>JANUWF010002906.1:0-426660 GCA_026120185.1 Voacanga thouarsii | reverse complement strand
TTTGAATCTCCTATATTTGTAAATGTGTTAGATTTTGAATATTTTTGTAGATATTATTCTAGATTATAGCCAAAATATATCCGATTACCTTCAAATTTTGTCATAACACTTTTCTTAGCAATGTTAACAAATCTAACCATTTGATCATTAATTTGATACGCCTATCTTTGTAAATGCATTTGGTTTTGGATATTTTTTAAATATTGTGCTAGATTATGTACGAAAAAATATCCGTTTACCTTCAAATTTTTTTTATAACACGTTTCTTTGTAATTTGAATAAATCTTACGGTTTGATCATTAATTTGATATGACTATCTCTATAAATGCATTAGGATTTGGATATTTTTCTAGATATTATAGTAGACTAAGTGTCAAAATATATTCGATTATCTTCAAAATTTTTCATAACACTTTTATTAGTGATCTAAACAAATTTAGCGGTTGGATTGTTAATTTGATATGCATATCTTTGTAAATGAGTTAGGTTTTTTATATTTTTCTAGATATTATGGTAGATATATACCAAATAATATCCGATTACCTTTAAAGTTTGCCATAACACTTCTCTTAGTAATTTTAACAAATCAAACGGTTGGATCATTAATTTGATATGCCTATCTTCAAAAATGTGTTAGGATTTGGATATTTTGCTAGATATTATGGTATATTATGTACCAAAATATATCTGATTACCTTTAAATTTTTCCATAACACTTTTTTTTAGTGATTTTAACAAATCTAATGGTTGGATCATTAATTTGATATGCCTATCTTCAAAAATATATTAGGATTTGGATATTTTGGTAGAATTATGCAAGATTAAGTGCCAAAATATATTCGATTATCTTTAAATTTTGTCACAATACTTTTCTTAGTGATTTAAACAAATATAACGGTTGGATCATTAATTTGATATGCATATCTTTGTAAATGAGTTAGGTTTTTTATATTTTTCTAGATATTTTGGTAGATTATATACCAAAATATATCCGATTACCTTTAAATTTTGCAATAACATTTTTTTTAGTAATTTTAACAAATCTAATGGTTGGATCATTAATTTGATATGCATATCTTTGTAAATGCATTAGGTTTTTTATATTTTTCTAGATATTATGGTAGATTATGTACCAAAATATATCTGATTACCTTAAATTTTGCCATAACACTTTTTTTAGTGATCTTAACAAATCTAACAGTTGGATCATTAATTTGATACGCCTATCTTAAAAAATGTGTTAGGATTTGGATATTTTGCTAGATATTATGCTAGATTAAGTGCCAAAATATATCCGATTACCTTCAAATTTTGTCATAACACTTTTCTTAGTGATTTAAACAAATAGAACGGTTGGATCATTAATTGAATATGCATATCTTTGTAAATACGTTAGGTTTTTTATATTTTTCTACATATTATGGTAGATTATGTACCAAAATATATCCGATTACCTTTAAATTTTTCCATAACACTTTTTTTTAGTGATTTTAACAAATCTAACGGTTGGATCATTAATTTTATATGCCTATCTTAAAAATGTGTTAGGATTTGGATATTTTTCTAGATTAAGTGCCAAAATATATCCGATTACCTTTAAATTTTGTCATAACACTTTTCTTAGTGATTTAAACAAATATAACGGTTGGATTGTTAATTTGATATGCATATCTTTGTAAATGCGTTAGGTTTTTTATATTTTTCTAGATATTATGGTAGATTATATATCAAAACATATCCAGTTACCTTTAAATTTTACAATAACATTGTTTTTAATGATTTTAACAAATCTAACGGTTGAATTATTAATTTGATATGCTTATCTATGTAAATGCGTTAGTTTTTGATATTTTTCTAGATATTATGATAGATTATGGAAGGAGAAGGGGAGAACGATCTACGTTTTAGTTATATGACTACAATAGAAGATAAATATTATTTAGCTCATTGATATATTGTCATATTATTTAATTAAATAAAAAAGTAATATTTATCAACAATTCTTGTGTTAATTTTTTTTTTGTTGATAGTATAAGATTCCTTTATGAATTTTTTAAATATAAATTAGATACTTTGTTTATTTAAGTCTATTTTATTATTCTCACCATTTTTACATTTTTCTTAATGAAAAATAATTCTCTTTTTTTTTACCGATTTTTGGAGGATAAAAAATATATAAGGGCTTTGATCTGATATAAGGTTTATTAGTTTTTTTTTATATTATGATTTTAGATGTTCAAAAACATAGTTAATATTTAGAATTGATAGTATTTAGGAGATCCATTAATTAAACTTTACAACTATCAGTTTGAATTTTTTTTAGAAGAAAAAATTTATTAGATTCGATAATGCTAAGAAATTAGTTTTGCATATGAAATTAATTAGATATCTTTGCCAAAAAAAAAAAAAATCAAAACTTCTTAAGTAATGTGAAATTTTATTAATTAATAAAAATAAGATAAAATACCATCTGAAATTGGAATGACTTTACTTTACTTGGCTTCATTTTCCTTCTTGCCCGCCTATGCAACCTTTCCGACAACACTCACTCCCGCCAACCAGTGAACCCTTGCCAGCAATCTCTCAAAAATCTGCCCGTCTCTAACTAAATCAGGTGTCGACCTTCTGCTTGGGTAGTTCGAAGAGTTCCTTTGCTCTTCCTTATTGAAGGTAAGATCTTCCGTCTTTCAGCAATTTGTCTGCATTTTCGAAGAGGTAAACAAATGTGTGGTTTGCAGTATCAAGCTTAGCACTAAGATTTTCTAGGTACCCATCTCTGCTTTTTGTCTGGGTGTTGATAAAAAGTTAAAATTACTATTAGGATCGACAATGTGGGTCTTGATTACAGGCTGTAAATGTACCTTTTAGATTTACCGATTCTCGTTTGTTCTTGTTATTTGGTTCTTGATGAATGTCTGGTTCATGGACTTGACTTGAGGGACCTTCTTCATAATCTAGTTTCTGTTAAGATATTCTATTATATATGTTGTTTGAAATGGCCCCTTCAATGAGTCTAGTGTTCTGTAGGTGAACTATCATAGACTATGATTTTGTGAACTAACTGATCTTGTGCGAAGGAATCTGGGTTCCTTGTTGGTTGTCTTTTTGATCGTCAAAGCTGTTTTTTTTTTTTTTTTTTTTTGCAGTTTAGAAATGTTTCAATACATTGTGCATTGTTATGAATGCTAAGGTCTCTTTTTTTTTTTTCCCTATTATTATGCTAGGTAAGTTTGTGTTTCAGCTTTGTTTGAAAGCATGTATTCTGAATTAGATGCCAGTTTCTTAGATTATTAAAAATGGGTTTTGTCAATGCTTACACTTTAAAGTATGAACCCTTTGTTTATTGTAGGTGCATTTTATTTCGTGTAATTAGAGAAGGGGTAAATATATGTAAGATGTTAAGAGGTGAAGTTCATTCGAGATAACTGAGTTGACATCCTTGAAATTATTTTTGATTTGAAGTTCTTGTTATAATGTCTTTTGGTGTTTTGCACTTCTTCTAAGGCTAAAATCTATGTCACATTGCAATGACTTTAGAAAATCACAGTAGTCTTGGTACTTTGTTGTGTTTCATTTTGTTTTTCTTTTTGTGTGGCATTTGCTTAATATCTCCCCTTCGATGCCTTTGACAAATGTTGGTAGGATTATGGGTGGATATAGTTAAATGCATCAATACACTAAGAAAGGGCTTCTACCTTATGGTTAGTAAAGGTGTACGTAGCATAGCGGTAATGATGGCTTCCCTTAAAAATAATATTGTATATGTCAATACTACTTATATGAGTTGTGCTCTTCTAAGGGATTATTGCCTTTGGTGTTCTTATTCTTCTTCTTTTTTTTTTTAGGAAGTTGATAAACAAAGAGAACTTGAAGCTTTAAATCGTTGGGCACAACTACTAGCAAAGGTATTCCTCTCCTTTATATGGTTTAGTTGCTGCTGAAAACTTTGTTATTAACTATTTTATTTTATGGCAAGTCCAGATTTTTAATTGCAAAATATAGTTTAGAATGAATTTGTTAGGTAGCTTCAATAGTTAGGATATAATTGGGAATGTTATTTTGCATTTGCATGCTCTATGGATCTTGTTCATAATAGAAGGTGGAAAATTTGTAAATCAATTTAAATTAGTAACTAGAATTGAATGACTTCCTTGAATTAAATTGATTTGAATTTGGTTGATTTTTTTTTTTATGAAGTAAAAACTTTTATCTCTGAAGTTGTTTATATGCATCGTGATTTGTAGTTTAAGAGTCTCATGTACTATAGTTTTTTTTTTTTTAATTTATCAAGGGATTCGGGTCAACATGGATAGGGGTTGGATGTATTCAAAACAAAGGACTTCAGATGAGTATATAGGGAAGGTTGATGAATTCTTAGTATTTGCATACCGGTTCAAGGACGAACATTCACTGGTTTACTGTCCTTGTAAGGAATGTGGGAATCGTTTCTTTTTGTCAAAGGATGTTGTGAAAGCTCACCTAGTTATTCATGGTTTCATGAATAACTATACCCTTTGGAGTTTTCACGGGGAAACCAATGTGGACACAATAGTTAGGGATGGGGGAGAAAGCTCTTTCAATTCGGTTACTCGAGATGACATGGTTGATATGGTTCATGAAGCATTTGGGGTTCCAAATATAGGTAATGTGGAAACTTCTGACACTGATCAATCAAGTGGGCCTAATAAATAGACTAGGGATTTCTTGAAACTTCTGGAAGATGCTGAATGTGAATTGTATCCAGGATGTGATAGATTCACAAAACTTTCATTTATTGTGAACTTGTTACATTTGAAAGTTATTGGTGGTTGGACAGATACAAGTTTCACAATGTTGATTGATTTACTTAATGATGCATTTCCCAAAGGTGTACAACTTCCCAAATCATTCTACGAAGCCAAGAAGATTACTGAAGATTTTGGATTCACTAATGTGACGTATGATGCATGTCCTAACAATTGTATGTTGTTCAGAAATGAGGACAAAGATCTTATCTGTTGTAAAATTTGTAATGCTGCAAGATATAAAGTTAAGGGCAAGAAAGCAGTTAAGCAGATGAGATATTTTCCGTTGAAGCCAAGGCTCCAGAAATACTTTATGTCATCAAAAACTGCGTCATTAATGAAGTGGCATGATGAGGAAAGAACCCAAGATGGCATACAACGACATCCAGCTGATTCTCAAGCTTGGAAACATTTTAATAATAGGAATCCATCATTTGCATCTGATAGTCGCAACGTAAGACTTGGGCTCGCATCAGATGGCTTTAATCCTTTTAAATCATTGTCTATTGCTCACAGACACATGGCCTGTTGTTCTTATTCCATATAATTTGCCACAAGAATTGTGTATGAAGCAATCTTTCTTCATTCTTTCCATACTCATAGATGGTCCTAAAGGTCCTGGACAGAAGATTGACATTTATTTGCAGCCACTTATTGAGGAACTTCAAGATTTATGGAACAATGGAGTAGAAACCTATGATGCATCAACTAATAGCATGTTCCAATTACGTGCAGCTTTGTTATGGACAATTAATGACTTTCCAGCGTATGCAATGTTATCTGGTTGGAGTACTAAGGGAGAATTTGCTTGTCCTGTTTGTCGACATAAAACACGATCCCTTTGGTTGAGGCATTCTAGAAAGTTTTGCTACATTGGTCATCGTCATTTTTTACCTACAAATCATAGATTTCGTAGGGACAAGGTATCTTTTGATGGCACAAGAGAGTATGATTTAAAACTGGATCGAGTGTCTAGTTCTAGAACTGAGCAACAACTCCAAAGTGTTCTTACAGAATACAAGGTGGATGATTTGAGAAAATGAAAAAGAGGTGAAGTTGAAACATCTAGAGATTGCAAGTGGAAGAAAAAAAGCATCTTCTGGGAGTTGCCTTATTGGAAGGATAATATATGTCATAATCTTGACGTGATGCATATCGAGAAGAATTTTTATGATAATATTGGGGGCACAATATTTAATGTTCAAGGAAAAACTAAGGACACTTTAAATTCTAGGCATGACTTAGAGACAATGAAAATCCGAACATCAATGCATACTCAAGCCGAGAATGGTAGAACATCTTTATAGCCTGCGTGTTACACCTTAAGCAAGGAGGAAAAACAGGTATTCCGTAAGGTGTTAAAGGGAGTAAAGGTTCCAGATGGCTATGCAGCTAACATTTCTAGGTGTGTTAATTTGCAACAAAGAAGTATATCAGGGCTTAAAAGCCATGATTGTCACAGAGTTATGTAGCAATTTCTTCCCCTTGCTATTCGTAGAGTTTTTCCAAAAAATGTTGCAATGCCTTTAATAGAGTTGAGCAACTTCTTTAGACAATTGTGTTCCAAGACTAATCACATGAAGGGTTTGGAATATATTCAAGATAGAATTGCTCTCACTCTTTGTCATCTTGAGAAAATATTCCCACCATCTTTTTTCGATGTCATGGAACATTTTCCTATACATTTATCTGAGGAAGCAATGTTGGCTGGTCCTGTTCAATATAGGTGGATGTACCCTATTAAGAGGTTTGAATTGGATTACCTTCAATATTGTCATTAATTTCAGATTTATGATTAGTAGCCTTATTTGTCACAACTACATATAAGTATTTACTTACACTGAAGAGGTATGTGCGTAATCGTGCTCATCCAAAAGCATCAATTGCAAATGGGTATATGATGCAACAGTGCATGAATTTTTGTTCTAGATACTTGAATGATGTGGAAGACAAAACAAATCGTTGTTCAAGAAAATGTGGCAATTCAGATAATGTTGGTCACGTTGTGGGAAAGGGCAAGCATGTAAGATTTGATAGAATAGCATGGGGACAAGCCCATAGATAGGTCCTCATGAATACACCCGCTGTAAAGTCATTTAAGGAGTAAATGGAAGCGTATTCAAGTATAAGGCTTAAGGCACTACTTGGCATTTGAAATCTAACATTATCACTATTATTTGATAACATACATATCCCACAACTCAAAAGTGTGATGCCAAGTGCCCGTGATCATTATATCTAGAACCTTCACAGTGAACAATTTCATGGATGGTTTAAAACCTATGTAAGTCAAAAACTTAGTTGGGAATTAAAAATAATGTTAAGATCTTCTGAAGTATATTATATTTCAACTTATTCATATGGTATATACAGGTTCAAGATCAGAGGAGAAAATATAATGCCATGTTTGATGAATAAATAAATGTATTAGCTGATGGTCCAAATCTTGATGGGAGATGCTTTTTAAGTCATAAATTGTTAATGGATATCATTTTTGGACAAAAAAAATCTGAGATTTGCAGCACTACTCAAAATAGTAGTGTTATGGTCAAGGATGCAATACTTAGTTTTGCTAGCAGAAAAGATAGGAATCCAATCATTGGGGATGTAACCTATTTTGGGATTTTGACAGACATTATTAAGTTAATTTATAATACCCAATTTAAGTTCATCACTTTTAGGTGTGATTGGGTTGAAAATCACTGAGGAGTAAAGGAGGACATGTTTAAATTTACTTCGGTGAACTTTAATCATTTGATGTACACGGACAACATCCTAGGAAACAAACCTTTCATACTAGCATCTCAAGCAGAACTAGTGTTCTATGTGCCAGACCCTATTGAACCAAATTGGGCAGTTGTGATGAAAATGACTTCAAGAGATAAATTTGATACGAATCTGCATATGTCTAAAGCTGAGCCTTGTTCTTCACAATATCTTGATGACAATGTTGCAATTCAGGAAGAGGATAACGTTTGGGTTTGACAAGGCTCGAAAGCAATGTCAGAATTTTTAATTGCTTCACATGAAGAATGATATAGAAATAGAAAGTGCTGGTTATGAAGAATAGGGCCAGTAGTTTTAGTTATGACTGGACTACCCATTAGTTTTACCTTATTTTTTGTTATATTTTGTCTTTCTGAACACATTTGATTGTTCAGTATGTGTGGTCTTAAATTGTCACTTTTGTAATGTTCACTATGTGAAGATATATTACAAATGTTCACTATCTTACATTGTCACTTTTGTAATGTGAATTCTCAATTTTCTTGCTGTTTTTCTGCATTCCCCGAACATCATTTAATTTTGTTTGCTGATCTTACCATCTATTTTCAACTCGTCCTTAATGTTATGATACTAATTTCTTATTTTCTTCATATATTATATAGGTGAATATGTCAAAGAGAAAGACACGAGGTGCGACGATGTTGGAGAAACTATCGCAGGAAAAGCTGTCTGCTAAAATTGACACAGCAAGAGACAATAATTGCCCAAGAAGCAGCCTGCACAACGAAGCACAGTTCGAGAAGCAACCAGCACAACAATCACTTGAGCCACGACGCCCTGCAACAAGATCACATCCAAGCACTTCTCATCCATCAGCACCTCCTCTAGCTGTTACTGGTCCACCTACTTTTGTTGGAGTTATATCAACCAGAAGAAATACTTATATTGCACCTCCAATTCAAAAATGTAAATAGCGGCTTCCTCTAGTCCTTCAAGATTTGTTGCTCCATCCAATATTCCCACAATAGCTACTACTTCAACATCAGAAAAGGTGAATGTTGTAAATGATGATCCAACATTAGTTGCTACTTCTAATGCCACCCACAACATACATAGTCATTATGGTTCTCAAGCTAATGATGCAAGCACTTTTGATCCTTCTGGAGACCCACCTGAAGGAGTTGATATATGTGGTCTGTTTGGAAATGATACATTGGATGCAATAACGACAGCCTCATAGCCAACTATTGACGCAGGTACATCTTAAATTTTTACCATGGAAGCACTAAAATTATTATCAACTATTGCTAAACTATTCCATTGAAGTCAATGGATGTTAAATTAGTAATTATTGGAATTGAAGGAAAATAATTGGCCCATTTCTTGGGATACATGATGGGTTTTTTATCCCAAGTATTTATTTATGTTGATGCCCTTTGAGGGTAAACTTTTGTGTGCTAAGGGTTTTGAACTTTTGTACGCTGAATAGATTAAGTCCATGGCTGGTTTTTAGGGATTATCTCAGCTATTAAAATCTTTGTAAATGTGCATTTTCTATTTGAGGATGTAGGGATTGGTTAGGATAATTAGGAATAAAACATTTGATGAGTTGAAAATTTTGCAAGAAAATTTGGAAAACAAAATGAAACGAACAAAACTTTTGGAACTTTAAGGATGGTCCAAACTTTTAGCTCAAAGTACAAAAGATCTAATTTATTCTTTTAGGAGAAGTTTTGGAACATGTCAAATGCATGGAAAATAAGTAAAATGTTGTACATGCATGAACATGGTAAATTTGTTTCCCCTTTTGTTCCCTCATTTTCTTCCAAAACAAAATTAGCCTAAGTAGCATCTCATTGGAATGAAACTATCCCCTTTATTTCCTCATCCAAACACTCAAGTGGTATCTGTAACAAAGAAGTCATTTACCCTTTTTCTTGCATGAACATGGCATATTTAGGATTTGATATTTTAAGTGGTGGTGGTCTCCTTGTCTAAGGGGCAGTTGGTGTAGCTTTCGCTAGTTGTGATTTTTAAAATCATTTGGCAGAAACTGCCTCCTCTTCCTAGATGAGTTCAGTTGTTACAGGATAAAAATAGCATGCTACTATATGTTTGGAGTACTCTACATGCATGAGTTTGGACAATGATAAAGTATTTCCTTATTTGTTCAAACTGGCAAGTATAGTATATGTTAATAATGTTGGTGTGAATGAGTTGCCTGAGGGACCTTGTATTATTCTTACTATGGAAATGGATCTCAATTTGAATTTAACTTTTTCGTATGTGGAGTTAGAGGCTATGCTTTATTTCTTATAGTGTTCATTCAATACCATCAAACAATTTATTCTAATATAGATGGGACAATTTGATGTTTCAAAGGATTTAAAAACTAAATGAGAGAGAACATGAAGAAATGACCTGATATTCAATGGTGAATTTTTAGTTTATTTTCCATATTAGTTGTATCATTACTGGGAATCCATTTGGCATCAGTTCTTTGCTCCCTAAATGCTCAAGACAATTAGTTTTGGTGGGTTGAAATTGCATCCTCTGGTTTCCTTTATTTTTGCAATTTGATGAATAAGTTCCATGGCAATCCCTTTTTTTTTCTTTTTAATTTTAAAATCTGGTTGTAGTTTATTGCACGTGTCTTTTTTGGTTTTGATGTGTGAAGTTATTTTCCTATAGCTTCTATATTGGTAAATGCATTCTTGTGCCAGTAATTCACCATTTACATGTTTGTGCCATATCTGCTCAGATTTGTGAAGACTTTCACTTATGAGTCACTGAACAATATTTGGAACTAAAATGTAGATTAGGAAGCCACAGTTCCTTTATGAAGTAGAGTTGTTTGTTGTGAGGTTTTGCCCCTTTAATCTTACTATGACTGAACTCTTTTCTTTCCCATATTCTTTCTTTCCGTTCTTCTAATCTTGGCACATTTCTCTTCTAAGAACCATCACTGCTTCCTAATTAAGCTACATTGTATTAGCTGTGATATATTGCTAAAATGGTTTGCACAAAGTGAAATTCTAATGTTTGAGTTATCTTTAGGTCATCGTAGAAGTGACATCCTGTGGTATTCATGGAAGAAAGAAATTCATAACTTACTTCAGATTAAAAATTAATATCCTCCCCTTCATCAAGTATAGAAGGATATGGCGGACTACGCAAGGGCCAATCAGCTATATATGGCCCATATTATATAGAGCTAGATAGTTGTTTGAGTATTTAAATTGAATTGTAAGTTACACTTACACTCTATTAGCTTAGCTTTTAAATGATGTGGTATCAATGGGCATTGTTAGTGTGCAATATAAAAAGGTCCTGGTTTGAACATAGATTCTAACATTTAAATCCGGGTGAAGTTGGTATTATATAAGGCATAAACTACAATTGTTTTGCTAATTGATTTTTTTTCCCCAACATAAAATGTTCACTGAGATGCCAAAAACTAATACTTATCTCAGAATAATTCTATATATGTGGAATAGACTCTCCAATTAAAAAAAAAAGAAAAAGAAAAAGGGATTTGAAAGTGGTTACTATTATCAACTATCTGCAGTTTTCTATTCCCTTAAATGCTATGTTGTTCCCTTTACCTTCAAGTGGACCACACTAACCTATGTACCTCCCCCATGAGCAGGCACTTCCATTGGGATTGGTGGAGCAGTTTGACTTGAACATACTAATTTGATAAAGGGATTAGTTATATATTTATCTGAAAAGCATGACAGCCTACCACATTTTGGCACTATTCTGGTTGGCAGTCATCTAGAAATTATATTTTCTCTCTTTTCATAAGACAATACTTATAAGTGTTGGTAGGCACATATTGCTTCACTGATGTTTTGCCCTATTTCTTTTTCTATGCCATGTATACTGAAAATCTGGCAATTGAATGGAAAATTGAGGAAAACAATGATAGAAAGTCATTAAGGGCTTAGTCACTAGAAATTTGTCCTGAGATGGCAACTTCAATGTTTAAGGCCTTAGTCACTGCTTTCTATTTCTTAAATATTTGCTTTCTGTTTTTCTATTTTTTGTTTTCTAAAATGTAAAGTCATTAAATATCTGCTTTCTGAAATGGAACAAACTTGGGGATCTACTTTTTGTTTCTTACATCCAAATTCTCTAGAGTATTTATAGACTTTTACCAATATATGTTTGCTCTATTTCTTGTCCGAGTTTATACAATTTAACTTGTAAGGTATATATCATTGAATTTTCACTGACATGATTTATAAGGTAGTGACAAATACTATTTTAGTTGCCATTATATCCTTTATTTTCTGGACTATAAAGTCTTCCATAATCCCACACACATCACATCCTTGTTCCTTAAATACTTGACGCTCTACTCTGTCTGAAATTTCTGGCTTTGTTCCTCCATTTTTTAGGCCTAAAATGTCCTATTCCGTCATCGTTCTGCACCACAGTTTGTGGAACTAAAATGTAGATACACAAAATAATCTTGCTTAAGGATAAAATGGACAGCTACATAATGCCAGAGTACAATATCTATTTTGAAATTTGAAAATTCTTGCTGGCACATGGACCTTTTTGGTTCATTTTAGGCTTGAGTCCAAATGTCATATATACTTCTCATGCATCCATTCATCGACATTACACTACATTAAGCTGGTAGTCCAAATTTAATACTAATGATTTCTGCTTTTTTTTTCTTTTCCTGGGCAAGAACATGGGAATAATGCGAAGAAAAGGGGAAGGGGTATTTCAAAGCCCATAAATCTTGCAGAAGGAGAAACTATTTCGATTGCATTTAACGAACATATGCAGCCAATTGGATCTACATGACCAATCTTCATGACCTATCTTGGTAATGTTGCTCGTAACGGTATCCGGCTACCCTTTACTTATGAGACATGGAGAGACATTCCAGAAGATTTATTAGACTGTGTTTGGGCAGATATTGAGGTAAATTACTAGTAAATAGAACTTTGGCTCATTTTATCTCAATTTTTTGTCATGATTGTTATTCTATTAGAGTAAGCATATTCTTAACTTTTTCTTCATTTGTCTCTCTCTCTCTCTCTCTTTTTTTTTTTTTTTGAAATGAAGTTAAAAAGCACCGTCCTTCCTGCATATAGGATTAATTGCATGAAGTCACTTGATAAAAAATGGAGATCATGGAAAAGCCAGTTAAAGAAGAATCACTTTATCAACAAAACCAAATAAGAGGATTTAGCTAATGTTCCATCAAGGGTTGAGCCTGAGCAATGGAAAGTGCTGGTTGATTATTGGAGTTTGGAGCGAGTGCAAGTACTAGTTCAATCCAAATCAAACCTGAATTGGATTTCTATAGTTCTCCATTAATAAACTTCATTTTTTAGTAAAGATAGAATATCGTTTATCTCAATTTATACTAATTTGATGAAAATGATTGTGAGTTTTTATTACACTTTGGTAGGAAGCTGCTGAAAAAAATAAGTGTAACCGTGGAATGCATGGCCCTCCACACAGACGTGGTAGAACACCATTTGCGGTAATACGAGCTAATGTAAGTTGTCATATTTTCATTATACTATAGTAACAGAAGTATTTTTTTTTTTAAAAAAATAAATGGTACAAGTTTTCACTTTCCATATTTCAGATGACAAAGAAATGTGAGGAAACAGATCCGCTATCTATTTATATGAAAACACGGATGGATGCAAATGGCATCATTAGAGATCTAGAAGCAGCCAGACTAATTGTAATGAACTACTACCTCTTAGATATTATTTATTGTATAATTTATAACGCATAAAATTTTTTTATTGTATTATTTATAATGCATAAAATTGCTTCACACTTGCATCATTGTGCAGAGTGCAATGAATGCAAGGCTTGAAGAACTTCCTCCTGAAGAGCGTACATTGGAACGCAGACAACAAATATTCCAAGAATTTATGGGATTTGAGGGGCATGGCTATGTCAGAGCAATGGGATTAGGTCCGACTCGCTCAATGCTTATTGGTGGTGGAAGTAACATGTATTCAAGCTTTGAAGAGTTTATGAACTAGCACCTGGAGAAACTACAAACTGATTTGACCTCAAAATTTGATAGCATGCTGGGAAATTTTCAAGGTCAAATTAATACACTTAATGCTTGAATGGATGAAATAGCAGCTTCAATGGAAAAAAAATCATAGCATTTCTTGCACAAACACTGGTCACCAGGTTTGAAATAATTGTTTGTAATGGATTCTTACTTGCTAATTAATCTTATACTTATAATAACTTTCTACTTATTTTAGGCGACCGATACCTCAAGTACTCAACGCTTTCATTCAAATTCGAACGAGCATGAATACGAGAGTGCAGCAGATAGGGTATGACCATCTCAACACAAGCCTCATCTCTTTATCGAAACTTCAATGTTCAGGGGATTTTAGTATTAACGTGGACGTAGAAGATTATAGAATATGGTGAGACATTAATGCATAGTTAGTATTATTAGTCTGTTGAACCTGGTGACTCAACAAAGACTTCTTGCTGTAAATTCCTCTCACTTATATCATACATTAAAAGCTCATTTACTGAATATGCTTAACTATGTAAATGCCATGGTCAGGGTGCTGAAAATGCTAAGTAGTTTTCAGCTGAAAATGCATTATATTGCTGAGTAGTGATGCTAAAAATACTCTGTAAATGCTAAAAGAGTTGTACTAGAATAGTCTCTGAAATGCTGTGTAGTGATGCTGATAATACTGAGTAGTTTCTAGCTGAAAATGTTGAAAAGTCTTACGTATGTTGTGTGAAAATTCAGTGTAAATACTGAGTACTAATTGAGTAGTGATATGCTGAAAGTGCTGTTAGTTTCTAGCTGAAAATGCTATGTATGATATTTGGAAATGGTGTGTAAATGCTGAGTAGTAATTACATATATAGTTTCCAACTGAAAATGCTGCAAAATGCTGAGTAGTGATGTTGAAAATTCGGAGCAGTTTCTAGCTGAAAATGCTAAAAAGGCTTGTCTATTGTTTTAGTCAAGATATGATTTGTAATATTTGCCCATTCATCATTCTTTTATGGGAATTTGAAATTTCGAAAGACCAAGATTTGAAAAAGTAAGCAACTGATGTTGAAGAATTGCTTTAGTTTTAACTATACTATGCTTTTGGTTCTTTTTTGTTTCTAAAATCACCAAGGAGTTAAAATAGAGACATATATGTAGTACATTCGGGTGTTCTTTTCTAGGATAATCTCAGTTAGAAAATTCTGAAAATGCCATGTATGGTCTCTGAAAATACTTTTAATATTTGGTGCAGAACTTTGTTGGTTAATATGGACTAGCTTTGAATAATTAGTGTTCTACTAAGGTCCTGGGAATCGCTATTTCAATAACATGAGCAAAGAGCAAAGACATTACCTTTGTTTGGCTAAATTTTATTTGGATGTACTTTCATTTGTTCTACTTGGATGATTATATATATCTGAGTTAAGTTTTGCAGTAACTTTAGAAGTTTAGATTGTAGCTTTATTAAGAAGTAATCTTATCCCTTTTTTTTTTCTTCTTAATGATAGGATGAATAAAGATCAAGGTAGTTGAAGGTTCATTTAACTATGGCATTGTTTTTTGTCCACAATGAATTTTTATGACTTCTAATGGATGTCATGGTTACAATTGTGGTTTTTTTTTTTTTTAGACTATTTTGAACTAATATCAAGGATTAGATTCCTAGCACTTATCAACTCCATTTAGTTTTTTTGGTATATATTAAGTTATTATTAATGGAAGATGGCATTTTGAATGTTTATTTAATGAATGATGGTTGATTGTTAATATTAGATATTTTCATAGTTCTATATGTATAGTACATGATCTTGTTAAAGTAGAAGGAAAAACAATTTGTCAATATCATCATATTGTATTCAATGTTCATTCACTATGGATGTAAAAAATACGGAAAGTTGTACAAAAATTATATACCATTTTTGTTTCTTGAAGCTTTAAAGCGTGGCCAAAAGTATTAATTACATACAAGGAAATCATAGCAAATGGGCATTACCCACAGTTATGTCAATTTAGAAAAGATCCGTGGCAAAAATTATTTACAACAGCAACGAAATATAGCAAATGGGCATTACCCACGGTTATGTTAATTTAGAAAATAACCGTGGCAAAAAGTATTAATTACAACAGCAGGTAAATTGTTGCAAATGGGCATTACCCACAGTTATGTAAATTTAGAAAAGAACTGTAAGAAAAAGGATGATTTCCAACGGAAATTTAATTGTAACAAATAATATTCCCCATGGTTGTAAAATGTTGGAAAACCCGTGGCAAAAAACTGAAATCTTTTCCCATAGTTAATAACTGTTGGAAAAACCTGTGGAAAAAGTCCATAAACAAATTCCACACTTTATTTACAACGACTCCAAAATTGTGGTAATTCTGTGACAAAAAGTATTCCCTACGGCTACACAACTGTGCCAAACTTTTTGCAACGACCGCAACGCCCACACCTCAAAAACCGTGGCAAAACCATCACAAAAACATATTTGCCATGGTTTTGGCCACATTCGCCACACTTTCTCTGGCATTGCCAAAAGTCAATTTTTTTTTGGTGATAAATATATATATATACATACATACACACACACACACACACACACACATACACGTTGCATATGTATTAACAAGCCTAATTATATGTATTAAAAAGTTTAATTATAATATATATATTATATGCACAAGATATCATTATTATTTGTATATACATAAAATATTATTCTATACGTATTTTTATTCTTATTTTAATTTATCTTTAAAATATGCTATATATATTAAAGATAAATTAAAATAATAATAATACCCTTTTCTCTTTTCTTCCACCTTCCTAATTTCGAACCCCGATTCCCAATTTCGAGACCCAAATGTCCAAAATATTCCAATTCTCCCGCATTTTCCCCCTTCATATCTTCTATTTCATTTTTGTATTCCCCTAAGAATCCAATCTCTCATTTTTCTTCTCTAAAGCTTTTTGAGAGAATTGAATTACGTAGAAAGCCGTGCTTTGAAATAGAATCAATGCATTTTCTGACAAATGCCATCTTCAGTGCCATCTTCAATGCTCTTCAGTCGAGCCTGATATTGAATCCTCAGAGATTGTAAGTAAACTGAGAAATTCAAAAAATTTTTTGTAAATAATGTAAATGAATTCTTTGATGACTATTTATGTATTTATTGATTATTTTTGGTTGCATAGAGAAGATATGTTTGAGCTGTCTTTGGAGAAGTATGGGATCAAAGATCATAAAGCTTCTAGAAGTATTAGTCACTTTGTCAATGAGAATGAAGTATATGAGGTTCTAATTTTTTTTTGGGTTATATTTTCATTATTTACGACGAAAATGCTATTTTGGAGTATAATTTTTGAAGCAAAATCTGTATATAATGTTTTCAAAATGTGTATTTAGAACAGTGATGGTTGAAGGTTGGTCATAGTTATTTATGCCTTAGATCTGTTATTACTTATGTTGGGATGTATGTCCTCTTATACTAGGTTTCTGATATAATCTTGATTTGTATTAATAAAAGTTTTATTCTCTAAAATTGTTTGTGAATTTTTCCATTACTTTTTGTGCACAATTTTGCTAAGAAAAACCCATTGCGTTTAATTAGATGGTTTATGTGAATTGAGATCTTTCACAATAAGATATGGACTACGGGTTACTCAAACGAGTAAACTATCGTTCCTAACCGAATGGTGAGAATCACTACTTGAAAAAGGCTTATTACTAACTGACAAATTCTATTTGTAATTGTCTAATTTTTGTTGGTAATACTAGATTACCAACAGATTCCCAACAAAATTTGGTCTGTTGGTAAACACTTGTTGGAAATATTACCAACAAGCATTTTTTTTATGTTTGTTGGTAAATACCAATCAATTTTACTGTTGGTAATGATTTTTTTAGAGTTAAGTATTTTTTGTTGGTGATTTTATTAAGTTACCAACAAATTGACTAAGTAGTTGGTAAAGTCGTTGGAAATTTTCCAATTGATTCTTGTGTTGGTAATTTTGTTGATATTTTTTCCAATTAATTATTTAGTTGGTAATTTTGCAATAGTTCCTTAGTTGGTACATTTGTTTTGTTGGTAAATATTATACATTACCAAAAAATGATTTAGTTGGTAATTAGATGGTAAATGTCGAAGAATATCATACCAATTGATAGCTTACCAGCTACGATTCAGTTGGTATTGTAAGCATACTTACCAACAAAAATCGGTTGGTAAGAACTTCCAGATTTTTGTTGGTAAGTGTGAATAGTTAAATCTATTGGTAAGCATTTGTAAGTTTTAGGAATTACTTACCAACTAAAAGTTGTTGGTAAGCACTTACAGATTTCTGTTTGTATTATCGCACCTACAAATATCTATTGGTAAGTACCAATAGATTGTTTGTTGATAACCACCTTCAAATTTTATGTTGGCAACTAAAACTATATTATCACTATATAATCCATACACATATTTAATAAAGAAATCTTGCATAATATTAAAAGTACATCCATACCAAAAGTCAAACATCCATATCGAAAATAAATTAATATTTATAAATCACATATGTAAAATGCTAATGCTGCCTAAACCAACCACTATCCATATTGAAAATACATTGCATGAACCAAGCTTTTAGTGGGATAGTTATTCCAAAATTTTCACTAGACTACCACATTAAACAAGCGTGATTCAAAGTTTCTGAATAGCAAAATTGTGGCATCAAAGCCATATACATGATACAACTCAACATTTATCAAAAGGATTGCCTATTCATGGTCCATGCGGTTCTCCAGGAAAGGGAAACAAGAAGAAATTAAACTCTGGCTTTGAGTTACCAATTCCATGCAGCACGACTCCAATGTAGAATACAGAATCTAAGAACTACAGGAAACTTTGACCGGTACCAATTCTTTGCAAGAAAGAAATTTTTTTTACTGTTTGAACACATTGAACTAGGACATAATAGCATGAAAACATATGTTGAAATTAAGAACCGTGCTAGACAACTAGTGCATTGACAAAAAATAAGAGGGTTAAAAAAGAGAGGTGGAGGCCGGCAAAACTGAAACAGATAGGAGAGAGAAAGATAGTCCATGTGCTTGACAAAGTTTGCATAAGTTATTTATTGAAATGTCATAGAAATTTCTTTAGATTTTTAACAAAATTCCACCATAAATGCAAGAGATTCAATGACTAATAATTCTAAGCCATGTTTACCCTGAAGCTAATTGAAACCTTAAGAAAAAAAATATGTTGTTTATGCAATTAAAAAGGGACTACAATGCATCCATGAACAATGACATGAAATCAGTGTGAATATCACAATACTGTAAAGCCAATAAGGGTAAAGTTGTGGGAACTCGATATAAAACTAATACACCAAAAAACTACTACGATTTGTTTGTTGAGAAAAATCAATAACATAGAGAATTAAATGTATTTTCCACAACAGAAAAAGTAGATAAATAGATACAAAATTGTGAGGAATTATCCAATTTCATGAAAAAATTGTCCCTATCTCCTACAAATTCTATAACTATAAGACAACATGTATGAAATTTTGAACATTGTCATGAAGAAGAAATTTCCAGAGAACTTTATTCTCTCATTTATGACATAGAAATAAGAAAAATCCTCGAGATGGATGTCTCATGCTTACCTGAATCCATGCCGCCAATGATGGGACAAACATCAATGTTGCTAGGAAATGTAAGATTAACATTCCATGCCGATGGTGGAAGATCTTTAATTGTGTCTCTGCAATGCTACTTGTGGAATTTTGGCTATGGAGATTATTCTTATCAGCAAAAGAACCTTGCTTAGGTATAAACTGCATGGAGGTATGGTTAACTTCATTTTGTGATTCGCATAACTCCTTACTTCCACAAGAGCTACATAAGGAAATGGAACCACAGGAAATCAATTCACAGTGTTTTCAAAGAGAAGAAAATTTTCATCCACAAATCTTCCAATGATAATAGTGAAAAAAAAAGGAGCAATTAGTAGATAATGCACAATTTGAAAAGGAAGTCATAGTTGTAACACCCCACACCCTAGGTATCTAGATAGGGTAGGATGTCGCCCCGTCCCAAGAACCAGGGGTCTTTAAAATTTGAGGTACAAAATAAAACAAAAACTACTAAATAAAATTAAAGGAATAACTCTATTATATCCGGAAGCAAAGCTTATACAAGTCTGGAACTCAAAACTAACAAACTTTTCTTGAAATAAATTCAAAATACGACTAAATAAATAAACTGGAGCTCAACCCTAGCTTCGCCCCGCTCAATGTAAGTAATCCCCTAAAATCATGATATAAACGGAGTGAGATTGACATCTCAGTAAGTCCCATTTGTGCAAATGTAAATTATAACCATTTCATGTATGCAGGTTTATCAAAACCACAAAATCGTGTTTGCAAGTCAATTTCATCAGTAACAGTTATACAAAAGAGCCTTGCTCAATAAATCTAAAATAGTTCACAATCAATCACTGTTTCATCACAATCATAATTCATAAAATAGGGATTAGTAAATGATTAACAATATAGTAACACAATCCATATCATGGTTACCACCATGATAGCTCCCCATTGTATTCTTTCAACAAAAGGGCAATGGGGGCACCACTCACTAGGTGAGATACTCCTCCATCTCTTCACCTAATACTCCGGTTGTCCAATCCAGATCAACAATGTCCACATGGACTAATATGCTAACGTGGACAGCCTGACTAAGTAGTACTGTCACCTCTCCTAGTTGAGTTCATCTTTTGGAGGTGGTCTTCTGCCAGAAGACTCGCTCTTACTCTTCGAGACTAGTACCACTAGCCTACCCACGCTGAGTCCTCAACACTCCCCGGTCAGAGGCAAAATCATTTTTCCTTTTCCGAAAGTCTTTGATTAGTTTGATTGCAAAATGTGGTTTTCATAACAGCATTTTCAAAATCGTTTGTCAATAGTGTAAGAAATCATTTTTAAGTTTGAATAGATAAAATTTACTAAATTCATTTTGAAAATAAAACATCCACGTTTCTAATTCAAGTATCACAATAATCTATTATAACTCATCATTTTTAGTCAAGGATCAATCATTGTGTCAAAACATCATATTGACATCAATTCCAAATAACATTGTAAAAAATTGCTTGCAAACAAGTAACATTTATCAAAACAGTTATGTAGGAACTTATTTGAATATACTCAGCAATCAACCACAGCAATGTTTACCCCTAACTTCAATTCTCTTCCTTATCTAAAATTAATGATTCTCTAATTAGAATCCAAATATTAACCCTCTATCATCATGCATCATGAATCCCTATGATCATATTACTCATCTAATTCATTCATGGCATCTAGATTGATTAATTCATCAAATCATCTCTATAGCTTCCCATGATCATGCGTCTCATCATTATGCACGCTTAAAATCAAATCAACTCATCTAGACCATGACCTCCAATATTCGCCCACCCTTAATCTCATATAATGAACATATTTGCTTCAAAAGGTCTCATCTTTAATCACCACACAACAGATCTAGGTCATCATAGTATTATTTAACAATGTTCAAAAGTCATCTATGCCTAGTTCATTCCATTGCTCTTTCAAACTCATCAATCTAATATATTTATACTTTCGTGCTAACTCCATACATAATAATACCACTATAAAATCAACCTTATGCAAGACAAAAGGGATTGAGACCAACAATACCTCTTGGTGAGACACCTTAAGAGCAAAGGTGACGCCTTTGGTGGTTGCTTGAATTTGCTTTGGAAAGAAGAGTTGATTAGTGGCTCTTGGACCTTTCTTCGGAAATTTCCAACAATTGGGGAGAAGAATCAGCCCCATGATGACCAAGATTTAGGAGAAAAAAAGAAGATTAATTGAATAAATGTTGAAAGGGGTTGAAGGGTTACTCACCTTTGGTTTAGTTTTCAATTTGGAGAGGATTGGAGATTGCAATGGACGCAAGGCTTAGAGAGAGTGTGGAGGCTGGGATTTCCAGATTTAGGTAGTGTTTAGGGTTTTTTTGAAGGCTAGTTGATGAAGGAGATAGGTTAGGTTTTGGTGTTTTAAGGTTTGGAAGAGGTGGTTCATGTTTTGGGCTCTTGATCATAAGAAGGAAAGATCACAGCTTTTGGTCTCCTTGGTTTGGACGAAATTGTGTAAGGTTTTGGGAGGTTTTTGGTGGCTATTTTTGGTTGTTATGGTGATCGAAAGTAAGAGGGAAAAGAGAAGGAAAGATGCTGATTTTCTAGCTACTCTTGGACGAGATTAGGAGGGGGAAGATTCGGGTTTGTGTAGCTGTTTTTGCTGAGCTGCTAGAGGGGTTTTTGGTGCAGGCTTTGGGCTGGAAATTTCATGAGAGAGAGAGAGAGAGAGAGAGAGAGAGAGAGAGAGAGAGTGTGTGTGTGTGTGTGTATGTGTGTGTGTGTGTGTGTGTGTGTGAACAGTGATGAAGTTCTTGAGGCAATGGAGCTGAAATTCTGGTCTTCTTTTGGCTACGTTCAAGTCCTAATTGATTAGGGTTTTCTTAGTTAACCCTAGCTAGGTTTTGGAGTGTTTTAGGTAAGTTATTTTTCCCTATGTGGTGGCTGATTATAAGGGAATTTTCCGAAAATCCTAGAAAGGATTTAGGTAATTTATTTAGGGAATAGTTTAATTAATTTCCTATATTAATTTGAGTAATCTTAAATAATTTTTAAATAGTTATTTGATAAGGAAATTTCTAGTTTCCTAATCCTTGTAACTATTGAATTTTCCCCTTCCTTTTTCCCCCTTCAAAATTTCGAAACCCTTGACTTAATCCAAGGGACAAACATCTCATTTAATTGCAGCCCTTGGCTGTTTATTTTTTAAAAAAAAGATTATGATAGGATATTAAGAACAAAAATTTAATTTACCAATTTCATAAAATAATTTCGAAGATAAAGCACACCCCCAATTTTTTAGGAATTGGTCTCCAAAACCTTAAGGATTTTGGCTTAGGTTAGGGAAAATTAGGGTGGATGGAAAGAATTTGAGATAATTAGGATTCGAACTCAAGCCCACCAAAGAACACACACCAAGCTCTATCCACTAAACCACATTCATTCCTAGCAAGTATTCTCCTAATAAATTCCCTTCAATAAAATAAAACTCTACTACCTCAAATACCACAACCACCTTAAGCCCAAATTAATTCATGTAACAACAAATTGACATTTTCATGAAAATACTCCAAATCATCAAATGTAGTATAACTCAATATGACATGCATGACTTTTTCCCATTTACTAAAGGCAGTCTAACATGGGGTATTACATCCTCTCCTCCTTAAGAGAATTTCACCCCGAAATTCAAAGTGCTATACCTTTAGAGTAAGTTTGGGTATTTCTTCTTCACCCAATCTTTAGTTTCCCATGTTGCATCTTCAGTACCATGATGATCCCAGAAAATCTTCACCATAGGTATTTGGTTATTCCTCAACACCTTGACACTCCGATCCAAAACCTTAATTGGTTTATCAACGTAGATTAAATTAGGCTGTAGAATCAACGGCTCCTCGTTCGATACATGCTCTGGGTCAGGGTTGTATTTCTTCAACTAGGATACATGGAACACATCATGAATTCCTGCTAATCCTTCCGGCAACTCCAGTCAATATGCTACAGGTCTAATCCTTTCAATCACAGGAAAAGGTCCTAGGTATCTAGGACTCAGCTTCCTTCCTTTAGGATGCTTCAGAACCCCTCTGCTCGGTATTATCTTTAGAAAATTTCGGTCCCCCATTTGAAACTCCAACTCCTTTCTTCTATTGTCGGCATAACTCTTTTGTCGAATTTGAGCGATTTTCAATCTCTCCTTTATTATCTTCACTTTATCGGCCATTTCCTCAATATTCACTTCCCCAGACTTGCTAATTTGACCATCCTCTGTCCATCCCCAATACAAGGGTACTTGACATTTCTGCCCATATAATGCCTCGTATGGTGCCATTCCAATCGACGCTTGATGACTATTGTTGTATGCTAACTCAGAGTAAGGTATACAATCTATCCACTTATGTCCAAAATCTGACACACAAGCCCTAAGCATGTCCTCCAATATTTGGATGACTTTCTTGGACTTTCCATTAATCTGCTGATGAGCAGATGTGCTAAGCTTCAGAGTCGTCCCTATTAACTCTTGAAACTTGGTCCAAAACCTAGAAGTAAATCTGGGATCCTGGTCCGATACAATACTGGTCGGCACTCCATGCAATCTAACTATTTCGCGAATATATGTCTTGGCCAATTTTTCCATAGAGTCCCTTATATTCACCGGAATGAAATGAGCTATCTTGGTCAATCTGTCAACCACTGCCCACACAGTATCCTTCAAAGTCTTAGACATTGGTAATCCTGTAACGAAGTCCATCGTCACCTCTTACCACTTCCACTTGGGTATAGGCAACGGCTGGAGCAATCTGGCTGCCTTCTTGTGCTCCACTTTTACTCTCTGGCACGTCAAGCAGGTAGAGACGTATTGCGCCACGTCTCTTTTCATTCCCGGCCACTAATAGGCCTTTTTTAGATCTTGGTACATCTTAACTTCTCCTAAATGAATATAATACTTGCTCTTGTGAACCTCATCTTATCATTATTTTCAATATTGGGTCATCCGGTACACATAGTCGTTCTCGAAAATACGTCACTCCTACTTCATCAGTCCAAAATTCCTTATTTTCTCTCTTCACTTCCTTTGCCTTGAAAATCTAAAACTCTTGGTTATTCCATTGAGCCTCACTAATCTCTTGCCTCAACTCAAGCTCCAATCTCAGGTTGCTCAAGCTAAATTTTCCTTCTCCTACTTCTTCATTTTTCCTTAAGATATCTAGTACTAATTGAATCTCTTGTACCCTCAAACTAGCCATCCTCATTTTTCAACTCAATGCATTAGCTACCACATTCGCTTCCCCCGATGGTAGTTAATTAGACACTTGTATTCGTCTAAGAAGTCCATCCACCTTGTCTGCCTTAAGTTTAAGTCCTTTTGCGTGAATATGTACTTCAAGCTCTTATGATCCGTGAAAACCTCATACTCTGTCCCATACAAATAGTATCGCCATTTCTTCAATGCAAACACTATCGCTGCTAACTCCAAATTGTGTGTCGGATAGATTACCTCATATGGCTTCAACTTCCTTAAGGCATAGACGATAACTTTCCAGTCTTTCATCAGCACCACCCCTAGAGCTTCCTTAGACACATCTGTGTACAAGGAGTAGGCTTTACCTTTTTCGGGTAGGCTCAACATTGGAGCTGTCATCAATCTCCTTTTAAGCTCTTGGAAGCTCTTCTCACACTTATCATTCCAGACATATGGCATGTCCTTCCTTAGCAATCGGGTCATTGGCGTCACCAGTGTAGAGAAGTTCTTAATAAAACGGCAGTAATATCCTGCCAATCTAAGGAAACTCCTGACCTCGGTCACGCTCTTCGGTTACTTCCAATTTGAAATCTCCTCAACTTTAGATGGGTCCACCTTGATTCCATCTTTAGATATCACGTGGCCAAGAAAAGCCACCGAATCCAACCAAAATTCGCATTTGCTAAATTTAGCATAAAGTTTATGCTCTCTTAATTTCTCTAGTACCAACTTCAAATGCTCCGCATGCTCCTTGGGACATTTAGAGTATATTAGAATATCGTCTATGAACACTACCACAAACTTGTCCAGGTATGGCCAGAAAACCCTGTGCATAAGATTCATGAAAACAGCGAGTGCATTTGTTACTCCGACTGGCAACACCACAAACTCTAGTGGCCATATCTAGTGTTGAAAGCCGTCTTGGGAATATCCTCCTCCTTGATTCATACTTGGTAATAACCTTGCCGGAGATCTAACTTAGAAAAGTTGCACGAACCTTGCAACTGATCGAACAACTCATCAATCAAAGGTAAGGGGTACTTGTTCTTGATCGTGAGGTTGTTTAACTCTCTATAGTCTATGCACAATCTCAACATCCTATCATTCTTTTACGAACAACACAGGGGCTCCCCATGGTGATATACTGGGTCTTATGTACCCTTGCTTAACTAATTCTTCTAGTTTCTCCTTTAATTCTTTCAATTCTGCGGGCGCCATCCGATATGGAGTCTTTGACACCGGCTCTGCTCCTGGAACTAAATCAATGGTGAACTCGATTTCTCAGGAAAGTGGAAGAGAAGTAAGTTCAGCTGGAAATACATCTGCAAAGTCCTTTACCACCTCGGTGCTCTCCAAAGTACATTGGTCCTTGGGCTTATTGATCAGATAAGCCAAGTATCCCACACAACCCTTCTTCAGCATTTTCCTCGCCTTTGCGCCTGCTATCATGAACTTCAACTCCCTCACCTTTCTCCCGTTAAACTATAATACGTCGCATCCACGTCTAATAAACTGCATTGCCTTGGCATTACAATCCACTCTTGCTCCATGCTTTACTAACCAATCCATACCCATAATCAGATCGTAGTCGTCGATGGGTAGGATTATGAGGTCCGCCTTCAAAATCTCTTTTTCAACCACCACATCACACCCTTACACTACTTTACTCAGACCTCTTTGCCTCCCCAGATGTGTACTCACTAACATGGTGTAAGGTAATTCTAACACGTCCCAACCCAAATGGCATGCACACTTATCGCTCACATATCGATGAGTCGATCCAGGGTCTATTAAAATAGAAATAGGGTGACCTTGCACAGAAAATGTACCTTAAACTACCGCTGAATCAGCTCCAACCTCCTCCCGGTTGAGCGCGAAGACCTTGGTTTTCACTTGAGGCTTTTGGCCTCCTCCTCCATTTATCCCAATAAGTGCTCCTCTGGCTACCCCAGCTGGCTGCGTCACCACTCTAGGCCCCAGTCTGAGTGGTCTTGGACAGTTGTTCCTCAGGTGGTTCGAGTCACCACAGTTGAAACATCTTTTCGTCACTCCCCGGGAACAACAATCTCTTTCGACATGACCTTTCTTCCTGTAATTCTAACACATTAGTGCACCCGACTTAGGACCTGGTAGTGCTATCCTGGGCTGCTTTCCTTTATTTCCCCGCTGCATCGGGCCGGTAGGTCGTTTGTGAGTCAGGGGTCTCATTGGTGGTCGGTTTGGCTGGAATGGCCAATTCATCGGCCGATTCGTATCCTCGTTCTCCATTCGAGTCGCTGCATCTACCGTGGCCATGTATGTCACTGGGGGAGATGGTGTCAGTCCCTTCCTCAAGTCTTGCCTAAGTCCCTTCACAAATTGGCGTGTCCGCTTCTGCTTGGTATCTACCAAACACTTGAAGTACTTGGATAATTAAGTAAACCGAGAGGCATACTAAGCCACAGTCATTCCCCCTTACTTAAGAGTTTAGAATTCATCCTTTCTCTTCTCCATTATCCATTACCGTACATACTTTGCTCGGAAAGCCTCCATAAAATTTTCCTATGTCCAGTCATTATCCTCCCTATCCCAGTCTTCTTGGACCCATTGCCACCAAGCTCGGGCAGGTCCCCTCAGCCTAGATATAGCAAACTTCACTCTCCTTTTTTCAGTGTACTAAGGGTTGCAAAAATATCCTCCATCTGTTCTATCCACTGCTCAACCTTTTCATCTTGCTCCATTTCTCATTGAAACGACGGAGGTTGGAACTTCAGGAATCGTTCCAAGGCCTCATCCTCACCCTTAGATGCTCTCATATCCACATTATCTACTTTCTCAGTCAAGTTCTAAAGAATGGCAGCCATCTTATCGAAGTCCTGCCCCAGGGTCACTTCTTTGGACCCTCCCGATGACAACTCCTGCTCCTGCTCGGAGTCCCCTTCCACCTCTGGTGTTGATCGTCGTGCCTGTTCAAACTCAAGAGTCGATAACTCGCTCTCTTGAGCGGCCCTACCTCGTCCTGCAGCCCTACGTCTCGGTGCTATCTATTGGCATCCAATACAAGGTTCATCAAAGGGAAAAGTTCATGGCATGTAATAAATTAGCTCATGGATTGAAAAGAATTGGCACTTCGATGGAAAATAAATTTTTGCAAATGACATTCCAAAGGGTATAGAGAAATCAGTAAAATTATGCTTCCTTAACCAAATCTAACTTAATACAAAATAAGGAAGTATCCTACTAAGTACTTCTTTTATTCTTATAAAACGATATTCAAAATAAAAGAGTATATGCTAAATCAAATAAATAAACGAACTTCTTTTCATGAAAAAGAAAGAGTAATCACTAAGGGTCCTATAAACTCTAAGCTTTACTAGAGTTCTGGAGTCCTCAGAAGTCTCAGGGGAAGGTTCCACTATCCATCCTGCACTGCAGTTGGGATGATCTTGGACACGATCCTTGGCAAAACCAAATGGTCGAGGCTTCTTCTCAGGCTGACCCAAAATGTACCCCTTATCATCTCTACCTCTCACCTTGGCCCTCAAATTCACATCCCTATGCTGTTCCATGGCTAACCCCACTGCACTCTTAGGCCTCTCAGATTCTGACCCGTAGGACTTACTTCCTAGAAGTGTCGAAATTCCTTTCTCTATAGATGGGGTCATAGGTGTATCATTACTACCCTCTCATTCAAACCCAAGTCCCCCTAGCTCATCTTCACTCTCACCAAGTATTGCTCCTCCCTTCCCTAACTCCTCCTCATCATCTCTCTCATACTCTTCCATATCCCCATTCTCCTCAGGTGTAGGAATTTCAAGTATCGGATCGTCGAGCTCCTTCTCTACTTCGGGGTCTTGTACCATAGGTAGCTCATGGTCAATCTCATCCTCACTCAGGATCTATGCCCCCATAGGTTCTATCTCTGACTTGGATAATGAGGAATCTGGTAAGGGTATTAGGTTAGATGCTCTACCACCTGCGGGGCCGCACATAAAAAGCCAGTCACGGGTTACAGCTGTGGATCTTCAAGACATCCTATAAAAGAAACACAAAGAAATTATAATTAAATCACAACTTTTAAAGGTCAAAACCATTCAACGAATCCCAATTCCTAAGGTTCAGGTACCACTAAATCAAGCTAATTGCCTAAACCTAAGCTCTGATACCATTTGTAACACCTCACACCCTAGGTACCAAGATAGGGCAGGATGTCGCCCCATCCAAAAGACCAAGAGTCTTTATAACGATGTACAAAATAAAATAAAAACTACTAAATAAAACTAAAGGAATAACTCCATTACATCCGAAAGCAAAACTTATACAAGTCTAGAACTCAAAACTAACAAACGTCTCCTGAAATAAATTCAAAACATAACTAAATAAATAAACTACAGCTCAACCCTAGCTTTGCCCCGCTCAATGTAAGCAATCCCCTAAAATCATGATATAAAAGGTGTGAGATTGACATCTCAGTAAGTCCCGTTTGTGCAAATGCCAATTATAACCATTTCATGTATGCAGGTTTATCAAAACTACAAAATCGTGTTTGCAAGTCAATTTCATTAGTAACAGTTATACAAAAGAGCCTTGCTCAATAAATCTAAAACAGTTCACAATCAATTACTGTTTCATCACAAACATAATTCATTAAATAGGGATTAGCAAATAATTCAACAATATAGTAACACAATCTAAATCATGGTTACTACCATAATAGCTCTCCAATGTATTCTTTCAACAAATGGGCAATGGGGGCACCACCTACTAGGTGAGATACTCATATATCTCCTCACCCAATACTCTGGTTGTCCAATCTAGGTCAACAATGTCCACAGGGACCAATGTGCTAGCACGGACGGCCAGACTAAGTAGTACTGTCGCCTCTCCAAGTTGAGTTCATCTCCTGGAGGTGGCCTCCGGCCAGAAAACTCTCTCTTGCACTTCGAGACTAGTACCACTAGCCTATTCTCGCTGAGTACTCAACGCTCCTCGGTTAGGGGCAAAATCATTTTTCCTTTTCTGAAAGTCTTAGATTAGTTTGATTGTAAAACATGGTTTTCATAACAGCATTTTCAAAATCATTTATCAATAGTGTAAGAAATCATTTTTGAGTTTGAATAAATAAAATTTAGTAAATTCATTTTGAAAATAAAACATTCACGTTTCCAATCCAAGTATCACAATAATCCAGTATAACTCATCATTTTTAGTCAGGGCTCAATCCTTATGTCAAAACACCATATTGACATCAATTCCAAATAACATTGTAAAAAATTGCTTACAAACAAGTAACATTTATCAAAACGGTTATGTAGGAACTTGTTTGAATATACTCAGCAATCAACCACAACAATGTTTGCCCCTTACTTCAATTCTCTTCCTTATCTAAAATTAATGATTCTCTAAATAGAATCCAAATAATAACCCTCTATCATCATGCATCATGAATCCCTATGATCATATTACTCATCTAATTCATTCATGGCATCTAGATTGATTAATTCATCAAATCATCTCTATAGCTTCCCATGATCATGCGTCTCATCATTATGCACGCTTAAAATCAAATCAACTCATCTAAACCATGACCTCCAATATTCGCCCACCCTTAATCTCATATAATGAACATATTTGCTTCAAAAGGTCTCATCTTTAATTACCACACAATAGATCTAGGTCATCATAGTATTATTTAACAATGTTCAAAAGTCATCTATGCCTAGTTCATTCCATTGCTCTTTCAAACTCATCAATCTAATCTATTTATACTTTTCGTGCTAACTCCATGCATAATAATACCACTATAAAATCAACCTTATGCAAGACAAAAGGGATTGAGACCAACAATACCTCTTGGTGAGACACCTTAAGAGCAAAGGTGACGCCTTTGGTGGTTGCTTGAATTTGCTTTGGAAAGAAGACTTGATTAGCGGCTCTTGGACCTTTGTTCGGAAATTTCCAACAATTGGGGAGAAGAATCAGCCCCTTGATGACCAAGATTTAGGAGAAAGGAAGAAGATTAATTAAATACAAGTTGAAAGGGGTTGAAAGGTTACTCACCTTTTGTTTAGTTTTCAATTTGGAGAGGATTGGAGATTGCACTGGATGGAAGCCTTAGAGAGAGAGTGGCGGCTGGGATTTCCAGATTTATGCAGTGTTTAGGGTTTGTTTGAAGGCTAGTTGATGAAGGAGATAGGTTAGGGTTAGTTGTTTTATTGTTTGAAAGAGGTGGTTCTTGTTTTGTGCTCTTGATCACAAGAAGGAAAGGTGACATCTTTTGGTCTTCATGGTTTGGACGAAATTGTGTAAGGTTTTAGGAGGTTTTTGGAGGTTGTTTCTGGTTGTTATGGTGACCGAAAGTAAGAGGGAAAAGAGAAGGAAAGATGCTGATTTTCTGGCTACTCTTGGACTAGATTAGGAGGGGGAAGATTAGGGTTTGTGTAGCTATTTTTGGTGGGCTACTAGAGGGGTTTTTGGTGCAGGCTTTGGGCTGGAAATTTCATGAGATTGTGTGTGTGTGTGTGTGTGTGTGTGAACATTGACAAAATTCTGGAGGCAATGGAGCTAAAATTTTGGTATTCTTTTGGCTAAATTCAAGTTTTAATTGGTTAGGGTTTTCTTAGTTAACCCTAGCTAGGTTTTGGAGTGTTTTAGGTAAGTTATTCTTCCCTATGTGGCAGCTGATTATAAGGGAATTTTCCAGAAACCCTAGAAAGGATTTAGGTAATTTATTTAGGGAATAGTTTAATTAATTTCCTATATTAATTTGAGTAATCTTAAATAATTTTTAAACAGTTATTTGATAAGAAAATTTCTGGTTTCCTAATACTTGTAACTACTGAATTTTCCCCTTCCTTTTTCCCCCTTGAAAATTTTGAAACCCTTGGCTTAATCCAAGGGACAAACATCTCATTTAATTCCATCCCTTGGCCTTCTATTTTCTATAAAAAAAAAAATATTATGATAGGATATTGGAAACAAAAATTTAATTTACCAATTTCATAAAATAATTTTCAAGATAAAGCACACCCCTAATTTTTAGGGAATTGGCCTCTAAAACCTTAAGGATTTCGGCCAAGGTTAGGGAAAATTAGGGTAGAAGGAAAATAAAATGAAGGAAAGAATTTGAGATAGCCAGGATTTGAATTCAAGCCCTGTGAAACCCCAGTCGAAACCAACCTTAGAGTAAGGGGGTTGGGATGCATATCTTATTTTATTGCATGTTTAAATATATTTTTATATGATTTTATGTGCTTTGGATTTATGTTTTATAGTCTAGAGTGCTTGGTTATGATTATTGAGAAAGAAGGGCAAAATGGTAATTTTTGCCCGAGGATAAAATAGGGAGATAGCTTGAGGATTAAATAGGAAAAATATTTTTGAGAGAAAATAAGAACAAGAGTTGTTGTGGTTTAGTGGTTAAAACTTTGTAATTAATTCTCGAGGTTACGGGTTCGAATTCCATCATTAGAGTTTTAGCATGATTAAATTTTATTTTTGCTTGGGAAGTGGTACTTTCGGCCATAAGAGCTTTAGGGTAGAGTAGAGATGTTGTCCTAGGGGAGACATGATTGGAGTACTCTAATCCTATTCTTTTACCCTACACAAAAATTCCTATGGGAATTCATTTCTTCTTGAACTTTAATTTATCCTAATTCTCAATTCATTAGGTTGGTCAAATTTGTTCTAGCCAATTACATTCCAGAAAATTCAGTGAAGTGTTGTGGCTTTGAAGGTTCAAAATGTCTTAGTGAAAGACATCTTAAGAACCGAAAATGTGGAAGGGCTGGGGAAGGTTCCAAGAGAATTAATTCCCCTAGTGAACCTTCTAAAATTTCACTCTAGCTAGGTTCATTTTCCTTCATGTAATAAACTGAAAATTTTCTAGCTTCTTGTGCCTTCAAGGTGTCAAAATTCTCAGCCATTACTCCCTCCCAAATGCTGCCAGAAAATGGCCCTTTTGAACAACTTGAAACCTAGAATTTTCTGGCCATTTTCAGACTGCACAAATGCTGTGCAAAACCAAAAACATTTCTGGGCAAAATTGCAGCATAGGTGACCCTAAACCAAGCTGATTTCTTCTAGTTTTCTCCCAGCTCCTTAGCCATGCTTTTCCTCCATGAAGAAGGCTAGAAACCATCCATGAAAGACCCCTGGAATCTCCTTCAAACTCTCTACTACCTAGCTAGAAAATGGCAGCCGAAACTGCCCAGGAAAATTCCAGCAGTAGCGAAAATTCTGTGCAGGATTTCTGTCCAGCTTTGTTTCCTAATTCAGCCCTGACCGAAACTCCATCCTTTTCCTGCACAAACCACTCTTAAAACCGCCCTGAACTGAACTCCATTGTCCTCCCCAAGCTCCTGTACAAAAATCAGACATGGCTACCCGAAAATATCTCCAGCAAATCACTGCAATCCTGCATTGATTGGATGCCAAAATTCCAGCCATATTAATTTAGCAACCTTCCATAAAAATGTCCCTCAAACAACCGACATTTCCTTCACCATTGTACCCTCTCTTTTCGGCCACCATTACCCTCCTTCAACCAGCTTCCATCCAGCAGAAATCCTAGCCAGCAGTCCGCCATAACAGCTTCCAAAAAGCTTTCATCGAATAAGATATTCTTGCTATATTTTGTTTCCAAATTTGATTCCCAAAAATATTCTTTTAGAATTTCAACAACTAACCTTTCCTTTTTCCTTTCAAACCAGAAAATCATCTACCTAAAACACTATAGATATTCGGTCACTCTCTCTCTCTCTCAGAATTTCGGCCAGCATTAACCAAAATTCCTCTATTCTCTTCAACCTTTAAGCACACACAGAACACCAAGAACACCTACTCCTTTCTTTCACCTAATACCTCTCCAAATCACTTTAAACTTCTTCCAAAAATTCCAGATTTCATCTACTCACTTCTGTGAGTCCATCCATACCATTTTTAACATCAAACTCCAAAATCCAACTTGCTCTTTTGGATAAAAAATTAGAAATTTTGTGAAGACTCAAGAATACCTTCAAGGTAGGTTGTTCAAACAACTTGCTAATGGACTCTCTTCTTTTCTTTTCTCTCTCTCTCTCTCTCTCTCTCTCTCTCTCTCTCTCTCTTGCCCAAACCTCTCTCCTTCTTGGCCGAATGGCTCTTCACCAATGGCCATGCTTTCTTCATCTCTCTTGGATGAATCTAGGCATCTAGGAGTTGAGATCCATTCGAAACCCCTTCAAGGTACTCACCAATCAAGTAAATCCCCTCAACCCTCTTTTTTCAGACTCTAGATTCATGTCTCTAGAGTGATATTAGAAGGAGATGGACTATGATTGTGGTTTAAGCATGTGTTGTTGTGATGAGTTGAATTCGAAGCATGAGTGGATGTGTGTATAAGATGGAGTTGGGGTTGATGCATGTGATGATTTATCTTGGATGATATTATGGTGTTTTTAGGGTTTAATGCATGTCTCCATATCTTTGTGATCAAGTATGCTAGAGATTATGTCACCTATACTAAATAGGATTTATATTCATGTATGATCATTAAAGCCACGATTATATTCATGCTAGTGGAGGTTGGATCATGCCTTAGTAAATTTAGATCTATGCCTATATGCTTGATTTGGATGATTTGATGAATTGAAGGGGTGTATATGTTCATGATTGTTGTTAGCAATAGAATTATGATCATGATCTAGTTGTCCCTAAATTTAATTTTATTTCTTCAATAAAATATTTAATATTATGAATTTTGCTAGTAATTTTGAAAAATCCTAGGAACGGTAGATTTGGATTATTATATATATAATACGGATATTTTAGTCAAATAAATAATAGCTTTACTAGAAAATAAAATATATTTAAATATTATAAAAAATGATAATATCAAATAAAGCCTTTTATGAAAGTAATCATAATAAGTAAAAATATTAATTTTGTAAGTCTTATATTCATAAATGTCATTAAAATTTATTATCTTTCTTTTAATCAAAACTTGTTAAAATTTATTTATTAGCTTTCAATCAAAACCTATTAAAATTTTTTTTCAACTAATTTTTGTTAGCGATTATTTTCAAACAATTAATTATTAATAAATCATTATTTTACCTAATACCACCTAGGACCCGTTTATCAGATAAACTCTAAATTATTCTTAGCAAGAATTAAACCTTCAACTTATCGGTACCTATTTTCCAAAACACTAATTATTTTAAATATCAAATTAGACTTAGTTTATAAACCTTTTATTTATTATTTGGCCTTAAAGCTTAGACACTAGGATCATGGTAGTAGTGAGTTGAGCTAGTTTTATTTGTGAAAGTGGATCTTGGCATGAGATTGATTGTGATTTATAATTACCCCAGGCGGGGTTGGGTCAGTGATCGAAGTCTTTATTTTATCTCGAGCTAAGGATCAGGTAAGCTCCTGCATAAAACCTGATTGATAAAAAAACTGTTTATTACGGCAAGCCAAATATAGAGTGCATGGACACTCATTTCTGTAAAGGCAATTGAGGATTGACTTCTTTCTTATTTCAGTCAAATGAATTATTTGAAAATAAATAAGCAGATTTACTTAAACTCAAAATTCTTTCTAAAACTGATTTTGACAAAGACTTTGGAAACCCTTAATTGCCATTTTTATGTGAAACTATGTTTTGTTCATTTTTCCCAAGTGGGATACGTTCGTTGAGTACTCAATAAGGGTGAACTACTAGGACTAGTCTTTGAAGGGTTAGGGTGAGTCTCTCAGCAGGTGGCCACCTCTGAGGGGTGAGTTCTTACCGGATAAGATGTCAATCCAGTAGGTCGTGCTGATCCAAGCTAGCAGTTTTTTTTAGTCAAGTGACTGTGTTTTACCGAAATGGACACCCAGTTATTATTTAGGTATAAAGAATGAGGAGTAGCTTACCTGGTAGGCCGATCACTTACCCTTTATTTTTTGTCAGTCTGTACAAAGTGTCGGCATTCTGACCGGTTATGGGGCCCAACGTGTTGTAACCCATGATCCTTTCTCTTGAGTGGTAGATTTTAATAATTATGTATGGCTAGAAGCCAAAATGCCACTCTTCATTTTAACTAATGTTTATTGCTTGCCAGTAATTCTCTTGTAAAGATTTTATACTTTGCATTCACGAACTGTTTTCACTCGACACTCAAAGCACACACAGACTTACTGAGATTTTTGTCTCATCACCATTTTTACCATGATTTCAGGTCGATCCTGCTGTGGGGCTGAGTAGCTAGATATTGTCTGCCTTGGACGATTTTTGCTGATAATTTATTTTGCGTAATGCTTTGGGGAGATGAGAATGGATAAATTTTATTATGGATTTATTTTTTGTATTTATGGATTTATTCTTAGGATGTAATAAATTTTAAGTTAAAGTATTATTTTTATTACGCAATTTTATTTGTGTGACCTAGTTATAAAGTCCTCTTGTCCTTTGGATGGGGCGACATCCCTGGCCCTGGTGGACCTAGGTAGTGGGGTGTTCCAAACCCACCAAAGAACACACACCAAGCTCTATCCACTAAACCACATTGATTCCTAGCAAGTATTCTCCTAATAAATTCTCTTTAATAAAATAAAACTCAACTACCTCAAATACCACAACCATCTCAAGCCCAAATTAATTCATGCAACAACATATTGACATTTTCATGACAATACTCCGAATCATCAAATGTAGTATAACTCAATATGACATGCATGACTTTTCCCCCTTTACAAAAGGCGGTCTAACAGGGGGTATGTAACACCCCACTACCTAGGCCCATCAGGGCCGGGGATGTTGCCCTGTCCAGAGGACAAGGGGTCTTTATAACTAGGTTACATAAAAATAAAATAAAATAAAGACTTTAAAATTAAACTTATTACAACCCAAAAGATAAGTACTGGAACAACTCCAAATAAATTGTTTGCAACAATCTCTCAAAACATCACATAAAGTAAATAACATAAGTCTTCAAAGCATAGGCATCAATCTAGCTAATGACCTCCACAGCAGGATCTTCCTGAAAACATGGCGTAAAAGGTGGTGAGATAAGAATCTCAGTAAGCCCATGTGTGCTTTGAGTGTTTCAGGTAAAATAATTCATGTATGCAAGTTGTAAAAGTTTCATAAGGAAAAGTGCTGGCAAGCAATAAATAAGTGTTGAAAATAAAGAGTGGAGTTTCACTTTTCAAACCATACATGTGCACCATAAATACAACCACACAAACGGGTAGCCATGGGTTACCACACGTTGGGCCCCATGACTAAATAACAGTCAGAATGCCATACTTTGTGCAAGCTGACAAAAGGTAGGTGTATAGCCTACCGGGTGAGATACTCCTCCATCTCTACACCCAAACTTACCAGTTGTCCACTCCGAAACACGTAGTCCACACGACTGAAACTTGCTAGCTCAGACCGGTATGACCTACCGGACTGGCATCCTATCCAGGAAGGACTCACCCCTCAGATGTGGCCACCTACTGAGAGACTTACCCTAACCCTTCAAAGACTAGTCCTGGTGGTCTACCCTTATTGAGTACTCAACGTTGATTGTTCCACTTGGGAGAAAATTGATCATATTTTGCTTTATTTGGAAATAGCAATTAAGGATTTCTAAAAGTCTTGTCAAAGTTGGGTTTTAGGAAAAGTTTAGCATTTTGTGTAAAACTGCTTGTCTAACTTTCAAATGATTTGCTTGACTGAAATAAAAAGGAAAACAGTCCTTAATTACCTTTACAAAATAAATGTCCGTATACATCGTATTTGGCTTGCCACAATAACTTTTTGGTCTTCACAAAACTCCATGCTAGAGCTTACCCGATTCTTTGCTTGCTCAACTCAAACGTCTTCCAAGGCTGACCTAACCCCGCCTGGGGTAAACACAAAACATAAGGTTATATTCGAGCTATACCTACCTTACATAAATAATTTCTTAGCTCAACTAGTCACAACCATGACTAGCCATGACCCTAATGTCCTCAGCTTTAAGACTAGGTGATAAAGAATTTTATAAAATAAGTTTTAGTTGATAAGTTAAAATAACTTGGGGTTCTAAAATAATTGCTAATAAATTGTAGACTCAATTAATAATTCTTGAGTGTTATTTTTAATAAATAAACTAAGGTTTGAATATTAAGTCCTACATAATATTAATAAATGGTGATTTAAAAATAGCTTTACTATAAATAAATAATAAATTACAAATAACCTTTAATTAATTTTTAAGTAGATAATAAATAATTAGTAATAAATAAAATTAATAATGAATGAATTATTTTAAATTTTAATTAATAAATAACAAATAGATTTTAATATAAATAATATTTAATTTCTTATAAAAGATTTATTACTATATAGATTATTTTTAATAAAAGATCCCATTTATTTGATAAAGAAAATATTAATAAACCAATCCAAATCTTCCTATAGTTTCGAATTTTATAGAGAAAAATATAGTAGTAATTCTATTTTAGGTAATCAAATTTGTTAATAAAAATAACCTAAACTTAACAAGAAAATACTCTTTTCTCATGATTTTCCTATTGCTGGAAAGGATTCATGAACGCATTCTCCAACATCAAATAATAAACCAATCCATTCAGGAACACATGCTTGACTTATCACATACTATCACAAGGCTAACTTCCTCCTAGGCATAATCATCAATCATGGCTTCAATGAAAAAAATAAGAACACAAAAACCTAATCACCTTTGGTGTCATGGTCTCTAACATGCTTCAAACATCCATAAAATTCATTAAGCACGAAGAACATACATTGAGTCAAAAGAAAATTCATACAACTTAGTACTATACAACAATCATCATGCCTTAACTCCATCCCCTTAATCCACATGCATATACTCAATCCCTTATCCATATTTCATTCTTCCTATCAATATCTAAGAGACATGAATGCTAAATTAAAATAAGGATTAAAGGAAAATACTTGATTCGATGAACACTTCGATGAAGAATTAAGAAGGTCCACGCGATTGAGAGTCTTGAATGATCCAACGGAAAAACAGCCATGGTTGATGGTTGATCAACCATTTCGGTTGGAAGAGAGAGAGAGAGAGAGAGAGCATTAGAATGGTACAATCGAATGGAAGAAGATAAACAAGAAGGTTGCTCTTGACTTACCTTGTTGATGTTCTTGAGACCTTCAAAGAAAAGTTAATTTTGATCCGCTTGAAAATTCTTGTTTGCGAGGTTTTATGTTATAAATACCAGAAATGAAGTTTAGATATTAAATGGAAGTGATTTGGAGTATTTCAGAGTGATTGGAGGTGTTTAGAGTAGGTTAGGCTTGAAGAAGGTTAGAGTGTGTTCTTGGTTTTCTTGGTGTTCTAGGTGAAAATGGAGAGAGTTTGAGAAAATGCTGCACAAATTCTGGTAGAGGGCTGGCCAAATGGTCTAGAGTGAATGAGAGTTTCGGTTTTCAGCAAGAAGGAGAGAGAATGATCAGATTTTATTTGAAATTTAAATAGAGGAAATGGTGGAGATGTTTAAGGTAAGAGATTAGCTAATGGTGTTTGTTCAAATAAGGTTTCTATGCTCTCCAATGGTGCCGGCTGAACAAGGTGGTCTTGCTGAAATGATTGAAGGTTAATGTTGCTCCAAGGCTGGCCGAAATTTAGTCTTAAAGGCCAGAGGAAATTCTGGTTTATTTGCTTAATTCAAGAGTGTTTTAATGGAAGTTTCAAATAATTCCAGCATTTTACTCCATTAAAACACTCTTGAATTAAGCAAATAAACCAGAATTTCCTCTCGCCTTTAAGACTAAATTTCGGCCAGCCTTGGAGCAACATTAACCTTCAATCATTTCAGCAAGACCACCTTGTTCAGCCGGCACCATTGGAGAGCATAGAAACCTTCATTGAACAAACACCATTAGCTAATCTCTTACCTTAAACATCTCCACCATTTCCTCTATTTAAATTTCAAATAAAATCTGATCATTCTCTCTCCTTCTTGCTGAAAACCGAAACTCTCATTCACTCTAGACCATTTGGCCAGCCCTCTACCAGAATTTGTGCAGCATTTTCTCAAACTCTCTCCATTTTCACCTAGAACACCAAGAAAACCAAGAACACACTCTAACCTTCTTCAAGCCTAACCTACTCTAAACACCTCCAATCACTCTGAAATACTCCAAATCACTTCCATTTAATCTCTAAACTTCATTTCTGGTATTTATAACACAAAACCTCGCAAACAAGAATTTTCAAGCGGATCAAAATTAACTTTTCTTTGAAGGTCTCAAGAACATCAACAAGGTAAGTCAAGAGCAACCTTCTTGTTTATCTTCTTCCATTCGATTGTACCATTCTAATGCTCTCTCTCTCTCTCTCTCTCTCTTCCAACCGAAATGGTTGATCAACCATCAACCATGGCTGTTTTTCCGTTGTATCGTTCAAGGCTCTCAATCGCGTGGACCTTCTTAATTCTTCATCGAAGTGTTCATCGAATCAAGTATTTTCCTTTAATCCTTATTTTAATTTAGCATTCATGTCTCTTAGATATTGATAGGAAGAATGAAATATGGATAAGGGATTGAGTATATGCATGTGGATTAAGGGGATGGAGTTAAGGTATGATGATTGTTGTATAGGACTAAGTTGTATGAATTTTCTTTTGAATCAATGTATGTTCTTCGTGCTTAATGAATTTTATGGATGTCTGAAGCATGTTAGAGACCATGACACCAAAGGTGATTAGGTTTTTGTGTTCTTATTTTTTTCATTGAAGCCATGATTGATGATTATGCCTAGGAGGAAGTTAGCCTTGTGATAGTATGTGATAAGTCAAGCATGTGTTCCTGAATGGATTGGTTTATTATTTGATGTTGGAGAATGCGTTCATGAATCCTTTCTAGCAATAGGAAAATCATGAGAAAAGAGTATTTTCTTGTTAAGTCTTGGTCATTTTTATTAACAAATTTGATTACCTAAAATAGAATTACTACTATATTTTTCTCTATAAAATTCGAAACTCTAGGAAGATTTGGATTGGTTTATTAATATTTTCTTTATCAAATAAATGGGATCTTTTATTAAAAATAATCTATATAGTAATAAATCTTTTATAATAAATAAAATATTATTTATATTAAAATCTATTTGTTATTTATTAATTAAAATTTAAAATAATTCATTCATTATTAATTTTATTTATTACTAATTATTTATTATCTACTTAAAAATTAATTAAAGGTTATTTGTAATTTATTATTTATTTATAGTAAAACTATTTTTAAATCACCATTTATTAATATTATTTAGGACTTAATATTCAAACCTTAGTTTATTTATCAAAAATAACACTCAAGAATTATTAATTGAGTCTATAATTTATTAGTAATTATTTTAGAACCCCAAGTTATTTTAACTTATCAACTAAAACTTATTTTATAAAATTCTTTATCACCTAGCCTTAAAGCTGAGGACATTAGAGTCATGGCTAGTCATGGTTGTAACTAATTGAGCTAAGAAATTATTTATGTAAGGCAGATATAGCTCGAATGTAACCTTATGTTTTGTGTTTACCATAGGCGGGGTTAGGTCAGCCTTGGAAGACGTTTGAGTTGAGCAAGCAAAGAATCAGGTAAGCTCCAGCATGGAGTTTTGTGAAGACCAAAAAGTTATTGTGGCAAGCCAAATATGATGTATACGGACATTTATTTTGTAAAGGTAATTAAGGACTGTTTTCCTTTTTATTTCAATCAAGCAAATCATTTGAAAGTTAGACAAGCAGTATTACACAAAATGCTAAACTTTTCCTAAAACCCAACTTTGACAAGACTTTTAGAAACCCTTAATTGCTATTTCCAAATAAAGCAAAGTATGATCAATTTTCTCCCAAGTGGAACAATCAACGTTGAGTACTCAATAAGGGTAGACTACCAGGACTAGTCTTTGAAGGGTAATGGTAAGTCTCTCAGTAGGTGTCTATCTCTGAGGGGTGAGTCCTTCCTGGATAGGATGCCAGTCCGGTAGGTCATACCGGTCCGAGCTAGCAAGTTTCAGTCGTGTGTACTGTGTGTTCCGGAGTGGACAACCAGTAAGTTTGGGTGTAAAGATAGAGGAGTATCTCACCCGGTAGGCTATGCACCTACCTTTTGTCAGCTTGCACAAAGTGTGGCATTCTGACTGTTATTTAGTCATGGGACCTAACGTGTGGTAACCCATGGCTACCCGTTTACGTGGTTGTATTTATGGTGCACATGTATGGTTTGAAAAGCGAAACACCACTCTTTATTTTCAACACTTATTTATTGCTTGCCAGCACTTTTCCTTATGAAACTTTTACAACTTGAATACATGAATTGTTTTACCTGAAACACTCAAAGCACACATGGGCTTACTGAGATTCTTATCTCACCACATTTTACGGCATGTTTTCAGGAAGATCCTGCTGTAGAGGTCATTAGCTAGATTGATGCCTATGCTTTGAAGACTCATGTTATTTACTTTATGTGATGTTTTGAGAGATTGTTGCAAATAATTTATTTGGAGTTGTTCCAGTACTTATCTTTTGGGTTGTAATAAGTTTAATTTTAAAGTCTTTATTTTATTTTATTTTTGTGTAACCTAGTTATAAAGACCCTTGTCCATTGGACGTAGCGACATCCCCGGCCCTGATGGGCCTAAGTAGTGGGGTGTTACAAGTGGTACCAGAGCCTAGGTTTAGGCAAGTATTGATAGTACATGTTTTGATTTATTAAGTTCAAATCTTTTATCTGACCTGTCTTGTTTATGTTGTAGGATGGTTAGAATGATTAGAACCGCAAGGAAAGGACAGGAATGGCACCCTCCCATTCCTATCTACCCGGAGGACATACCAGTGCCTCAGCCTGCACCTCAGCCTGCACCCCAGCCAATCATTGCCCTGCATGATAGTAGTGACGATGAGGTCCAGATTATTGAGCCACCTCTAGAATCCCATACCGCTTGGTTGGTCCAGGGTTTGGCCCCTAAAGTATGGGCCCAGCGAGGACGCTTAGGCCTAAAGGAGGGGTGAATGTGATGCCCCAATCCCACATGGGATTAGGATGAGAAGTATGCATGGTATATAAGGATGGGCCTAAGTACCCATTGTCAACTTGGGATATCCATTTTGACCCAGCGAGGACGGTGGCCAAGTAGTTGACCGTGGGTGCTGCCAGGCCCATAGTCGCGCTCCCGGGTCCGCGGGCACGGGCGTGACATTTGGTATCGAGAGAAGGTAACCAGCCCGGTATAGGAACTAAGTGCTACACCATGCGCGGTGGGAGCCACCTCTAGAATCCCAAACCGCCTGGTTGGTCTTGTGTTTGGCCCCTAAAGTATGGGCCCAACGAGGACGCTTGGGCCTAAATGAGGGGTGAATGTGATGCCCCAATCCCACATGGGATTAGGATGAGAAGTATGTATTGTATATAGGGATGGGCCTAAGTACCCATTGTCAACTTGGGATATCCATTTTGACCCAACGAGGACGGCGCCCAAGTAGTTGACCGTGGGTGCTGCCAGACCTATAGTCGCACTCCCTGGTCCGCGGGCATGGGGCGTGACATTCGCGGACCGGGAGCGCGACTATGGGCCCGGCGAGCACCCACGGTCAACTACTTGGCCGCCGTCCTCACCGGGTCAAAATGGATATCCCAAGTTGACAATGGGTACTTAGGCCCATCCTTATATACCATACATACTTCTCATCCTAATCCCATGTAGGATTGGGGCATCACATTCACCCCTCCTTTAGGCCCAAGCATCCTCGCTGGGCCCATACTTTAGGGGCCAAACCCAAGACCAACCAGGCGGTATGGGATTCTAAAGGTGGCTCCCACCGCACATGGTGTAGCACTTAGTTCCTATACTGGGGCTGGTTACCTTCTCTGATACCAAATGTCACGCCCCGTGCCCGCAGACCCAGGAGCGCGACTATGGGCCTGGCAGCAACCACGGTCAACTACTTGGCCACCGTCCTCGCTGGGTCAAAATGGATATCCCAAGTTGACAATGGGTACTTAGGCCCATCCTTATATACCATGTATACTTCTCATCCTAATCCCATGTAGGATTGGGGCATCACAGGGTATTACAATAGTAGCTGAACCTACCGGGAGCTAAGCTACAAGTTATCATTCACATTTATTTACTCATAAAAGAGCAAAAAGTTTATCGCATTTCTAGCTAAAAATTACCATAGATTCTTCTGTAGCTTTGCATAATATACCATGTAGCTTTGCATAATATACCATTTAGCTTTGCATATTATGCATTTCTAGCTTTGCATAATATACCATTCAATGAATTTTATGGATGTCTGAAGCATGTTAGAGACCATGACACCAAAGGTGATTAGGTTTTTGTGTTCTTATTTTTTTCATTGAAGCCATGATTGATGATTATGCCTAGGAGGAAGTTAGCCTTGTGATAGTATGTGATAAGTCAAGCATGTGTTCCTGAATGGATTGGTTTATTATTTGATGTTGGAGAATGCGTTCATGAATCCTTTCTAGCAATAGGAAAATCATGAGAAAAGAGTATTTTCTTGTTAAGTCTTGGTCATTTTTATTAACAAATTTGATTACCTAAAATAGAATTACTACTATATTTTTCTCTATAAAATTCGAAACTCTAGGAAGATTTGGATTGGTTTATTAATATTTTCTTTATCAAATAAATGGGATCTTTTATTAAAAATAATCTATATAGTAATAAATCTTTTATAATAAATAAAATATTATTTATATTAAAATCTATTTGTTATTTATTAATTAAAATTTAAAATAATTCATTCATTATTAATTTTATTTATTACTAATTATTTATTATCTACTTAAAAATTAATTAAAGGTTATTTGTAATTTATTATTTATTTATAGTAAAACTATTTTTAAATCACCATTTATTAATATTATTTAGGACTTAATATTCAAACCTTAGTTTATTTATCAAAAATAACACTCAAGAATTATTAATTGAGTCTATAATTTATTAGTAATTATTTTAGAACCCCAAGTTATTTTAACTTATCAACTAAAACTTATTTTATAAAATTCTTTATCACCTAGCCTTAAAGTCGAGGACATTAGAGTCATGGCTAGTCATGGTTGTAACTAATTGAGCTAAGAAATTATTTATGTAAGGCAGATATAGCTCGAATGTAACCTTATGTTTTGTGTTTACCATAGGCGGGGTTAGGTCAGCCTTGGAAGACGTTTGAGTTGAGCAAGCAAAGAATCAGGTAAGCTCCAGCATGGAGTTTTGTGAAGACCAAAAAGTTATTGTGGCAAGCCAAATATGATGTATACGGACATTTATTTTGTAAAGGTAATTAAGGACTGTTTTCCTTTTTATTTCAATCAAGCAAATCATTTGAAAGTTAGACAAGCAGTATTACACAAAATGCTAAACTTTTCCTAAAACCCAACTTTGACAAGACTTTTAGAAACCCTTAATTGCTATTTCCAAATAAAGCAAAGTATGATCAATTTTCTCCCAAGTGGAACAATCAACGTTGAGTACTCAATAAGGGTAGACTACCAGGACTAGTCTTTGAAGGGTAATGGTAAGTCTCTCAGTAGGTGTCTATCTCTGAGGGGTGAGTCCTTCCTGGATAGGATGCCAGTCCGGTAGGTCATACCGGTCCGAGCTAGCAAGTTTCAGTCGTGTGTACTGTGTGTTCCGGAGTGGACAACCAGTAAGTTTGGGTGTAAAGATAGAGGAGTATCTCACCCGGTAGGCTATGCACCTACCTTTTGTCAGCTTGCACAAAGTGTGGCATTCTGACTGTTATTTAGTCATGGGACCTAACGTGTGGTAACCCATGGCTACCCGTTTACGTGGTTGTATTTATGGTGCACATGTATGGTTTGAAAAGCGAAACACCACTCTTTATTTTCAACACTTATTTATTGCTTGCCAGCACTTTTCCTTATGAAACTTTTACAACTTGAATACATGAATTGTTTTACCTGAAACACTCAAAGCACACATGGGCTTACTGAGATTCTTATCTCACCACATTTTACGGCATGTTTTCAGGAAGATCCTGCTGTAGAGGTCATTAGCTAGATTGATGCCTATGCTTTGAAGACTCATGTTATTTACTTTATGTGATGTTTTGAGAGATTGTTGCAAATAATTTATTTGGAGTTGTTCCAGTACTTATCTTTTGGGTTGTAATAAGTTTAATTTTAAAGTCTTTATTTTATTTTATTTTTGTGTAACCTAGTTATAAAGACCCTTGTCCATTGGACGTAGCGACATCCCCGGCCCTGATGGGCCTAAGTAGTGGGGTGTTACAAGTGGTACCAGAGCCTAGGTTTAGGCAAGTATTGATAGTACATGTTTTGATTTATTAAGTTCAAATCTTTTATCTGACCTGTCTTGTTTATGTTGTAGGATGGTTAGAATGATTAGAACCGCAAGGAAAGGACAGGAATGGCACCCTCCCATTCCTATCTACCCGGAGGACATACCAGTGCCTCAGCCTGCACCTCAGCCTGCACCCCAGCCAATCATTGCCCTGCATGATAGTAGTGACGATGAGGTCCAGATTATTGAGCCACCTCTAGAATCCCATACCGCTTGGTTGGTCCAGGGTTTGGCCCCTAAAGTATGGGCCCAGCGAGGACGCTTAGGCCTAAAGGAGGGGTGAATGTGATGCCCCAATCCCACATGGGATTAGGATGAGAAGTATGCATGGTATATAAGGATGGGCCTAAGTACCCATTGTCAACTTGGGATATCCATTTTGACCCAGCGAGGACGGTGGCCAAGTAGTTGACCGTGGGTGCTGCCAGGCCCATAGTCGCGCTCCCGGGTCCGCGGGCACGGGGCGTGACATTTGGTATCAGAGAAGGTAACCAGCCCCGGTATAGGAACTAAGTGCTACACCATGCGCGGTGGGAGCCACCTCTAGAATCCCAAACCGCCTGGTTGGTCTTGTGTTTGGCCCCTAAAGTATGGGCCCAACGAGGACGCTTGGGCCTAAATGAGGGGTGAATGTGATGCCCCAATCCCACATGGGATTAGGATGAGAAGTATGTATTGTATATAGGGATGGGCCTAAGTACCCATTGTCAACTTGGGATATCCATTTTGACCCAACGAGGACGGCGCCCAAGTAGTTGACCGTGGGTGCTGCCAGACCTATAGTCGCACTCCCTGGTCCGCGGGCATGGGGCGTGACATTCGCGGACCCGGGAGCGCGACTATGGGCCTGGCAGCACCCACGGTCAACTACTTGGCCGCCGTCCTCACTGGGTCAAAATGGATATCCCAAGTTGACAATGGGTACTTAGGCCCATCCTTATATACCATACATACTTCTCATCCTAATCCCATGTAGGATTGGGGCATCACATTCACCCCTCCTTTAGGCCCAAGCATCCTCGCTGGGCCCATACTTTAGGGGCCAAACCCAAGACCAACCAGGCGGTATGGGATTCTAAAGGTGGCTCCCACCGCACATGGTGTAGCACTTAGTTCCTATACTGGGGCTGGTTACCTTCTCTGATACCAAATGTCACGCCCCGTGCCCGCAGACCCAGGAGCGCGACTATGGGCCTGGCAGCAACCACGGTCAACTACTTGGCCACCGTCCTCGCTGGGTCAAAATGGATATCCCAAGTTGACAATGGGTACTTAGGCCCATCCTTATATACCATGTATACTTCTCATCCTAATCCCATGTAGGATTGGGGCATCACAGGGTATTACAATAGTAGCTGAACCTACCGGGAGCTAAGCTACAAGTTATCATTCACATTTATTTACTCATAAAAGAGCAAAAAGTTTATCGCATTTCTAGCTAAAAATTACCATAGATTCTTCTGTAGCTTTGCATAATATACCATTTAGCAAACAAGAGAATAAACCTGCAGATATTGCTTGTAGAGATGAAAAGTAATACATGAATTTAAACAACAGCAATGGGGAACAACAGGAGCACAATTAATACCTGCATAGTGCACAATTTCAACACACAATATGGGACAAGAGTAATACAAAGAGGCCTATGGCAGGACGAACAAGGAACACTCAAATGACAGCATCCAGAGCCGCATTGGATCGAGCACCCATCTACAGTGCGGTCCATTGCACTCACCGCACTGAACCAAACCTTACTGGAGACCAGGGTGCGGACCGGATCCCAGACCCGAGCCGGCGCCGGTTTGGGTGGCCTCAGCCGGCACCGGTTCCGGTCTGACCGGGTCATCTTCCTGCAGATTTTTTTACAATTTTCTTATGCGAATTTTCTTTGTTTTTTTGCGCAACTTCTAGCTACATTGGCTTTCCGATTTCAACCTAAATACAATGAAATCAACAAAAACCAACAATTGCCTATACCCATTAACATTAGGCTTACACGATTTCCTAAGAAAAACAGTAAATTACAAATCTCCTATAGCTTCTTAAGAGAGGTTTAACGGAGAATCTATCTATACCAAAAACAATGAAGGATCGCAGTTTAATCACATATATGTGTCCAGTTTTATTCAACTAGATGCATGCTCCCTATATTTTCACAAAACCTTCATGCTTTGATACCAATTGAAGGTCTAAAACGGGGGGAAAAAAAAAAAACCACGCAGCAGAAGCGAAATTGGAAAAATTGAAGAACAAGAAATTCCTAGGCCACAGCCGGTGCCGGTCACGGCCTGGCAGGACGCCGAGAGAAAATTTTTTTTACCTCCTTTTCTCATTCTCAGACTTGGCTGGACCAAAAATATGTGAAACTGGAGTAGGTGCATTGGTGGAAACCTCTGGTGCGATTCCTGCAAGCCTCCTACTCTGTCTGTGCATGTATATGAATGCCAACCTCTCGATCTTCCAGTATATGGCCTGCCTAATCCCGTTTTGTGAACAACTTACAGACAAAGGAATTTTCTTGGAGAGAGAGAGAGAAGGTGTCTATGTTTTTTTTCTTTTTTTAAGCCAGAAGCATGAAAACCAATGTTGTTTTCTTAACCCTAAGAAAAGTAAAAAACCACGTTCTCTTTTTCCTTCTGTTTAATCAAAATAAAACCATAGGTTAAACTAGACTGACCCATTAGACTCTTAGTTTAGCCTTTTTGGACTAAATTAATTATTCTAATTGGAACCAAATAAATGGCCCAGTAAATAATTAATTTTCCAGCCAAAATAAACTAGTCCAATTAACAAGCACATATTAGTTTAGCCCCAGGTCAATATTTAATTATTCAAACTGGGCCAAAGCCCAGAACAATTAATTAACTCACCAAACAAATTTAATTAATTCTCTTTCTCCATGGACCTTTAAAATATGACTAATTTAGCCGCTATCAATAAGCTCCTAACTTAGTCGCGTAAACATAGTAAAAAGTTGTAAAGAGTTATCAAAGGAAGGCTTATACATCTTCTCTACTATTATTTTGTTATGTTTGTGACTTTAGTACTAGATTTGACATATAGAATCACAAAATAGTATAAGTTGGGTAGGTATGGGCTCAAAAGATGGTGTAGATGAAGATGAAGCTCTAGCTCTCTTAGCCCCAGTGTCGATCCCCTAGGTCTCCTTGACATGATGAAAATGTGATGATTGACAAAAGTAAGATAAAGGAAGGAAGACAAAACACCCTCAAGATCACTCATCACTATACAAGAAAACACAATCCTCAACCCACTCACAATTGCAACACCTACTCAATGTAATCACCACCTTAATGTACCACAAAACATAACACCAACTCCCTTAACAACACCTGCAAAAAGATAGCCAATGTCCAATTCCAAGCACAATATCAATACCCATGATTAATTTAGTAATGAAATTCATGTGATAATGCAAAGCTCATATTCATAATGTCAAGTTAAACATGAACAAGTATCTCTCAATCTATGAAGAACATGTCTTGGTAGGCTCAAACACATTAGAGGCATGCTCAATATTGACAAAAATGATGCAAAACATGTATTGTAGCAATCAAAGATTATTATCAATCATATACCCATGCTAACTATGCCTCAAAGAAAGCAAAATATTCATCCAATCCATCAAGCCCAGGAAAATAAGAATTTTCAGACCATAATTCACATGAAAATATCTAATAATCAATATGAAAAATTAAATTATAGAAAATGCAGAAATATCATACCACAATGATCTCTAATATATAGGCAATGATCTTATGCAAAAACATTGAAGAAATTAAGCCCGAAATGGATGGATTGAAAAATGGGTTTTGTGATGAAAGATTGGATTTTTCTTATTTTTAATCCAAAAATTTGAGAACAAAATAAGAATTTGTGTTTGATAGGTGTTTTCGAGGGATAGCAAGTCACCCGGTGGAGTTTTGAAGTTGGATCCGGCATGAGGTTGAGAGAAAAAATCAAGAGAGATAAGAGTGTTAGTGTACCCAAGAGGTAATCACTTATACTTTGTATGTGACACATTTGTATTATAATACAAGGAATTTTTTGTATTTTAGCTTGTCTTCTTTATTTTCATGTAATGTAACTGTCAGATAAAAGTCCATAGTATAACACCATGTTATGGAAATCATGAAAGAGATCATGATATGATATTTCTACTACATTGTATTGTGTTAGTACTTAAATAATCCCTAGCCATAGTATTAATGAGATAGGACATCTTTAATGTGTTAAGACTAGCGTTAGACTTCTTGATCTAATCAAACTGTGGTTCTCATATCCATGTGTATTGTGATATTCAAAGTTAATGCGTGGATGCTTGTTAATAGTACAAGTACATTGGATAACTTGACTATGAGATAATCTTATAGATAACTATTTAGTGGCAATGATAGAATCTTGTTATAACAAACATGCAAGTATCCTTAGACTTGAAATCTCCATGGTACTTTATTTGCTGAGTATTGTACTTTGATTCCAATCTCTAGAGCCAGATCGAGGGCTGCCTGTAGGATGGATATTGGGTACAGTGTGAGGTAAACAAAAGTAGTTAAGAGGGTAAATAAAGGATTCACCATTCCTAATTGTAGGGGCAAATATCTTCTGGCCACTTATTGGAATTACTATTCGTGAAATCCTTAGCCAAGGTGATTGTCTATTAGAAATAGTTCCAATTGATCCACATGTAAAGTAGTGGATTCCTCGCATAAATACTAACATATTCAAGCTAGAATTAATTTATATTCTAGAGGGAGTTGGCACCAATTTCGTGCTCCAAACCGAATGAGATATTGTATGGTAAAAATAGTTTATTGTACTGTAGTTTGTTTTTAAAGGGTTCGTGTCAAGCTACTTGACTTCCTGGACTCTTGGGTGGTCATGATATATTGCTAGATACCGCTCATGATCTGCTGAGCACGGGTTTATTAATTGATGAATTAATAAACCAATCCTGATTAGAATTAATAGGTTAATTCTAAATTGTTAAGGATTATTAATTTCAAATATGTTTGAATTAATCCATATTTTGCTACCAATTGACTAGGAAACCTAATAGGTCATACACAATAGATGATTATTTACTCGAGATGTTATTTAATAACATTGTAGAGTTAATTGTGAGTAGTAGATGTTTTTAGGGCCAAATTAAAATTAGTTATAATTTTTAGGCCAAATTATAATTGTGAGAACTTTTAGGTTCGAATTACAATCAAAGAATTCTAATTCTTTTAGATTTCAAAAGACGTTTTATCAATGGCTATTTTTTTGGGATTTTTCACTTAGAATAAGCCGTGGATATTTTATTTTCAAAAAAGACTGAGAAAATGGTTTTCTGGGTTTTTTTTATGCCCACGTGATATGATTTTAGGAAGCTCAAAAAATGTGGATTAAGCTTAAGAACAAGTACCCTAACAAACTTACACGCAAGAACACCAAAATGCAAAAAAAAAAAATAACACTCTTGTGATAATATGAATCCATACTACTTCAAAGAAACCTTAATACCCTAATCTAACTAGAGATTAGAGCACAATAAATAAGAATTTGAAGGCACCTAACTCAATCCTACCAAACACACTAGGCTGCTTAGCACATAAGAATTGAGATGATGTTAAGATTATCCCTTAAGATTTAGAGACAACATCAAAGGTGTGACTAAATCCTTTGATTTAGTTTTGATATTTATGGAAATCACCCAAGAGGATCACCTTCTCCAAAGCTCTCAAAGAGTGCTTGAACTCTCCAAAATTTCATGTCTCCAAAAGTTGTTTTTACAATACTATAAGAGCATATTTATTGTTGCCTTGACCTAAACTACTTAGCAAACTAATCATAACTATTAAATGGCCTTAATACAAGCTTTGAGGCCCTTTTACATGCCTTAAAATATGTTAAAACATAATAAAAGTTGCAAAAATTAAATTACAAAGGAAAAAGGCTGAAAACAAGAAAATTTACAAAAGTTCAGAATTGGCCCGAATGGGCTGGCGCCTACTCAGTTCTGTCTAAGAGATAGAAATGAGCCAAATCTGGGCTGGTGCCGGGTCTATCCTCTCTTATTTTGTTGCACTTCAATCCTTGCTCATTTGACCTCCATTCCTTCTCTATGTGTTTCTTTGATCTTCCAAATGAAATGTTGGTCATTTTGAGCTCTTCTTGTTACTCATTTAGACATCAATCCTTGTTTCAATGTTGGCTGGATTCTCTATAAGGATTGTTACTTCTTTTATGTCCCATTTACATCTCACTTCATTACCCATCTCTTGAAAAACTTTTTGGTTCTTAGCTTATATGCTTGAATGGCTTGACCTCCTAAAACTTCTTGAATGTTGAATGTTCCCAAGGAGATTTGAAGCAAGTCTTGACTTTCGATCCCCATTTTTTAGATGTGCCTTGTTGTTTGGACAAATTACTATAATTTCCCCCTTTGGGATGATTCATTCTCGAATCGATGTGCTTTGTTGCTTGTACAAATTTTCCTGCATAAAAATTCAAACAAGAGATTGTTTGTGAAAGTAAAATTTTAGACTTTTGCTCCACAACTCCTTCCTTGTTTCCTCTCTTCTCCACCCAATTTTTCATATCTTACTTCGCTCTTTTTCTTCCCTCTTGTTGTTTTTACCTCTCCAAACCCAAGTTGGCACTTGTGTTTTACCTCATTGCTCCCTTATATTTTCTCTCTCCTCCCTTATTTTTGCTAGCCTTTGGAGCTCTAACCTCTCTTTTTCTTCTTTTGTTATACTCTCCTCCCTTGCTCTTGTTTTTCCTTCTCTCACTTTTCCCTCTCTTTTTGTTCTCTTTTCCTTTTAACTTTTTCCCGTTAAAATGTTTTGATCTTTTACAATCTTACTGGGGACATAGGGCAAAGTATGAATTTCCTTCTATCCTTACGCAAAGAGTAACTGTTTTTCTTTTTATGGTGAACTACCTCCCTATCATATAGCCAAGGCCTTCCCAACAATATATGCCCAATATGACTGGGAAACAAATCACACATCACGTCATCTTTATATCCCCCCCATGACAATTGTAACCTTGACTTGTTTGTTCAGTTTTACTTCACCACAATTGTTCAACCATTGAAGCTTATAAAGTTTAGGATGTTTTATGGTCTCCATTCCCAATTCTTCCACCAATATAGCACTAATCACATTTTTATAGCCCCCTCCATCAATAATCAAGCTACATGATTTTTCTTTGACTTTACACCTTGAATAGAAAATATTTCCTTTTTGTAGATCCACTTTTCCTTCAACCACACAAGCTTCAACATTTTCCCTCATAACACTAATTAATGCACATGGTTTCTCAAGTGTTTCTCCATCTCCTCCATCCACTCTATCTCCTCCATTAGATTTGATGTCATTTTGTGAAGTTGAACTAGATACTTCATTCTTACTTGTTTTACTCATTTTCATTTACTTTTGAACCACCTCTAGCCAACTCCTCTTTTTCTCCTCTTGTGGATGTGAGCATTCTCCTACTTCATAAGTACTTGAAGCACTTTGGAAACCTTCATCCATAGCACGCATTTGCTCCCCCTCTACCTCATTCCTTGCATGTATTTACCTTTCAACAAATTCTACGCCATTTTGCTCGACTCCTTCTTGCTCATTCTCCTCTAACACTCCTAATGGGTTTGACTCATGCTCTAGAAAGAATAGAATGTTGTAAGATTACTTAGTCTCCCCGTTTGTTGAATTCAAAGGTTCCACGTCCTCTTTTTCATCATCACTAAGCTCCTCATCAATCTTATCAACATTTTTCTAAACTTCTTCGTACACTACTTCATCATTTTGATTGAGCATTTCTTGGCACTAGGCCTCATTTTCTAGCTTCTCCTCTTTCTCAAGGCCATGTAATTCATTTTCTTTTACTCTCATCATCACCTTTTATTCATCTTCTCAACTTTTTCTTCATTTTTCTTGCATCTCATAAAAACTTTCATATTCCAATTTATTTGGAAAATCATCCTTTGTGTGCCTTCTAGTACAATAAATCTAACAAGCCCATCTTCTTCTACTCATTCATCTTACCATGATTGTAGGGGCTTGAAATTCTCCCATTTTTCCCTGGAGCTCTTCCTTCTCCTTTAGTTATTGTAGCAAACTTGGGCACCTGTAGTAATAATGGTCATTACTCATACAATTGTAAAAATTGTAGCCTTTCCTTTCATGCAACCTTTCTTTTGGTGTCTTATGCACTACATTCCTCTCTCTTTATTTAACTATTTTTGGACAATCATAATAAGTATGCTCAAAACTCCTACACATTTTGCACTCACGTTCCCTGGAGTTCGTTTGCACCCTATGCTTTGTTGTTTTTGTGCTCCTCCCCTATAAATTTCCTCATTTCAATATTCCACACTCCTATGTTCTTCTTCATATTGCTAATGTTGTTCCTCAAGACTGCCATATCCTTCCCAACTCGAATAAGATTATCAATTATTTTCACTCCCCCTACTCCAATCTTCCAAAGGACTCAAGTTCTCACATTCTTGATCGTTTTTCCATAGGTCTCCTTCATAGCTATTATACTCCATTCCACTTGTACTAGGCCACTCATCATATTCATCCAAATATCCCATGCTCTCATAGTCATCCTCCTCATATTTTTCCTCATGTTCATTATATTCCCCATAATTACTCTAATCATAGTAAGACTTCTCATAATTATCAAACTCTTTATTTCACTCCAACTAGCTATTGTAAAGTTCTTTCACGATAAATACCCCAAAATGTAAGTAGAACACACAAGAGAATTCTCACTTCACTACCTCATGTATTTACACTCAATTTTAGTGGTTACTCTTCACTCGTGTTTGCATTCTTTTTAGCTTTTATAAAATAAGCTCACTCTCTTGCCTTTTTCGACCTCTCAATTCCACACTCAAATTCTTCCCAACTTTTTCCCACTTCATAGGATGTTGTTTTGCTAGTCAGCTAAATTCCAAGGGACAAGAAAGAAACGTGTCTTAAAGGAAATTTATCAAACACTTAGGTGCAACAAGGAAAATGCATGGATTTCAAGAGTTGTTAAACTATGTGATGCTATCAAAACCTCAAGAGCACAATTTAGTAATTAACAATCACTTAAGGAAATGATGACACAAGAAAATTCAAGAAATAGTAGTAGAAGTTCAAGATTTGCGAAAGTTTTCCAAACTTGAGACAAATATAATATAAAGAAATATTCTAGGATAAAAAAGAACACCAGTTAACTTAACAAATGCAATCTACTAATCAAATTAGTCATCAAACTTCATGAATGGAAGCTTTGGTAGTTATGTAAAAGCAATAACAATTTATTGGGACAATATATAAAACACATTGTGTGCATTCCCGTAGCTCAATTTATTATAACAAATTTCACCTTGGTTTTAGCCCCAAATCAACAACTTTTTACACCAAATGAGTCCTGAAACTTCAATATACCATATAGGGCCAAATTAGCAACATTTCCATTGCACAAATTTAAGTTTTCAACCCCTAAAAAATGTAAGGAATATAGTTACGAGAATAATAATTTTGCATCAATATGAGCTTCAAATCAATAATTTTCCTTGCCAAAATATTCCTCTAATATTATACCAACATATAGGATCAATTTGGCATCAAGTTCATGGCATAATCTTGAGTTTCAAGCATTCGATAATGGCAAGAGAAAAAGTGACGAAAATTAAAAATGCTCAACAAATCTTGAAGAAGATTGTACCTTAGCCCAAAGAATATTGGTTGATTAAAATCAACATAATGCAAGTTCTTATACCACTTGACATGATCTTGGAAAGCTCAAAAAATGTACCCTAACAAACTCACACACAAGAGCACCAAAATTCCAGGAAATTAACACTCTTGTGATAATGTGAATCTACCCTACTTCAAAGACACCTTAACACTATAATCTAATTAGATATTAGAACACTAAGGATAGGAATTTGATGGCACATAACTTAATCTTATCAAACATACTGGGCAACTGATAAGGCCTAAATTAGTCATGCTTTTCCTAGTTTTTTTAGGTTTTTTTGTGATACATTTTATTCAATAACTAGCTATATTCCTTCATATTTGAGATTTTACCTTTGGAAAGGTATTTTGTTCATTATTTCAGATTTTTGGGGTAAAACGAAGAAAAAATTATCGCAAAACAGAATAGAGGCGGCGCCGGCCATGACAGAAGAACTAGCGCCAGCCATGCACTATTTACACGAACTTGGAAGCGACGAAAAAATTGTCAAAATAGAGCAAAACAAAATGGAATCGGCACCGACTCCAGTAGCCAAGGTGGCACCGTCTGTACTTTGGACTGCGTGGTGTAAAAATCAAGAAAAAAAATCGACGAATAACTGGAAAAATAGAACACAACCGGCGCTGCCTCCGACAGCCTAGGCGACGCTGGCTGTGCCATGAAGCTAAGGCAGTGCTTTGATTTTTCTACGCAGTTTTTGGTAATCTATGGGGTTTTAGTACTTTCCTACTTTAACTCGGCCAAGAACATTACACCAACATGTTTAGGCACTTCCTAAGCTTATAAATAGATGGAAAACAAAAGGGAAAAGGGGAGAATTCATTGATCATCACAGAAAATTACTCAAATCAAATGAGGAATTCTTCAATTCAAGGAGGGTGGTGCAAGTAGGTCTTCAAAGGAAGAAGAATGAGGCTTGTCTATAAGTGCTTTCTTTTACTTTATTTTTTTTTTCTTGAACAATGATGTGTTAATTGTTTTATTATAATTTGATATTGTTTTAGGTACTCATGATTTTTAGAGTTATTTGATCTTTTGATTAATTGATTGTTCTTCTTGGTATTTAATTACTTGGGTGTATCACGAAATTAATTGATTGTTTCTTTTCATTAACTTGCTAGACCAAAGAGGTTGATGGTTGTTGCAATTGATTAATTTCATATTTATTGGCTGTTAACTTTCTAGACCAAAGAGGTTGATGGTTGTTGCAATTGATTAATTTCATATTTATTGGCTGTTAACTTGCTAGACCAAAGAAGTTAATTGCTGAGGATTAAGTAATTAAAGGTTACTTAATGTTTGCAGACCAAGGATTTATTGATTAATTTCATATTTTAAATTTGCCAAACCAAGAAAATTTAATCAAGGATTGTGTTTAATGGGTCTTTTGGGTGAATTAGTTGAGACAGACCAAGTGATGCTAATTTATCTAGAGGATAGTGATTCCATGGATTGACCATCGAAGTGAATCTACATTCATCCTTCATGATGCCAAGAGAATAATTGGTTATGATAATGGTTGGATACTTTAAGATCATGTTTGTCTAAACAATGGCTAGAGTTACATAATTCTCCATCATTGACATGTATATATTTTTATTTTATTTTATTTTATTTTATTTCGTTTTTTCACTTTATTGAATCGGTTAAACAATGAAAGAAAATTGATTAATGCATACTTGTTCCTTGAGGATTGACACTCGTTTGAACCTTATGCTATGTTAATGATGAGTATGCTTGCTCATATGTGTAATTTGGGTTCAAAATTTTATCGTAAACTTGATTGGGAATGTGCTTAGTTTTTATATGATTTTTATACCCAAATCCATACGCATCAAGTTTTTTACGCGGTTGCCGGGGAACAGTATCATGAAAGCTTGGATTTTGTTGATTTAACCATGTAAATATGTAAATATGTAAATATGTATACTTGTTTTTTCTGCAAAAAGGTGCTGTCTTTTGTATTTTGTGTATTTGTGTATACCCTTGTAATCTAACCTACTAACTTTGACTATGTTTTATTAACTAACTTTGTAATCTTGGAATTTTGTTTTAATCAATAATTCTATTATCTGACTTACTTTTTGTTTTCTTAGGTATTATCCTTGGCATATGACCCAAAAGTCTGAAGGCGAGATAGTCGATTTTGACCCTGAAATCGAAAGGACACTATCAAAGATTCGCCGGACAATCCAAAGGAACTTGATCGTGAACATGGATGGTGCTCAAAATAACAATGCTGGGAATAATAGAAGGGTTATGGATGACTTTGTGAAACCCGCATTCTCGGGCACAGGCTCGAGTATCACTAGGCCTAGGGTAGATGCAAACAATTTTGAAATATAGCCCAACATTATCCAAATGGTTCAAAATATGGTTCAATTCGATACGCTACCTGAAGAAGATCCCAATGCTCATTTAGCTAGTTTCCTTGAGATTTGTGATACTTTTAAGATGAATGGTGTTTCTGAGGATGCCATATAGTTAAGACTTTTTCCTTTCTCTTTGAGGGATAGAGCCAAATCTTGGTTAAAGTCTTTACCTACAAGTTCCATCACTACTTGGAATGCTCTAGCTGAAAAATTTCTGGCCAAATATTTTCCTCCAGCTAGGACAGCCAAACTTAGGAATGAGATATTTTCCTTCCAACAATCAGATTCTGAGCCCTTATATAAAAGTTGGGAGAGATTTAAGAAGATGTTAAGGAAATGTCCACACCATGGATTTGAGCTAGGAATGCAGATGCTTATCTTTTTGAATGGCCTCACATTCGCAACATGGCAAGTGGTGGATTCTTCTGTAGGGGGTTCCATCAATCATAAGACCCCAGAATAGGTATTTGATCTTATTGAAAATTTAGCTTCTATTAACTATTCTTAGGGAAGTGCAAGGACTAGAGCTCATGTGCAAGGAGTATACAAAGTGGATGCTGTGGCAGCATTAGAGGCTAAGGTGGACACCTTAACCCAAAAGATGGAACAGATGGTAATGCCTCAAAGCCAAGTATTAAACATAATTTGTGATTTCTGTGGAGAGGGACACCCCAATCATGAATGCCAAAATATGGGGTCATTCCAAGAAACTTCAGAACAAGTAGCTTTTGTAGGTAATGTCCGGCCAGGTAACAACCATTATAGCTCTACCTATAATCCTGGTTGGAGAAATCTCCCTAATTTCTCTTGGAACAATGGGAATCAACCTAGGCAAGGTTCTTTCACTTTTGGAGGCAATCAAAGGAATCAAAACCCCATGACTAATATTGCAGCACCTTCAAAGCCAGCATTAGAAGAGTTGATTGGCTAATTGGTAAGTACAACAGAGGCTAAGTTCCAAGGGGTCGATGTTACAACACGAAACCAAGAGGCCTCCATGCGCAACTTGGAAACCAAATTGGTCAGTTAGCCAAACGACTGGGAGATCGTAAAGTTGGATCATTGCCAGGAAATACTGAGGAAAATCCATAGGATCAAAGCTATAGAAAGCATTGAAGCTACATTTTTCTTTTACTTTACTTTCCATTTTGTGATTCAGACAATTTCTACTTCTATCAGTTTGATTGATTATTTTTCATGAATTACAGTCCATTGTTCATCATTATTATGTGTTTCTCATTTTTTTTTTTTTAAAAATAGTTTGGAGAACCAGGCCGGCTCTAAAAGCCAGGACCGGCGCCGGCTCTAAAAACCAAGACCGGCGTCGGTTCCTGTCGGGTAGGAGGCAACTTATAGGCCATTTTAGCCACTTTTTCTTCAAAATCTCCAAACTCCCTCTCAAATTCTCTCTAACCCGTGCTGGCTTCATATCCTCCACTTCCCAAAATTTGATTTTTCACCTCCTAAATACTTCTATAACATCTATCTACCTCTCTTTTGTTGATCCTACGGATCGAAATCATCAAATTCTTCCATTTTTCACAACCACATCACATTCAATCCACAAGCAAGGAGCTTAGATTTGTGCAAAAAACTTACATCGTTTGTTTGCCCATGCATACATAAGCACAAAGGTATAATTTTTATTCAATTCCCAAGGTTAAAATGGTGTAGATGATTGTTTCTAATCTTAGGGACAATTTTGGCTGAAAATTGGGATTATGCATGCTAGCTTGAATTGTGCATTACTCCTTGAAGCTTCATGAGTTAGATTAGATTAGGTGTTAATGATTCTTTGATACTTGATTCATGCATATGATCATTAGGGGCTTCATGCATAGAGCTAAGGGTGGAATTATGCCTATTTGTGATGATTGACTATAGGTTATATATAGAACTTGCATTGTTTTTCATGTAATGCCATGATGATACCTTCATTAACATGATCATATCTACTTGCATGCATTGAGGATATTTAACATGTTTATGCTTTACAGTGAACTCTATATATATTGTTGCAGGTTGTGTTGAATTGATTGGAGGGGATTGAATTAATTGTTGGTTGGAGTGTGATATGTATTGAAGAAGTTTAGGTTTTGTGGATTGTGAGATTGGTTGAGGGTTGAGTGAGGTTTGAAGAGTGTATTTGTAAAATGTAGTTACATCCTGTTTGACATCGTTGAGCTCAATTGTTCTCTCTTCCTACACTACAAGAAATCTGCAAATTTGCCATGGCAACAATCCTTGGCAAATCCGTGGCTAAACTGGAATTTGCCACGGATCTGCGACGGAAAAGGTTCGTGGCAAATACCTTCGTCGCTAAGCATTTTTTTGCCACGGAAATATTTTTCGTGACAATTTGTCACGGATTTGCCAAGAATTGTTTAACTTGGTATCACATTTGAGGAGAAATATTGCGAGGGAATCATAGCAAATCTATAGCTATTTAACACGGATTTGCCACAGACATTTCTCAAGCAGGTACAGTGGCAAATCCATGGTAGATTAGCATGAATTTGCCACGGATGTTTATAAAGCAGGTACCATCCGTAGTAGATTGTCATAGATTTGCCACAGACATTTCTCAAGCAGGTACAGTAATGGTAAATCTGTGGCAGATTGCCATACATTTACCACGGACCTTTCTCAAGCAAATATCATCTGTGGCAAATCCGTGGAAAATTGTCACGAATTTGCCACGGACATTTCTCAAGCAGGAATAGTTCGTGCAAATCCGTGGCAATCTGTCACAGATTTGTCACATATGTTTTTTAAGCAGATACCATCCATGGCAAATCCGTAGCAGATTATCATGGATTTGCTACGGACATTTCTCAAGCAAGTACAGTCCGTGGCAAATACATAGCAATCTACCACGTATAATTAAAAATTAAAATGTATTAAAAATTATTTTTTTTAATTTGACCCTACACACGTATAATTTCCTGCCAAACACAATAGAATTAACTCATTCAACACCAAATATAATAAAACTCAATTTTCTCATTTGAAGTCAATTGACTACATATCATTTGACGACATATCTTCCAGTTGCTCCTTTAACTCCTTCAGCTCCGTTGGAGCCATCCGGTAGGGGGTTCTTGACACCGGTTCTGCTCTAGGAATTAGGACCACGGTGAACTCAACTTCCCGTTCAGGGGGTAGGGAAGTGAGCTTAGTAGGGAAAACGTCTGGAAAATCTTTTACAACTTCTGTACTCTCCAAGGTACACTGATCCTTAGGTTTGTTCAAGAGATACGCCAAATATCCCATACATCATTTTTTGAGCAACTTCCGGGCCTTAGCACCAGCAATCAGAAATTTCAGTTCCTTCGTTCGTCTGCCATTGAATTCAGTTACATCCCGACCTGGTCTTAGAAACTGCACCGTCTTGATCTTGCTGTCCACACGAGCTCCGTGCTTTGACAACCAGTCCATGCCCAAGATCGGGTCATAATCGTCTATGGGTAGAATTATAAGGTCGGCCTCCAGAATCTCCTTCCCTACCTCAACTCCACAACTTCCCATTTTCTTGCCCACTTCTACCACCTTTCCCAAGGGTGAACTTACTACTAGGGTATAGGGTAATTCCTTTCCTTCCCAACCCAGATGTGATGCACAACCTTTGCTTACATAAGAGTGTGTGGATCTATCAAAACATTAACAAGACGACCTTAGATAGAAAGGTTACCTTCGATCACGGTGGCGTCCGCTTTGATTTCCTCTCTGTTTAGGGTAAAGACCTTAGCCTTCACCTGGGGCTTCTGGCCTCGCATTCCAACTGGTCCAGCAACAGCACCTCGGTTGACTCCTATTGGCTGGGCAGGGGCTGTCTGCCCAATCCTTAAGGGTTTAGGGCACGCGTTCCTCAAATGACCTGGGCCCCCACAATTGAAGTACCTCCTCACACTCCCATTGCCCCAGCAATTCCTCTCAGTGTGGCCCCGCTTTCCACATAGTCGGCAATTCAGGCTGCCTTGCATCAGTCCGGCCATAGGCACTCGAGGCTGCTTACTCCGATTTCCCCACGACATAGAGCCCGCAGGTCGCTTGTTGCTTGAAGGCCTCATTAGTGGATGATTCGGTTAGAATGGTCGATTCACCGGTCGATGCCGATCTTCATTCTCCGCCCAAGAAACTGCATCCATTGCAGCGATGTACGACGTTGGTGATGACGGAGCTAAAGCCTTCCTCAAATCTGGCCTCAGCCCCTTCACAAATTGCCAGGTGCGCTTCTGCTTCGTGTCTACCAAGCACTTGCAGTACTTGGACAACTGTATGAACCGGGCTGCATACTGAGCAATGGACATGCCCCCCTGCTTGAGGGTCTGGAACTCATCCTCCCTTTTCTCAGCTACCCATCGAGGGATGTACTCGGCCTGAAAAGCTTCCATAAAGTTGTCCCAAGCCCATTCCTGCTCCTCTCTGTCCCAGTCACTTTGTACTCGCTACCACCATGCCCAAGACAGTCCCCTCAGCTGAAAAGCAGCAAACTTCACCATCCTCTCTTCTGAGTACTGCAAGGTAACAAAAATATCCTCCATCTATTCAATCTACTGCTCGGCCTTCTCATCTTGCTCCACCTCCCCCTTGAATGTAGGAGGTTGGAACTTCTGGAAACGCTCCAGGGCCTCATCCTCTCCCCGCGGTGGTTTCCTGGCCACCCTATCCACTTTCTCTATTAGGTTCTGCAGGATCAAGGCCATCTTGTTGAAAGCCTGACCCATGGTCATATCTCGTGACCTCTCTGAAGCTAACTCCTATTCTCGTGGAAGTGCTCTTCCACGTCGGGGGTGGAACGATGCATCTGCTCAAATTCTGGGGTGGAGGATGCACTTTCCTGCACAGTTCTGCTATGCATGACTGTCCTATGTCTTGGTGCTATCTTTAATCCCATTCACTCAAGGTCAGATAGTTACCAAGGGGAAAAGAGTATGCTCAGGTACATGATCAGTTAATAACGATGTTATCCACTTACTTCAAAAGAGAATGTGATGATATTATGCAGGGTAAAATCAAGTAATAAAACTCATGCTTTTCATATAAACCATTCTTTCGTAGAAAAGAAGGGGTTATCACATGCGATGCCCCTTTTATTTAATAAAATAATAAAGCCCTATAAGCAACATGCTTCTTTAAAAGAAATAAACAGGCAAAGGAATGCAAATCCCAAAGAAGGAAAGGCAAAAGCTACTGGTCCTTTATGCTTATCTCTCTCTAGTTTCAACAGATGTATTGGAGTCATCAGAGGCTGGTTCCACAAGCCACCCCACGTAGCTATCGGGTCTCCCTAAGTAGTCCCTCACAAAACCAACACTCTCACTTGACTGCCCTGACTCACCCTCGCGGCCCCTCTTACCTTTCATGGCCGTCTTATAAAGCTCATCCAATGCTAATCTAACCGCACCATTAGGCGCAGGCCTCTTACTCCTCGAGTCGGATGGATCAAGTAACCCCTCTCTCCTCAACTTGGCATCTATTCACAATCTATATTGTAGTCCACACCTCTTAGGATCCTCTTCTAGCTTTCTCTTTCCCTTATCCACCACACCTAGTGCTGACTGCCCAAGTTTCCCCTCTCCCGGGGCGTCTCTATCCCTTGGCCTATGTCCTTCAGCACTGGGCTCCCTAAGGTCGTAGCAAGTAGGAGTCCTATCAACTTCTCCTATCTGCGGGTTCCGGGGAACCTCTATTACCTCCTCATCCTCTTCTTCTATCCCCGATATCTCTCTCTCGTTCTCATCGTCTCCCTTATTCCCGAGCTCATATACCTCCCCCTCACTCAACTCAACCATCTCCCCATCTTCCTCTCCCTCACTGGCAATCTCGACTACGTCCCACTCATCACCCCCCTTGTACTTTCCTAGGCTCTCTTCAACCTCTATCTCCGCCTCAACTACTGGGTCGTCTAGCACTGGTGGCTCATGCTCTCTCTCCAAATCAGACGAGGGTAGACCAGCTACGGGTAGTGGGGCAGGTGGATTCCCGCAGCCAGCGGGCCAGTCTCTGACAGCCGATACCACTATTTTAACCATCCTATAAGCAGAAGGCAAAAATTAGTAACAGATCAAAATACTTAAGGAAATAGAATCCAGTAAGTCAAGTAATTGCCTAAACTAGGGCTCTAATACCACTTGTAACACTCCACTACTACGTACCCTAAAAGGGCGGGGATGTCACCCCGTCCCGTAGGACAAGGAGTCTTTAAAACGAGATATAAAATGTAAAGGCAACCCCAAAAGGATCAACTTAGATAAATAGAGAAAAACTCTTATTATATCCGGCTCAAATTGGAGTAATACGAAATAAAACAAATATCGTTCAGAAGCTTAAACAACAACTGGCTCCTAGAACAAAATGGGGGGGAAAAAAAAACAAAAGCTTCAACTATCACATGCCCCGCTGGCTAAGCACAATCTATCTCCTGAAAACATGATATAAAATAGTGTGAGATTAAATCTCAGTAAGTCCTGTGTGTGCATATGGTGCTTCAAACAGTTCGTGTATGCATAGTGGAAAACATTTGCAGAAATATTTGGTAAGTCATAAATACTTTCTTTTCGCAATGAGTGGGTTTTTCTCATAATCACACTTTATACAAAACAAATCATCCACTCGAATAAACAGTCATGTCACCACACGTTAGGCTCCATGAGGACAAGGCACCACACTTTGTGCACCTTGTTGGGACCAAATTGCCACACGTTGGGCGTTCTGATCAAGGTGAGTATACAGCTCACCGGGTGAGATACTCCTCTTTCTCTACAACCAACAAAACCATCCGGGTGTCTATGCCGGGAAAATAAATAATACCTTACCAGGTACAAATGCTAGCTCGGACCGGCCTGACCAACAAATACTGTCGCCTCTTCAAGCCGAGCTTATCTTTTGGAGGTGGCCTCCTGCCAGAAGACTTACTCTAGCCCTCCAAGACTAGTATTGTTAGCCTACCCTTATTGAGTACTCAACGAACATATCTGTCAATTCCTGATTCAAAATTTCCATACCTTAGCTTTGTACAACATGGTTTTCTTTAAAAGAGTTTTCTAAAAATTTAGAAGAAAGAATAGTCTTCTTGATAAAATCGTTAGCTTGACAAAACCGTTTAAAGAATAAATATCCACATTTACAACCCCAAGTAAACATAGTTTAACAATAGCTTCACAAAGTTTTACAACATAGACTTGCCATCACAACATTTAACAAAAGAGTTTATGCAAGGACTTACCAAATATGCCTCAGACAAATGAGATAAAATCACAACTTGCTTTTCTCAAATATCTTCCTGATCTAAAACCATATAATATCATGATCAGGGTCTCAATTGATTCAAACATGCTCTAAACTCCTTTATTTCCATAACAATTCACAATCCACTATCTAATTCCGAATAAATAGTAGATTGTGAATTGTTATGAACCTTATATATCTAAACCCCAAGGTTCATATACTATGACCATATATTCCTTAAAGACAGGATTATTATATCGAAAAGGCTTGACTTGACCATCCCAATTCATCTCCATCATTACCACAATAAAACATGCCATAGCTATCCATCGAATAGGCTTAGTTAATTACTTGACTCAAACTACCTATTCATCATACTATTGGACCTCATCAACCAAATTAAACTTTAATTTCAACATCAAGGGTTAGTATCCTCTTACCTTGCAACAACTGGGTTAGTTGACCGAAAATAAGTAAAAGGGATGAAATCAGCCTTTAGGTGGCGTGATTCAAGGGAATAAAAGGAGAAGAATTGATGGAAGAAAGGAATCAAGAGGTTGAGATGGTTTTTACTTACCTTAGAGGGTGATCGGTTGCTTGCTAGGAGTTGTTCTTGTGATTTTCGAAAATTGTAGAGAGGTTCTTGCTGGAATTTTTCGTGTAGAATGGAGAGGGTAGTCAGCTACTGAGTTTTAGGGTTAGAGAAGATTGGTTTAGGGTTAGATGGTGGTGTTTAGAAAGACTCCTAATGGCTTTAGGTTTCTTGGACAGCAAGGGCGAAAATTGCAGGTTACTATGCACTTTATTGGTACTGAATTTGCGAGGGTTTAGGAGAAGAAAATATTCTGCAATTTGCTCCCTTATGTTGGCCGAAATATAACTCAAGTAAAAGGCTGTATGAGTTCAGAATTTTTGGCCAAAACAAGGAAGAGTTTGAGTAGGTTTTGAGAACTAAAATTCTGTTCGCATGTAGTGATTTGCTGTGCGAAAATTTGCTGAACAAAGGGGAAGAAATTCTGGACGTTTGTAGCTGTTGTTTTGCCGCGATTTACATAGAAAATGGTGAGGGTTTTTGGTGCTGAAAATTAGCATAATTTGCTGAGGATTTTGGTAGGTTTTGCTATGCAAAAATTTCGTTTGAGTAGGAGTACAATCTGGCCGAAATTTCTGATAGGAAGCTGTCGAAAATTCTGGGCAGAGGCTGGCCAAAATTCTGGAGTTTTTTGGTGAATAAATTCTGATTTTGTGCAGCAAAAATAATCTGAATTGATGGAAGATGTTTTAGGTGATTTAAGCTAAGGTTTGAAGAGTTGGATTACACTTAAAAGTGCTGGATTTTCGGACAGCTTGTGCTTGCACAAGGTTGCCGAAATTCTGCTAGAAAAAGGAAGCAAAACTTAGTTGAAGTAGGATTAAGATAAAATCTGATTTTCTAAAGGATTTTGGATGAGATTTCCTAGTGTTGGAAGAGTTTGAGTTGAGCTAAAATTCCCTCAAAAAGTGGCGGCACTAGCTAGAAAATTTTCCAGATTTTTAGCTAAGGTTCTAAGTTCAATATCAACAAGCTTTCCAACTAGGAGAACAACTCTTTAATTCCAACTATCCATTACCAAATCTAATAAGTTGAAATCAAGCTAGAATTTTAAATATTCAGCTAGGGTTTTTTGAAAATCCAAGAGAACAAAGGCTTGAAAATAAAGGTGGTCTTTGTTCACATAAAAAATCCTTGAATTTAGGAAATAACTATAGAGACTTATTTCCTTAGAATAATGGTGCTGAAATTTCTCTACGATGGCTAGGTCTTTTTCGTCCAAGACATGTAGAAGTCTAGGAAAAGAATCTTCGAAAAGAAACTAAGATTCGAAAAAGGTAAGATTCGAACTCGAGTCACCAAGAGAAATCACCAACCTCCCCGCTATTCCAAACCAACACCAATGCTAATATTTCTCTAAGAAATTCTTTCCACCCTAATTCTCATCCTTCCATCTTCTCGACTAAATTTCACTTAACCAAATCATAAACAACACAATTATTTCTCACCAAATAAATCAAATGCAAAAGCAACTTTAAAAATCGCATGCACCCATGCAAGAATAATTTCTGAGATAACACGTGAAATGTGAAATGCTATGCAATGCAATGCATGACTTTTTTCCCCATAGTCAAATGTGGTTTTGGGAGGGGTATTACAGTTTGAGAGGTTTTTTTCAGATGAATGGAGGCACGAATATTCTCAACAGAATTGGCACACTTAAGAAGACGGCTAGGGTTTTCTTAATACCCCACTCTGAACCTCTTAGAGTCCAACCCTAATAATACTTATCATATTTTAATTTAAATTCAAATTAAATTAAAACTGATATGATAAGATTATGCTATTATCTCGGTAATTTAACTAATTAATTTACCCAGTCAGATTCTTATAATCTGGACATCATCCAGATACATCGAATGTGGACATATTTCCAGATTCATTGTATCTGGTAGATTTTCTAAGTTCGATTAACTTAGACATGTTTCCAGATTCATCGAATCTGATTACCAAAAAAATAACCTAACAAGTTCGTTTATTGTGTGACCCTATAGGTTCATTTAACACTGGCAGTGTGCCCAAATCATATTTAAATGGCCCAAAATTTATAAGCGGTTTCTAGAAAAATATTATAACTATCCAGGTTAAATGAATATCAGTGATCTCTGTGAACCAATCCATAATTTTATATTTAGTCCTTTTGTCACACGATATCCAGATTAAGCATAAGGCAAAAGAATGTCATCCTTATTAAGTTTAATCAATTATTTCTTGATTTCATAATAGACTGTTCAAACAAATAATATCAATATCTTAGATTGATATATTTGAGCACGGCCATGCATTTTAACAGTCTAACTTATCAAGGGGCCCATGGATGTCTCTCCCATAATTGAGAGGGACAAATTCCTTCACAATCAATCATATTCCTCTCCTTAATTATTCTATATTCAACAGTAGTCTAATTTATTAACTTATTAAAAACAACTTTAGACAACGTCAAAAATATAGAATTTATCAAGTAGGAAACTATGATGAATTTAGGTCAAAGGACTTTTAATATTATTACGGCTAGAAAGTACTTATGACATATTCCATGAAGTACTCTCACAGTGGGTCATGTCCAATACAATGTCCTCTAACATTTAATATGTTTTGACTTGATATCACAAATATCCATGGCCAATAAAACATAGTCATCCAGTCACAAATATACTAATCTTAATTTATTATTGTTCCAATAATAATAAACGATCAGGGACAGATTTAGAATAGTCATTGTATTCATTGTTGGGTTTTACTATCAAGTCACATACTTGATGACCGCAAAACAAAATGCACTATTCATGGAAAAGAAAACCTCATATTATTATATAAAACATAACGACAATAGTATAAATACAAATTGACTCTAGGGCATATCCCTAACATTTTTGTGTTATGAATCAGTGAAAGTTACGAACATGATGCTTTGGATTTCCAATTTGATAAACCTATTCAACACACTATTTTTGATGCTGTTCCTCTTATGGATAATTGCAATTCGTTTGAAATGTGGTCAAATTTTGAAATAGCTTCCAATCAAGACAATTTTGATGTGTTTTCCTTTCCGAGCCAACCACTTCTTCTTAATTTAAGGTGAGATACTTCTAAGGTTTTTTTTTTTTTTTAAGGGAGTTTTCACTCGTCTTATTCATCTAGTTTGGTTAGTTGTGTTATGAATTAGTGAAAGTTATGAACATGATGCTTTGGATTTCCAATTTGATCAACCTATTCAAGGCACTATTTTTTATGCTGTTCCTATGATGGATAATTGTAATTCGTTTGAGATGTACTCAAATTTTGAAATAGCTTCCAATCAAGAAGATTTTGATGTGTTTTCCTTTCCAAGCCAACCACTTCCCCTTGATTTAAGGTGAGATACTTCTAAGGTTTTTTTTTTTTTTTAAGGGAGTTTTCACTCGTCTTCTTCATTTGGTTTGGTTTGTTGTGTTATGAATCAGTGAAAGTTATGAACATGATACTATGGATTTCCAATTTGATCAACCTATTCAAGAGACTATTTTTGATGTTGTTCCTCTGATGGATAATTGTAATTCGTTTGAGATGTGGTCAAATTTTGAAATAGCTTCCAATCAAGAAGATTTTTATGCGTTTTCGTTTCCAAGACAACCACTTCCTCTTGATTTAAGGTAAGATACTTCTAAAGTTTTTTTTTTTTTAAGGGAGTTTTCACTCGTCTTCTTCATCTGGTTTGGTTTGTTGTGTTATGAATCAGTGAAAGTTATGAACATGCTGCTTTGGATTTTCAATTTGATCAAGCTATTGAAGAGACTATTTTTGATACTGTTCCTCTGATGGATAATTGTAATTCATTTGAGATGTGGTCAAATTTTGAAATAGCTTCCAATCAAGAAGATTTTGATGTATTTTCCTTTCCGAGCCAACCACTTCCTCTTGATTTAAGGTGAGATACTTCTAAGGCTTTTTTTTTTTTTTTTAAGGGAGTTTTCACTCATCTTCTTCATCTGGTTTGGATTGTTGTGTTATGGATCAGTGAAAGTTATGAACATGCTACTGTGGAGGATATGCCTATTGAAGGTATCACTTCAAACGAAGTTTCTGTGGAGAAGAAGGTAATCAAGATCTCCAAGGCACTATCAAGAGCAACCATTTCAAAGTACTTTTACATGCCAATGACTCAAGCGGCCAAAGAACTAAATGTTAGCTGAACCAGTCTCAAAAAAAGATGTAAGGAGTTGGGAATTTGTAGATGGCCTTACAGAAAGTTTATGAGCTTGGAGACCCTAATCAAGACTTGTTCAAGTTCTTTCTCACACACACTTGAGAAGAGAATGGCCATTGAGATACTAGAACGTGAGAAGAAGTTGATGGAAGAAATACCTGATGCGAGAAGTTGGAAAATCAAATAAAGAGGCTAAGACAAGCATGTTTTAAGGCCAAATATAAGAAGAGAAAACTGAGGGATCTAGAAAAATTTTTGAGAGGCAGATGTTAGTCTAATTGCTTTGGTTAATAAGGTCAAGTTTATGACCTTTCTCAAATTTTCTTTACATTAAGAAGATGCTTACGCATTAAAATCTATTGTATAAAATTAAGCTTAAGGGTAATCAACTTATTTGGAGTATCAAGATGTCAAATATATATATATATATATATATATATATATACACACACAGAGTTTCCCCTATATACTAGACGTTTCTAGGCACAAAGCCACCACAAAATCAACAACATTTAAAAGAAAAATATTAACTGTCACAACAATGAAAGGATAATCGCCCATTGCCTATAGGGAATGATCACCCATCACTCACGGGATCCATTCTTATAAGTTAAAAAAAGAGAGAAAAAGATGATAACAGAGATGCTTTCTTGGATCTTGTGGTGTTTATTCCTTTAATCCCAACAAAATGCAGCTAAGAAGAGACAAAATGATGCGTTCTATGCTCTTCTGCGACTCCTTGAAACCCCCCATTATTGCTGGCAATTCCATTAGCATTGCATTGATCAAGATCTTAGACTTTGTTTATACTACCACAACCTCAAGATCATAATTTATGACAATCAACAACTTCTCAAGACAATAGTAACACAATGATATTCAACATTTTCCGAGAATCAAGCATCATGTACCAAGAGTTGACAAGTGTTTCCCACCATGTGAATTCTAGTAACAATAAGAAAATTCACCCCACTAAGAATAAGTTTCAAGCATGGAATCTATTACATCTTATCGATGACAGCTTACAAACTCAAAAAGCATTATCTAGCATAAGATATTTCATCAAACACTTTGTATGCAAAGTAAGAACTTCTCTTAAAACTTTCATCAAATACCTTGCATACACAATTTTGTCACATAACTTTATGCTTCAAATTCCATCTTGTTCTAATCCCAAATAACTAAATTTTTATGCCAAATGAATCTCTCAATATTTGCCCAAAGAAACAATTTCTGTAAGCATCATAATAAAGCATTTTCGGCTTCTTCTTAGGCATCTATTTACATACATAATAGAACAAACCCACGCACGCATACAAAATCCAGTAAGGAGTAAAAGGACCAATTACACTTAAACAAGACAAAGGGGGGTGGGGTGGATTGAGAGAGAGAGACGAGCAGACCCATGGTAAGGCTTTAATCAAGCCAGATCTTCGGCCTGGGGGCGGAGGCAGGAGGGGGGACTCGAGGGAAGCTCGGGGTCGCGGGCTGGGGGAGCTCGGGATGAGCTGGGGGCGCCGGCGGGTGGGGGGCCATGGGTTGGGTGCGCCAGGTGACGAGATCTGGACGAGGTGGCGGAGACAGCAGGGGGTTCACAGGGAAAGTGGGCAAGGGACGCTGCGGGGGGAGCGAGCGGTTGATGGGGAGGGAGAAGGGACTGCGGGGGAGGGAGGGAGTGGGCAAGGGAGGGAGTGGGAGGAGCGGGGGGCTGCCGGGGGGAGGGAGGAGCGGGGGGTTGTGGGGGAGAAGTGGAGGTGGTGAAGGGGGCAGGGCGGGGGGGGGGATACGCGAAGGGGGTCAGAAAGGCTGAGGGGGGTAGGAAGAAGAAGAAATTGGGAAATCTAAGAAGAAGAAGAAGAAATTTTCTAAGTGTTTGAAAAAAAATAATTTTTTTTTTTTGGGTAGATTATCTTAGAAAAAATGAAAAAATGTCGTGGAAAATCTATGGTAATCTGCCATGGATTTGACAGGGATTAGTAGTAATTTTTGGGATTCCATGGCAAATAGTCACAGATTGGTCACGGAACACACAAAATTTTTTTTGTATATTTATATTCAATATAAAACTATATTATTCAATATAAAAAATATGTTGTATATTTATATAATTTTAAAATTTTATATAATATCAATTATTCTATCTTTTTTTATTAAATGATTTATACATATATATGTGTGTGTGTGTGTGTGTGTGTGTGTGTGTGTGTGCATAAATTCATACACAATATAACCCACACACACACATACAATCATAATCATAAATATACATGAACAAACATATATATATATATATATATATATATATATATATATATATAAATAGATAGATACAGACACACACACTCACCATACATATTGAAGTACATATACACACACAAAAATACACATACACACACACACACACACTCACTCATATACATACACATTAGAAAATAAATAAATTGAGATACTTATAAAATATTTCGGCGTTGTTATTTAAAAAGTATGGAACAAAAATTAATACAAACCAATATAACTAATAAATTAGAAAAAATGGAAAAAAAAATTCGTGGCAAATCCGTGGCAATCTGCCACGGAATTGCCACGAATTAGTGGCAATTTAGTGATTTCGTGGCAAATCCGTGGTAAATAGCCACGGATTTTCCACGGAGCACATAACAAGAATTTAGTCATTTCTTTGTATCATTACTTTACATAACATACTTTTTTTGTGTACTTTCAATGATAATATAGTTATTCAAAACAATTTTCAATGGCTTTTACAGTTGAAATAAAATAAAATTATATTGTTTCTTTAAAATTTGTAATTTTAATACAAACGTATATTTCGATACTAAAAAATAATACATCTTATTTTCAATTTCATTTCAAGAAAGAACGCATTAAAAATAAATAAATCAAGATACATACAAAATATTTTGTCATTGTTATTTAAAAAGTATGGAACAAAAATTAATACAAACCAATATAACTAATAAATTAAAAAAATGGAAGAAAAATTCCGTGTCACGGAACACACAACAAGAATTTAGTCATTTCTTTTTATCATTACTTTACGTAACATACTTTTTTGTGTACTCTCAATGATAATATAGTTCTTCAAAATAATTTTCAATGACTTTTACAGTCGAAATAAAATAAAATTATATTGTTTCTTTAAAATTTATAATTTTAATACAAACGTATATTTCGATACTAAAAAATAATACATCTTATTCTCAATTCTATTTCAAGAATGAACGCATTAGAAAATAAATAAATCAAGATACTCGCAAAATATTTCGTCGTTGTTATTTAAAATGTATAGAACAAAAATTAATACAAACTAATATAATTAATAAATTAGAATAAAAAAATGCCATGGCAGATTGCCACGAATTTGCAACAGAAAACACAACAAGCATTTAGCCCTTTTTTTTATCACTATTTTGTGATTCTATGGCAAATCCGTGGCTAATGTTTGGCATAATTTTTCCACGGAAATATTTCCATCGCAAATCGGTGGCTAATATTTGGGACAATTTTTTAGCGCCTTTTTTTGCTGCCGATTTGCGACGGAATATGTTTGTATCGCTACTTGCTACTATTTCCATAGCAATTCCATGGAAAATTGCCATGAATTTGCTAGGGTATTTTTTCCCTCGCAAATTGCTTCTATTTTGTTGTTCCGTGGCAAAATCCATCTCTAATTGCCACGGAATATATTCCGTGGCAAAAATCCGTGGCAAATTCACAATTTTCTTGTAGTGCTATTTCCACCACTCCTTGATACCATGTCTAGAACAAGGGGTCATTCTTCTAAAAGGGCAACGGCTTCCTCTTCCTCAACCCCTTCATCTATTGATCCTTTTTTCATTAGACCTACTGAGTTTATTGATGCATCTTGTGAGGAATGGTACAATAGGAGAGCATCCAATAAAATCATTATCGAGCATACTTTCTCACCCACCCTAGACCGTGCACTGAAATTAGGAATGATGTTTAGAAGGCTAGGATGGGATTCGATAGTACAACTGAAAGGGAGGTATTGTCCAATGCTCATCAAGGAATTTTCTGCTAATATAGTTGATAATGGTAATAAACATCTTCCCCGTATTGAAACGAGAGTGAAAGGAATTCCCATTGTCATCACCCAAAATCAATTAGCTAATCTCTTCCAGGTCTTTGACGATGATTCTTGGCAAGGGATAGATGTGAATAATCAAAAAATTCTTTCTGACCCGAATTGGGATTCTAGTGGGACTAGGGCCACCCTAGGGTTGTATAAGCATAATACCTTTCAACTGATTAGTTTCTATTCAAACAACGATCTTGTTGCCAACTTTAGAACTCTAGTCTTTATGTTTGGGTTCAATCTTGTGCCAGGTGCTAGTGGTTTTAATGAGGCCCGACTTATTGTCACTTATATTTTGCATCGGATGATGAACACACTGCCTATCCCTCTTGCACCCTTGATCATCCAATCCATTAGGGATGTTGTTTATCACTGTCTCTCTACAGAAGCCTTCTTTTTTCCCTTGGTTATAATGAAAATTTTGAAAGATTTTGGTGTAAGTCTTGAGGGAGAACTGATGGAGGTTACCACTGAGCATGATATGGTGACTGAGCAATGTTTGATGAGTTATAGGTACAAGTATAACCAGGAGTTAAAGAAGTGGCTAACTCCCTTTGAGGTCATATATCCCGGTCAGGTAAGGCCTGCCACCGTAGAGGAGGAGCACCCACCACCACCGGTGCGTGCACGAGCTAGCAGTTCTTAGTCCTAACCTCGGATTGACATTGAGACTACTGTGCTGGGATGACTAGACCAGCAAGTGGAGGTGCTCCTACGCTTGTAGGGTACTATATATGACATGGAAAGACGGCAAGCTACTATGGAATAGCAATTGGTCAAATTGATGCAGCATTCGTCTGGGCAACAAGGTCGTAAAGGGAACCTCCCAACCAGCTGATGATGAAGATGATGATGATGAGGAGGACTGATGCTTATTGTCTACATTTTCTTGATCACTCTTGTTTTTTCCTTTCTCTTTTAATGTTTTTTCTTTTCCGTAGTTTTTTCTTTCTTCCTTTGTTTGTACTATTTTCTCTTTTGTTTTTGATTTATTTTCTTTTCTAGTTTTTATGCTTTGGTGTGCTCTTTTGTATTTTTCTTTTTAGGTACTTTGACAATACCTCGTTCTTCCAGCATTCAGCTCTTGTACAGCACACTGCACAATGAATGGGAATTTATTTTTCTTATCTCTTCTCATTTATATTTTTGGTCCCATGATATGGTTTATTCCTTGTTATATTTATTTGGCCATTGAGAACAATGTCCAGTTTATGTGTGGGGGAGTGATTTGATTGACAATTCTTTTATGCTTATACTTTTGCCTTCTTGGAAACATTTTGTGCAAAATTTTTAAAAATTTCTATGACTTTCTTTGATATTTCAAGCTATATTTTTTAATGCATGTCTTTATGATGGATTATAGAGCATATGTTCTAGATCATTTATGGCTTATGCATGACTTTTTGCACACACTTGGACGATGTAGTTCTTGATCAAATGTTTTGCATTGTTTTTAAAACTATTTTCTATTAAAATTCATGGAGCATTATAGAACTTACTTGAATATCTCTCAAGGCAAAATAAGAAAGACAATCATGATTTAACTTAGGGATGACGGTAATAGGCCTTCTTTGGATAGTTTGAGCTTTTCAAGCCTACCAAATTTTTATATTATCCCTAGTGCCTATTTTGAGCCTAAATTGTTGATTTCTTTATTTAAAACCCGTCACAACACTTTGTCCATTGCTTGTTTTTTGAGAGTTTGAATAATTTTCCAAATCTTTATACTCTTGATGGATGAAAGTATATTTAATAGAATGTTGAGGAAGAATACTTTAAAAAGATCATGACTTGTTACTTTCAGTCATTTATCAATAGTGAATTGAGCTAGAAAGAGAAAAAAAAAAGAAAGAAAGCAAAGAAAGAGAAGAAAAAGAAAAGAGAGATTGAAAATAAGAGAAGGAAATGAAACAGCTGCTAGAAAAGATGGAAAGAAAGAAATTGAGAAAGAAAAGAAAAGTAGCAGTAAGAGTGAAAAGAAGAGAGAAAAGAAACAATTTTGAAAGGAAAAGAGATGAAAGATCACAAAAGGGATGGTGATTAAGCGGTAAAAGTTGAGTTCATATCAAAATTTTTACACTATTGCAGAAAAATATGAGTGATCTTGTGAAAAATAGAGAAGAATTGATGAAGAAAGTAAAAAGATGACAAGAAGAAAAAGAAAGGAAAAAAAGAAAAAATGCAGGATTTGCTTGAGCTAAGTTGTAATTGCTGAATAAGGTTATGGTTTGAATGATTTTTGGAATACAAGAGCAAGAAGAGTTTGGAAATTATTGATTCATTTTGTTTATGCTTTTCTTGCTAACTCTCAGCTTCTTTGATATTTGATTCTCCTATATCATTAGTTTGATAAGCTACATTACAAACCTTTAGCCTAACATTATAAGCTTGAATGTCCTACTTAACCTAAGTAGAATCATGATATGTTTCGGATTAGTGGAGAGAGTGTATGAAAAATAAGCTTATGGAATGCATATTCTTTTTGAGCTAAATTCTTTCCAATGGTTTAAGATTATTGTGAATTCTTGAGATGGTTCTACTAAGTCATTTATCACTTACATAAGTCTTGCATTTGTTGTGAAAGATGTAGTAGCATGTGTTTTATGTTTTGGAATGAAGAAAGCATTGAGGCTATTGTTTTTAAATTAATTGAGTGATTTGAGTAAACCTTGTGTTTTTCCTACTTGTCTTTAATACTTTGCTTGAGGACAAGCAAAGAGCTATGTATGGGGGAATATGATAAGGCCTAAATTAGTCTTGCTTTTCCTAGTTATTTGAGCTTCTTTTGTGATACATTTTATTCAATAACTAGTCATACTCCTTTATATTTGAGATTTTACCCTTGGAAAGGTATTTTGTTCATTATTTTAGATTTTTAGGGTAAAACGAAGCAAAAACGTTGCAAAACAGAATAAATGCGGTGCTGGCCAGGACAGAGGAACTAGTGCCGGCCATGCACTATTTACACGAACTTGGAAGTGACAAAAAAATTGTCAAAACAGAGCAGAACAGAATGGAACCAGCGCCGGCTCTAATAGCCAAGGTGGCGCTGACTGTACTCTGGACTGCGTGGTGCTGAAATTAAGAAAAAAATCGATGAACAATTGGAGAAACAGAACACAACCGGCGCTGGCTTTGGTAGCCTAGGCAGCGCCGGCTGTGCCCTAAAGTTAAGGCAGTGCTTTGATTTTTCTATACGATTTTTGGTAATCTGTGGAGTTTTAGTACTTTCCTACTTCTACTTGGCCAAGAACATTACGCCAACAAGTTTAGGAACTTTTCAAGCCTATAAATAGATGGAAAACACAAGGGGAAAGAGGAGAATTCATTTATCATCATAGAAAATTACTCAAATCAAAGGAGGAATTCTTCAATTCAAGGAGGGTGGTGCAAGAAGGTCTTCAAAGAAAGAAGAAAAAGGTTTGTCTATGAGTTCGTTCTTTTACTTTGTTTTCTTTTTCTTGAACAATGATGTATTAATTGTTTTATTATAATTGGACATTATTTTAGGTATTCATGATTTTTAGAGTTATTTGATCTTTTGATTAATTTATTGTTCTTCTTGGTATTTAATTACTTGGGCGTATCACAAAATTAATTGATTGTTTCTTTTCATTAACTTGCTAGACCAAAGAGGTTGATGGTTGTTGCAATTGACTAATTTCATATTTATTGGATGTTAACTTAATAGACAAAAAAGGTTAATTGCTGAGGATTAAGTAATTAAAGGTTAGTTAATGTTTGCAGACTAAGGATTTATTGATTAATTTCATATTTTAAATTTGTCAGACCAAGGAAATTAATCAAAGATTGTGTTTAATGCATCTTTTGGGTGAATTAGTTGAGACAGACCAAGTGATGCTAATTTATCTAGAGGATAGTGATTTCATGGACTGACCATCGAAGTGAATCTACATCCATCATTTATGATACCAAGAGAATAATTAGTTATGATAATGGTTAGATACTTTAAGATCATATTTTTCTAAACAATGCCTTGAGTTACATAATTCTCCATCCTTGACATGTATATATTTTTATTTTATTTATTTTATTTCATTTCATTTTTTCACTTTGTTGAATCGATTAAACGATGAAAGAAAAGTGATTAATGCATAATTGTTCCTTGAGGGTTGACACTCATTTGAACCCTATGCTATGTTAATGATGAGTACGCTTGCTCATATGTGTAATTTGGGTTTAACGTTTTAATGTAAACTTGATTGGGAATGTGCTTAATTTTTATATGATTTTTATACGCAAATCCGTACGCATCAGCAACCTAGCATATAACAATAGAGATGAAGTTGAGATTATCCTTTAAGATTTAGAGACAATATCAAAGGTGGGGCTAAATCCTTTAATTTAGTCTAGATTTTTATGTGAATCACCCAAGAGGATAACCCTCTCCAAAGCTCTCATAGAGTTCTTGAACTCTCAAAAATTTCATGCCTCCAAAAGTTGTTTTTACAAAGCTATAGGAGTATATTTATAGTCACCTTGACCTAAACTACTTAGCAAACTAATCATAACTATTAAATAGTCTTAATACAAGTTTTGAGGCCTTTTTACATGCCTTGCACTAATTTAAAACATAATAAAAGTTGTGAAAATTAAAGTAGAAAGGAAAAAGGCTGAAAACAAGAAAATTTGAAAAAGTTCGAAACTGGCCCGAATAGGGCCAGCGATAGAACTAAGGCACACCCAGCTCAACGCTGGGTCGGCTCTAGGCATCCCCTCTTATTTTGTCATACAAAAATCCCTGCTTATTTGACCTCCATTTATTTTCCATTTGTTCCCTTGATCTTCCAAATGAAATGTTCGTCATTTAGTGCACTTCTTGTTACTCATTTGGCCATCAATCCTTGTTTCAATGTTGGCTTGATTGTCCACAAAGATTGTTGTTCCTTTTGTGTCCCATTTATAGCTCCCTTTACTACCCATCTCTTGACCAATTTTTTTGGCTCTTTGGCTATACGCTTGTATGCTTGGATGGCTTGAAAATCATCCTAAGACTTCTTTAATGTTGAATGTTCCCAAGAAGATTTGAAGCAAGTCTTGACTTTCCATCCCCTTTCTTTAGATATGGCTTGTTGCTTGGACGGATTCCTATCAACACGTCTCCTTTTTTTCCCCTTATCTTCTCTGTTAGTGACTCGAGCCTCCAAGAAATTCTTCTAGCAGAGAATTTTTTGTTTCCATAAGAGCATACTTCGTGTGTTCTTTGATTAGTACTTTTGTAAGTGGGTTAGTTATGTTCTCATCCATGGAAACTCCCTTTATATTTACATATTTTCTATCTAGTTGAATACCTAGTCTAATTGTGACTCATAGTCATTATTATCAGATTGCAAACCGGTATCAATATGCCTTTTACTTGTGAAGAATATAAACAATATCTCATATTAGCAACATGCCATTTATATGAAGTGATAGGAAAATAACTACACTCCCACTAACCTTCTTGTATGCACAAGATTTATTCATATTTTAAATGAAACTAAACACTTTGATTGTCTCTTCAAGACGTATGTTCCAACTCATAGAAGTCTGCTTAAGTCCATAACTAGACCTTTGCAGCATGCACACTTTTATTCTATTATTAGATATGAAACCCTCAAGTTGTGTCATATACACCTCCTCGGTCAAATTTCCATTTAGCAAAGTTGTTTTCATATCCATTTGCCAAATCTCATAATCATGATGAGCGGTAATGGCTAGGAGTATCCTGGTGGATGTTTGCATAGCTACTAGAGAGAAGGTTTCATCATAGCCAACACCATGTTATTGATGATAACCCTTAGCCACTAGTCGTTCTTTATAGGTAACTATATTACTATCCATGTCAGTTTTCTCCTAGAAAACCTATTTGCGTCCAAAAGGTTTGATTCCTTTAGGTAGATCAACCAAAGTCCATACTTGGTTATCCTTCATGGAATCCATCTCTGACTTCATAGTCCTAAACCATTTGTTAGATTCTAAACTGTTTAGAACTTTTTTGTAGGTAGTAGGCTCATTTTCATCTATGTGCAATATGTCGTTGTGGTCACTTATAAGAAATTTATATGTCACAGGTGCCACACGTATCCTACTCGACCTATGAGGATCTTGTGTAGTAGAAGGTTCATGTATTCTCTTAATAGATGTGGGATCAGACGATTGATCCTTGTTTATTTGTTCTTCTTGAACTTCACTAAGTTGTTTAATAGGTTCATCTATTCTCTTAATAGATGTGGGATCAGACAATTGATCCTTATTTATTTGTTCTTCTTGAACTTCACTAAGTTCAATTTCACTCCCACAATTCCCTTTGAGCATGTGCTCCTTCTCTAAGAAGACAACATGTTTCAAAACAAACACTTTGTTTTCGAAGGGGAGATGGAAGTAATACCCGATTCTTTCGGATATGCCGCAAAAAAACATTTGTTGGACTTGCTGTCATGATTTTTTGACTGTGGCTTTTTACTTCTATTACATGTACGTGGAGCTTTGGTTTGTGTTGGACTACACCTTTAGAGTTGAAGTTTTTTTGAACAACAGAGACACATGTATATTTTTCTATTTTTTTTTATCTGTATCAACGCATACAAGCAGTCTTATTGGCTAGAATTCTTTTATTTCCACTGTGTAATGCATATCTAATGTATTTATAGATTCTAACAGTAAGTTCTTTGAAAAAAAAATAACCAATTTGGGCTGTGAGAATGCTTATGGTCAAAGGGACTTGGTGCCAGGTCTGATTTGTAACACATGAAATTTGTGCACAAATTTGGAATCTTCCAAAGGATTTTGATATTTTTTGAATTCTAATAGGCCAAGACTTCTCAAGCTACGAATTTTGTATCAAGGGAGCCTATTTAGACAAAAAAAAAAAAAAAAAAACACAAGATAAAGGAGTGAATCCAAGGAACAAAACCTCCACTCACTCAAAGAAGAAGAGATTCATTATTCAAGTAGCATTATTTGAGAAGGTTTCCAAATAGAAGGAGTGCTTGTCTATGAATTCTTTCTTTTACCTTTGTTTTCTTTTTCTAGAATAATATTGTAATTAATGTTTCCATTGTAATGTGATATCGTTTTTATAATTCACAAATTCTTGAGTTAATTTAGTCTTTTTGATCAATTGATTACTCGTCTTGGGATTTGATTACTGGTTTTTATTATGAAGATGGTTGGTTGATATTCGTTATTAACATTCTTGAAAAGTGGTTGATAATAACTTCAATTGATTAATTTTATCTTTGTTTTCTCTTAACTTGTTTGAAAAAAAAGGGTTAATTGTTAAGAACTTGGGTATCCAAAGGTTAATTGATCATTGTGAAAATATAGATTCATTGACAAATTTAATGCTTTAAATCATACAAAATATAGGGATTTATATGAAGATTGATTTTAATACATCTTTTGAGTAAGACTGGTGAGATAGAATACATCTATTAAGTTACTTAGAAGATAGGGAAATTTGTTAAGTGATAATTGAGTACATGAAGGATTAATAGATATATTCTATCTATTTAATCCTTCATGAGACCAAGATGATAATTGATTGTGAAATTTGTTAAGTGATTCATTGTTATGTTTTCAAAAGTATTTTTCTAAATTACATATTCTTTCATCCTTGAGTTGTATATATTTTTCTTTTTATTATCTTATCACTTTATTGGGTCAGTTAAACAATGAATGAAAAGTGATTAGTATGTACTTGTTCCTCTGAGGATCGATACTCATTAATTCTTTAAACAATGCTTGCGATGAGTATACTTGCTCGTCTGTGAAATTTGGGATTAATGTTTTAACTAAAACTTGGCTAAGGGATGGATTTAAATTTAATAATTTTTATACACACAAAATTTACTCATCAAGTTTTTGGCGCTGTTGCTAGGAATAATATCACGAAAATTTAAATTTTGTTGAGTTAACTATGTTTACATGTTTATATATAAATATGTAAATATTTATATATTCCTTGTATGGATAGGTGCCATATTTTGTTGTTTGTATAGTTGTAATTTAATTTCCAAATTTCCCATAAGTTGTAATATTCATAACTCAATTTGTAGTAACTAATTAACTTGTATATTCTATAATCTCACTATCTTCTGTTTTCCATAGATCTTGCCCTTATTGTTTGACCATACGATCTTAAGATGACATAGTAGATCTTAATCCTAAGATCGAGAGTACCTTGACAAAGATTCGAAGGGTGGTTAGCCAAAGGGTAAAAGAAGACATGGAGGTTAACCTACCAAACAACGGAGTTAATAGTGGTAATCATAGGAGGACTATGGATGATTTTGTGAAATTTGAATCTTAGGAACAGGACCAGGTGCTAGGCACATGCTGGAATTTTTCCACTTTTTGCTCAAAATACACTCAATTCTGTACAAATTCATAAAAAACACTTTCTACAAGCAAAGTGTGAAATATGAAGGAATATGCCTAGTTATTACATCAAAAGTATCTCAAGTTAATCTCAAATAACAAGAAAAATAGTGATGAATTTAGCTCCTATCAAGCTAGAGGTCTAAGAATGGTAGATATCTTTTAGAGAGGTGTTAGTACACTCCTCCTCTCTAAATGTACGACAACATATACAAGGGTATTTTAATCATTACACCTATAGGTTGGAGACACTGCTAACGTAACATTGTCCCTGGTGTCAATAGTTCCACATAGTGATAGTAAAAAATATTTAAAATACAAAATATAGCTATTTTTTTATAGTAGGGATATTTTTGTCATTTTAGTAGCTAAGGTAATATGTCGTTTTTGTTGGGGATATGCCCTAGAGTCAATTTGTACTTATACAATTGTCATAATGTTTTATATAATAATATGAGGCTTTCCTTTCCATGAATAGTGAGTTTTGTTTTGTTGGTCATCAAGTACGTGACTTGATAGTAAAACCCTACAATGAATACAATGACTATTCTAAAACTATCCCTGATCGATTATTATTATTGGAATAATAATAAATTAAGATTAGTATGTTTGTGACTTGATGGCTATGTTTTACTGGCCATGGATATTTGTGATATCGAGTCAAGACATAAATAAATGTTAGAGAACATTGTATTGGACATGACCCACTGTGAGAGTACTTCATGGAATATGTCATAAGTACTTTCTAGCCATAATAATATTGAAAGTCCTTCGACCTAAATTCATCATAGTTTCTTACTTGATAAATTCTATATTTTGACATTGTCTAAAGTTGTCTTTAACCAGATAATAAATTAGACTACTGTTGGATATAGAATAAATCAATGAGAGGAATATGATTGATTGTGAAGGAATTTGTCCCTCTCAGTTATGGGAGAGATATCCATGGGCCCCTTGATAAGTTAGACCGTTAAAAATGCATGGCCGTGCTCAAATATATCAATCTAAGATATTGATATCATTTGTTTGAACAGTCTACTATGAAATCAAGAAATAATTGATTAAGCTTAATAAGGATGACATGCTCCGTGTCTTATGCTTAATCTGGATATCGTGTGACAAAATGACTAAATATAAAATTATGGTTTGGTTCAAAGAGATCACCGATCTTTATTTAACTTGGATAGTTATAATGTTTTGCTAGAAACCGCTTATAACTTGTGGGCCATTTAAATACGATTTAGGCACGCTGCCAGTGTTAAATGAACCTATAGGGTCACACAATAAGCGAACTTGTTAGGTTATTTTTCTGGTGACCAGGTTCGATGAATCTGGATGATATCCAGATTATAAGAATCTGACTCGGTAAAGTAATTAGTTAAATTACCGAGATAATGACAGAATCTTATCATATCAGTTTTAATTTAATTTGAATTGAAATTAGAATATGATAAGATATGATTAGGGTTGGACTCTAAGAGGTTCGAGGGTTTTTTAAGAAAACCCTAGCCGTCTTTCAATAGTCCAATTTTTCCGGTTGAGAACATTCGTGCCATTCTCTACCAGAGAAAAAGAAAAACCTCTCAAACCCTAGGCGCTAGCACTCCCCGGGTATCGAGTGAGTTCGCGGTGTGCATTCGATAGAGGACGTTCGCATACTGTAGCGTCTGGTGATTGTTCGGGTTGAACGTACAACAACGCAACCAGAATCGAAGGATTTCGATTACAGCAACCAGAGGTAATTCTTAAAGGTTAGATCTTCTTAATCGTTTACTTGGGTCATCGGGAGGGATTCGTAGATGTTTTCCGCGTTTAGGAGTCCACGAATCCCAACAGTGGTATCAGAGCAACTTGCTAAACGATTAGGTTGATTTATCTGTATTAATCGTATTGTTGAATACATGTATAATATGTATATATGAATTTAACGGGTATGTATCAGCATGTTCGCATGATTATGATTTTAGAATACTTAGCATGCAGATTGCTTGAATTAGGTTTAATGTGTGCATCTTAGTCGCCTGATCAGACCAGATTAGTTGCAGATTGTCTGTAAATTGGTCTGTTTTAATATGATATGGTATTGTAAGCATGTTATCCGTCGTTCTATATTTGCGAATTGCTTTTATTAATCGGACATGATAATATGTTATCTATATAAATATGATTAAAAGAACGCATATTGTCTGTAATATGAATTTTCACGGCGATGGTTATTAAGGGGTCCGAACGTTAATTTGATTAATTTTTGGAAATCGGAAGGCAAAATCTCATTCAATGAGAGTAGGAAAAATCGTTTTTCCTTAGGGCGCTGCCCGAAGAACCCTCAAGGCGCTGCCCCTTGACCCCGCTCGTCGACCGGCCAGCGAGACCTCGCTAGGGGCACCGCCTTGACCCCGCCGAGGCGTTGCCCTTGGAACCCCAACTAACTGTTCGTTGTGTGTTATTCGTCAATGTTTTTTATTGTAGTTGTGGATTATTTTGAATAGTGCATAGCATGGCCCGTTTTATCCCAATGTGATTGGCTGGTTACATTATGGTTGTTTTAAGTTTTAATTTTTTAAATACGGCCTGCGTGTCGTTTTTCCATTGTTGTAAAATTGTACTGTTTTCCTAGAACATGAATTATTTTAATTTACTATCCAATGTAAAAGAAGACGGCAGCCGACATTTACAACTAAGGAGGAGTATGCTCAAGGCATTAGAGAATGCTTAAGGAGTTCATATACCTAGATTGACCACCTTGATCTTCACTTTGCTCGTGATGATCAACATAGGTTATGGGCCATGCTATGTCACTTTTATTTATGTCTTGCATCATATTTGATATGTTTATTTCCTGCTTACTACAATCTAATCAAATTTTTTTAAGGAAAAAAAATTTAAGTGTTAAATGCCTTCCAAAATCAAACACTTGTTATTACTTGGATCATCATATGGTCATTCCTACCAAAGTAGGATGCTTTTGATTATCTTAGTGAGATAAGATGGAAAATAGTTTTCCATATGTTTGATATGGTTTGACTTAACTGGGCTATCAAAATGGTTTTGGGCCTAGGGCATTTTATGAGATAATTTTAGCCGGGACATTTGATGTCTATCTCATTTAAAATTAGAATTTTATTTAATTATAAGATTAAAGCCAAAGCTTACTTATGATTAAAACAAAATATTTTTCCCCACTGCGAAACATCAAAGTGTTGAAGTTTCAAAAAGTTTAAATGCTTTTAGTGGGAGTTTTTCGTTAGAGTCTCAAAAATTAATTACTTTGCATATTTTTGTATGTAGATAATGGCAACAAACAGTTGGAATAATTCATTGCGATCTGTGCTTGAGAAAGATAAGCTTAGTGGGACTAACTTTCTTGATTGGGCACGAAACTTAAGAATTGTTCTTAAGCAAGAAAAAAGGCTCTATGTTCTTGAAAATCCTATTCCCCCTGCTCCAGCAAATAACCCCTCAAAAGCTGAAAAAGATGCTTATAGTAAGCACAAGGATGACTCCAACGATGTTACTTGCCTCATGCTAGCAACCATGAACTCTGAACTTCAAAAACAGTTTGAAGAAGCAGAGGCATATGACATGATTGTGCATCTCAAAGAAATGTTCCAAGAGCAAGCATGACAAGAGAGATTTGAAACTCACAAGGCGTTAAATGCATGTAAGATGGTTTCTAGCACCTCGGTAAGTGCTCATGTCCTTAAAATGAAGGGCTATCTAGATCATCTTGATAAGCTTGGTGCTCCTGTTAATCATGACATGGCCACGGATTTGATCTTGGGCTCTTTACCTGCTGAGTATGACCAGTTTGTCATGAATTTTAACATGCATAATATGGAGAAATCCATTACTGAATTGCATGGGATGCTAAAACAAGCTGAACTGAACATTAAGAAGAATACTCCAAGTGTTCTAATGGTTCAAAAAGGGAAAGGCAAAAGGAACAACCAAAAGGGCAAGGTCATGGCTAGTAAGGGTAAGGACAAGGCAAAGTCCAAGTTCAAGCCCAAACCTAAGGCCAAGACACCAAAGGAGGGAGCTTGCCACCATTGTGGAGAACAAGGGCATTGGTTAAGAAATTGCAAGCTCTATTTGGAAGCAAAGAAAAAGAAGAGCGGTGAGGCTGCCGCTCGGTATTTATGTTATTGAAATTTATTTATCTACTTCGATTCATGGGTATTGGATACCGGTTGTGGATCTCACATTTGTGTAAATGTGCAGGGTCTAAAAAGGAGTAGAGCCTTGGCAAAAGGCGAGGTGGACCTACGAGTTGCGAATGGAGCAAAAGTTGCTGCAGTAGCTGTAGGAACTTTTGAATTAATTTTGCCCAGTGGGCTTATTTTAGAACTGAGCAATTGTTTTTATGTTCCTGCTATGAGTAGGAATATTATTTCAGTTTCTTGTTTGGATTTAGAAGGTTTTGAATTTGTTATTAGGAATAACATTTGCTCCATTAATAAAAACGACATTTTTTTATGGAGATGCTTCATTATCGAATGGGCTTTATATTCTAAATCTTCGTGGATCTTCAGACATGTCTATCTATAATATAAATACTAAGAGATTGAAATCCAATGATTTAAATCGGACTTACTCGGCATTGTCGTTTGGGCCATATAAATGAGAAACGCATAACAAAGCTTCATAATGATGGGCTTCTAAAATCGTTTGATTTAGAATCTTACAGTATATGTGATTCTTGTTTATTAGGCAAAATGACTAAAGCGCCTTTCAAGAGACAAAATGAAAGGGCAACTGATTTATTGGGCCTAATACATACTGATGTATGTGGACCAATGAATTCACTCGCTAGAGGAGGATTTCAGTACTTCATTACATTTATAGATGATTTCAGCAGATATGGCTACCTGTATCTGATGAAACACAAATCTGAATCATTCCAGAAATTCAAAGAATTTCAAAATGAAGTACAAAATCAACTTGGCAAAAGTATCAAAACACTTCGATCGGATCGAGGTGGTGAATACTTAAGCCACGAGTTTGACAAGCATCTTAAAAATTGTGGAATTATTTCCCAATTAACTCCACCAGGAACACCTCAATGGAATGGTGTATCTGAATGGAGAAATCGGACTTTATTAGATATGGTTCGATCAATGATGAGTCAAACTGATCTTCCAATCTCCTTTTGGGGTTATGCCCTGGAGACTCGCTGCATTCATACTAAATCGAGTTCCATCTAAATCGGTTCGTAAAACGCCATATGAGATATGGATCGGGAGACAACCTAGTTTGTTATTTCGAAGATTTGGGGTTGTGAAGTTTATGTAAAGCGTTTATTGTCCGATAAACTTGCACCTAAATCTAATAAATGCATATTTGTGGGGTATCCTAAAGAAACTAAAGGATATCAATTTTATCTCCCAAAAGAAAATAGAGTAATTGTTGCTCGAAATGGATTCTTTCTTGAAAAGGAATTTATTTCCAAAAGAATCAGTGGGAGTAAAATACATCTTGATGAGATTCAAGGACCACGATTAGTGCTCGAACCTCATCAAGATGAGATTCAAGAGCCACAATTAGTGCCTCGAACCAAATAATGAATCTCGATTAGATGGCTCACAAGTCCAAGATGAGCCTACATCTATAGAACAAGGACCTCGAAGATCTGATAGGGTTCATCAACACCCTGAGAGATATGTATTTCTCATCACTGACGATCACGATGTGGAGCTTATGGTTAATGATGAGCCCACTTCCTATCAAGAAGCCATTAAGAGTTCTGACTCTAGAAAATGGTTAGAGGCTATGAAGTCTGAGATGCAATCCATGTATGATAACCAAGTTTGGACTTTGGTTAACCCACCTAAAGGTTCAAAAACCATTGGGTGTAAGTGGGTTTTCAAAAAGAAAACAGACATGGAGGGAAATGTGCATACTTACAAAGCACGACTAGTAGCAAAAGGTTATAGACAAACTCATGGTATAGACTATGATGAAACCTTTTCACCAGTTGTAATGCTTAAATCTATCAAAATTCTTCTTGCCATAGCAGCATATTATGAATATGAAATTTGGCAAATGGATGTCAAAACCGCGTTTCTTAATGGAAACTTACTCGAAGATGTGTACATGACACAACCTGAGGGTTTTGATGATCCTTTGAATTCTAATAAAGTGTGCAAGCTTCAAAGATCCATTTATGGATTGAAGCAAGCATCTCGAAGCTGGAATCTTCGTTTTGATGAAGCAATTAAAGAATTTAACTTTATCAAAAATGAAAATGAGCCTTGTGTCTATAAGAAAACAAGTGGGAATGCAATAGTCTTTTTGGTACTAATGTTGATGATATCTTACTCATTGGAAACGACATCCCAACTCTACAAAGTGTAAAGACATGGTTGGGAAATTGTTTCTCAATGAAAGACTTAGGTGAAGCTGCCTATATTCTAGGTATAAGGATCTATAGAGATAGATCTAGAAAGCTAATTGGACTAAGTCAAAGTGCATACATTGACAAGGTACTGAAAAGGTTCAGTATGCAAGACTCTAAGAGAGGATTCTTGCCAATGTCATATGGCATTAAGCTCAGCAAAACTCAAAGTCCTTCTACGAAGGATGAAGAAGAGCGCATGAACAAGATACCATACGCTTCCGCTATAGGGTCTATCATGTATGCCATGTTATGTACTCGACCCGATGTATCATATGCATTGAGCATGACAACCAAGTTCCAGTCAAATCCTGGAAAGGCACACTGGACTACTGTCAAGAACATACTAAAGTACTTAAGAAGAACTAAAGATATGTTCTTAGTTTATGGAGGACAAGAAGGCGAGCTAGTTGTAAATGGTTACACTGATGCTAGTTTTCAGTCCGACATAGATGATTATAGATCGCAATCAGGTTTTCTATTTTGTTTGAATGGAGGTGCTGTAAGCTGGAAAAGTTCAAAGCAAGACACCGTGGCCGATTCTACTACAGAAGCTGAGTATGTAGCTGCCTCAACTGCAGCTAAAAAAGCAGTTTGGATTAAAAAGTTCATTATAGAACTAGATGTAGTTCCTAGTATTGTGAACCCAGTGGATCTCTATTGTGACAACAATGGAGCCATTGCACAAGCTAAGGAACCAAGATCACATCAGCGATCCAAACATATACTTAGACGTTTTCATCTCATTCGAAAAAATTGTTGATAGAGGAGATGTCAATGTATGCAAGGTGCCAACTGATGACAATGTTGCAGATGCACTGACAAAGCCTCTCCCATCGTCTAAACATGATAGTCATACCAGAACAAAGGGATTACGGCTTATGCCAAATTGGTCTTAGTGCAAGTGGGAGATTGTTGGGGATATGCCCTAGAGTCAATTTGTACTTATACAATTGTCATTATGTTTTATATAATAATATGAGGCTTTCCTTTCCATGAATAATGAGTTTTGTTTTGTTGGTCATCAAGTACGTGACTTGATAGTAAAACCCTATAATGAATACAATGACTATTCTAAAATTGTCCCTGATCGATTATTATTATTGGAATAATAATAAATTAAGATTAGTATGTTTATGACTTGATGGCTATGTTTTCCTGGCCATGGATATTTGTGATATCGAGTCAAGACATAAATAAATGTTAGAGAACATTGTATTGGACATGACCCACTGTGAGAGTACTTCATGGAATATGTCATAAGTACTTTCTAGCCATAATAATATTGAAAGTCCTTCGACCTAAATTCATCATAGTTTCTTACTTGATAAATTCTATATTTTGACATTGTCTAAAGTTGTCTTTAACCAGATAATAAATTAGACTACTGTTAGATATAGAATAAATCAAGGAGAGGAATATGATTGATTGTGAAGGAGTTTGTCCCTCTCAGTTATGGGAGAGATATCCATGGGCCCCTTGATAAGTTAGACTGTTAAAAATGCATGGCCGTGCTCAAATATATCAATCTAAGATATTGATATCATTTGTTTGAACAGTCTACTAGGAAATCAAGAAATAATTGATTAAGCTTAATAAGGATGACATGCTCCGTGTCTTATGCTTAATCTGGATATCGTGTGACAAAAGGACTAAATATAAAATTATGGTTTGGTTCAAAGAGATCACCGATCTTCATTTAACCTGGATAGTTATAATGTTTTGCTAGAAACCGCTTATAACTTGTGGGCCATTTAAATACGATTTAGGCACGCTGCCAGTGTTAAATGAACCTATAGGGTCACACAATAAGCGAACTTGTTAGGTTATTTTTCTAGTGATCAGGTTCGATGAATCTGGATGATATCCAGATTATAAGAATCTGACTCAGTAAAATAATTAGTTAAATTACCGAGATAATGGCAGAATCTTATCATATCAGTTTTAATTTAATTTGAATTGAAATTAGAATATGATAAGATATGATTAGGGTTGGACTCTAAGAGGTTCGAGGGTTTTTTAAGAAAACCCTAGCCGTCTTTCAATAGTCCAATTTTTCCGGTTGAGAACATTCGTGCCATTCTCTACCAGAGAAAAAGAAAAACCTCTCAAACCCTAGGCGCTAGCACTCCCCGGGTATCGAGTGAGTTCGCGGTGTGCATCCGATAGAGGACGTTCGCATACTGCAGCGTCTGGTGATTGTTCGGGTTGAACGTACAACAGCGCAACCAGAATCGAAGGATTTCGATTACAGCAACCAGAGGTAATTCTTAAATCTTAGATCTTCTTAATCGTTTACTTGGGTCCTCGGGAGGGATTCCTAGATGTTTTCCGCGTTTAGGAGTCCACGAATCCCAACAGTTTTGGTCCTCAGAATAGTCGATAAGTCCTAATTAATTTTGAGTTAAGGAAATGGTCTCAGTTAAAGAGGATTTTATTTAATTAAGAAGTTTAATTTATTATTGGACAGTAATAAAATAAAAGGTCAAGAGGAATTCAATTTATTATCTTGTTTAATTGGTTAATTAATTATTCATGGCCTAAGCAAAGATTGAATAGTTAGAAAAATTAATCTGGGCTTAAACTAGGTTAAGAAAGGCTTGAATAATTATCTTAGTCTTTTTGGGCTCATTAATTATTTACTAGACTGTTTTTGTAAGTTTGAAAAAATAAATAATTAGGGTTTATTTATTTACGGCCTTGTTGAGTCTAAGAATAAATAATAATATTTTCTGGCCCAATAGCCTAGATTGATTATTTCACAGAACAGAAGAGTGTTTAGTTGTTAACCCAAGCTAAACTTCTTCTATAAAGAGATAACTTGGTAACACCCAGGTGGTTTTTTTAAAAAAACTGTGATCCCTGTAGTTTTGATATCATAGAAGCCGTGTGTAATTAGTTCATACAATTGTGAAAAATATTAAGCCTGATGAGACTAATTCCTTGCCTTAAATGCTTTCACTTGCGGAATTTAGGCTGAGGAATATTTCGTGAAGCAAAGAGTTTGGGCATTCACACAAGCGCGGAGAAGTAAACGACTTGCAGGATTATCACCTTTGGTTTCCACAATTAAATTGAGAATTGTTGAGTCAACACCAATTCCTTTGGCTCAGCATAAACAAGAGATCAAAAGAAATCACAGAGGTATAAAAACTCTTCCGTTGTGCCTTTTTTTTCAGCAATTTTTCATGCTTTTGTGTTCTTATTTTTGCTATTTTTTACCTTCAGTATCTAGTCTGTATGGATGGTCCATTGTTAAGAAACGACGATGAGAATCAAACTAAGAATGCTTCTAGCCATGCTATAGATGGAATGACTTTTTCCTCTCCATGCAATGAAGGCATGCTAATCTACCTACTGTGCACCGTCCACTGAACATACTATATGTGGGAGAGTCATTAATGGTCCACAAGAATGCAACTCACACTTGGAAATCCTTTTTCCTGCATATATCTTAAGAAGGCACCCTTTCAGACCATAATTGATTGAATTTATCAACCAAAAGTTGTAGATAAATATTGACTTTATACTTTGGTTATTTTGGACTAGGAATGACAGTGGTCAAGAACATCACCAAATCTTTCATACACATCCATGAAGGGAGGTTATATGGAGTAAGAATAATCAATCAAGAAGAGTATTACTAGCCCGACAACCCAAAATGGCAAAAAAAAATGATCAATACATAACCCAAGTCTTACATTTTAAACTTCTCCTGCAGAAACTGGATGACTTTGGTCAAAATATTGCAAAGCCTCATTATCATGTGGATGATTCATATAGCTATCATCTAGTTTGCTATTAACATGCCATCTAATATGTTTAGTGGTGGTTTTGGATGCATACAACCTTTGCAACTATTGTGTTCTTGGAAAGTAGTACATTTTTTAATAAGGAATGTCGTTAGACTTTTCATTGTTCCCAACTTTCCTTTGTATATACCGAGCATGGGCACAAAATTTGATTTTCCTACAATTAATATTGTTTTTCCAATAAATCATGAATCCATTATTACATACGTCAAAATTTTGAACCATAATCCTAGCCTCGACCCTAACTTCTTTATCTCATAGAAGTTATTTAGAATCTTGTCTCCACTAGGCACAACCTTCTTCATTAGTTGAACTACTTGGTTCAATGCCTTCTGAGACATAATATTTTCAAATCTTCCATTCATCAACTGACAAACCAAGCTTAATTGTGAGTGGTTCGTGCATCTATGCTAAATAAGGATGTCCTTGGCCCTAAACATGTCATAAAAGTTCTTAGTGTCAGCATTATGCAGTTCATCAATAGTCTCTGATGGGAATTAGTCTGGAAGAAAATTAGGACTAGCTGCATCTAAGACTATTTCTTGATACAGAACTCTAGAAACTACTTCTACCAGTTGAAATAGAAATGTCTACTGTTAGATTAGATGTTCTGCCATGGCATGTCCGTCGATAGTAGTTACCAACAAATCCCTATTTGTATAAGCGAAGCTCAACTTATTCTAGGTCAATATACTTCTTGTTCTTGCATTTCGTACAATGACATCGATACACATCTGATCTCACATTTGATAACACGATGGCAATAAGGCTTTAACCCCATCTTGAAAATCAATTGTAATCCCCTTCACACTGGGGACATGCCTTCTATACATCCAACCACTATCTCTATATGAATTAGAGCCTAAGATTCTACTCATAAAAATACATATGAATACATTAAATAAGTGTTGGATAGTTTAAGTTTTATTGGGTTTAGGGCTTGAGGTCAAGGTTTTGTGTTTTGAATAAATTCTTGAGGTTTTATTGATTTAACATGTGTTTTAGGACCATGTACTATATCTTAAAAAAGGAATAATGCATGCATGAGCCCTAGCTACTATTAATAGTAACCAACTCTTGTAGGACATGTGCCAAACAAATGACAAAGGAAACAACAGTTTATATGATGATAAAATAGATTCCTTATATGATTATCTTTAAAATTATAATAAGATAATTTGAAAGATTCATTTGGCATGTTTGTGTGCATATTTGACTTCAGGATGGAAAAGTTAGAGTGATTTTGAATTCAATGTGAAGTCATGACATTTTGGTCACTCCTAACTTATATGCTAATAATTTAAGTGTTCCATTTGATCTTTTTGCTTGAAATAATATTTTAGAATCTTCTTAATCTAAGAACTCAATTATTTTATGGGATGGATTAGATGTGGTAAAATTAGAAGAAATGGGCAATGCTAAAAATGACGAAATGAAAGAAGAATTTGAGAGACAAAAGTCTAAAATATACATATCTCTTGTTTTTACCATTGTCAGTTTAAAAATCTTCTTAAAGTAAATGCACACAAATTTTTTTAAAAACTTTTTACAGAATCTCCCCTTATTATTGGACAACTTCTAGGTATTACAACCACTCAAATTGCAACAACAGCAACACTATATTTGCACCATTAGAGAGAATAAACATCATTTACATACAAACTAACACTTCCGTACATGCATAAAAATAGTAACTTTGTAGCCTATCCTGAGGATAATCATCCATTATCCAAGGGGAATGATCACTCATTACTCATAGGGATCCGCACATGTCAATTAATAAATAATTTCAATCATCCTGTGGCATAATAGAGAGTTCTATACATCTACAAAATATTATGCTGATATGATTATTTGAACTTTTATTCATCTACAGATGAGATTTTTATGGGAACTAAGAGGCCATCACCATCCCCAACCTCCATTTCTATGTACCCCTTGAACCCACAATTCTTAATTCTGGGTACCAGAGTGAGTTATAAGTTGTGAAACCCCACCTAAAGCCAACCTTAGAGTAAGTGGGTTGGGATGCATATCATATTATTCTGTATAAAAATATACTTTTTGAATGATTTTATATGCATTTGAATTATGATTTATAGGTTAGATGGCTTACCTATGCTTATTGAGTAGGAAGGGCAAAACAGTAATTTTGCTTGAGGACAAAATAAGAAGATGGCTTGAGGTTTAGACAAGAAGAATATTTGGGTGAAAAAATAAGAACAAGAGTTGTTGTGGTTAAATGGTTAGAGATTTGTAAATTAATCTCTAAGATCATGAGTTCAAATCCCATCACTTAAGTTTTATTCATGATTATCTTAGCTATGTTTGAATTTTTGTTTTTCTTACATTCCTTAAAGATTGGAATGTTGTCTTAGGGGAGACATGTAGAGAATGTCTTGATCATATAATCATGTCTTAAAAATAATTTTAGAGGAATTCTTGTCCTTTTTTTATTATCTCTAGCTTTGTCCTAACATCTTCATAATTTAAATAATCCAAAATCCATTAAATATCTTCTTTTAATTCCAAAAATTCTGTAATAATTCTTTAGCCTTGAATTGCAAAAATCAGTCTTGAAGGATAGAGGATTGGCCAAAAGTCGGAGTGAAGTTAGGATGGGTTCCCAAGAAAAATAAATCACCATGGTAGAACCTTCAATCCTTCATGGTTTTAATGAAGAAAAATCTGGAAATTTTCCAGAATTCTTGACAGACCAGCTTTTGAAAAATTCAGCCAGTGATCCTACTCATTTACTGTCAGAAAAATAGTCACTTCATGTGGCTTGAAGACTGAAAATTCTGTGCAAATTTCGGACTGCACAAACTGCACAAAACCAGAAAAATTTCCTACAGAATTTGCTGCATTCTAAGCTGGAATTGAAGCTGTCTTTTGTCATCAATTTAGCTGAAGCACCCTTTGTTTTTCTCCATAATGAAAGCTGGAAAACCACCCTTAAAAGACCCTCAAACACCCCAGAAAACCAGCTGCAAATCGGGCTAAAGAAATGCTAAAAATTCTGTACCAAAAACCTATACCATTCGAAAATCTTGAGCATTGAAACAAGAAAAATTTCCAGTTTTGTCTCCCTATGCCTAGGCCCAAAATGTTGGGTATCTTACGTGTATCATATATAGCGCAGTGGAAGAATTAAAATGAGATACCATCTCAGGATCCGCATATGTGTGGAAAACAAGACATATACATGGAAAACAAAGAAACAAAGATAACAGTTTTTACCTTTCTTTGTTTGTGTGGAAAACAAAACTTTCCTTCTTCAAGTATGATAATTGTGGTGCAATCTAGCAATCCTCTTGAAGAATCACCATGAGAATTGTATGTCCAACCACTATAATCACAGTGTGTGATTATCTCTAACAGAAATCTATATGGAGGATCACACTCAAGTACCAAGATTTTCTGTACTAGCAGAAAATAACAATAGTGGTTGGGGTTTTTCTTCCTTTTTCTTCTTGTTCAACCAAAACTAGAGAAAGAAGAAGAAGAAGAAGGGTTGTGTTCTCTTTGAAGAAGCTCACGAAAAAGAGAGGGTGAAGAGAACAAAAGATCATATCTTTTTCCTCTTGTGTGCCCTTTAGTTTTATGTTGTTTTGGAGTTGTTTCAAGTGACCTTTGGTTTTCATGTTTTGTTTCATGTGTGCCTCTTGGGTCACCCAAAAGCCTCAACAATAAAACCATCTAAGAATTCCAAACAAATAATTGCAATTCTCCAATTGCAATTAGAACCCATCAAGTTCTCAGAATTACAAATTGGCCCATCAATTAGAACTAATTATAATTTGGCCATATCAACTTCTCTTTCTCGCAATAAACCCCACTATGTTATCAAATAACATCTTGAGTATATATTCCTCTTTTGTTTGTGACATATTAGGTCTCCCGGTCAATTGGTAGCAAACTTGAATTAATCCAAACGTCTTTGAGATTAATAATCCTTAATTAATTAAAATTAATCCTATTAATTCTAATCAGAATTGGTTTATTAATTCATCAATTAATAAACCAATATTCCCAGATCACGAGCGGTATGTAGCAACACATCATGACCACCCAAGAGTCCAGGAAGTCAAATGGCTTAACATGAAACCTTCAGTAATAAACTACAGTGCAATTAACTCCTTTCACCATACAATATCTCATTCGGTCTAGAGTACGGAATTAGTGCCAACTCCCTCCAGAATATATATTAATTTTGGCCCGAATATAATTACACTTGTACTAGGAACACACTACTCTAGATGTGTATCAATTGGAACTATTTCCAATGCATATACACCTTGGTTAAGGACAGTGAGATATTCGCCCCTACTATTAGGAGTGGTGAATCCTTTTTTGACCCTCTTAACTACTTTCGTTTACCTTACAATGTACCCAATATCCATTCCATAGGCGGCCTACGATCGAGCACCAGAGATTAGAATTAAAGTACAAGGCTCAGCAAACAAAGTACCTTGAAGATCTGAAGTCTAAGGATACTTGCACGTTTGCTATATTGAGATTATATCACTGGCACTAAATACTTATCCATGTGATTATCTCATAGCTAGGTTATCCATTGAACTTGTTCTACTAACAAGCATCAACGTGTTAACTTTAAGTATCTCAATACTCACGGATATGAGAACTACCGCCTGATCAAATCAGGAAGTCTTAACACACGCTAGTCTTAACGTATTAATGATGTCCTATCTCATTAATACTATGACGAGGGATTATTTAAGTACTAACACTATATAGTATAGTAGGAACTCATATCATGATCTCTATCATGATTTCCTTAATACATTGTTGTACTAGAGACTTTATCTAATAGTTATATTACTCAAAAGTAATCAAAAGAAAGTGTAAGATAAATAATGCCTTTTATGAAATAAAATGTGCCATATACAACGTACAAGTGATTGCCTCTAGGGCATAACACTAACACAAAACCACCCTTCAAACCTCTGCAAATTGGACCTTATTTAGCCATGGACTGAACACTATTAACCTCCACACTTACCTTGAGTACTTGGACTCCATAATCACACCTCAAAAAGCTCCTAAGATTACTCTATCCAAAACTCTTTTGAACTTGAAAAAAATTCCATAATTTTGCACTATTAAAATATTCTTGTATCAAGTAAATAAACCAGAATTTTCTTGGCCATTAAAGATAGAATTTCAGCCAGTAATAAAGCCTAAAAAACCTTCATTCTTTGTTGTAAACCTGACCAGTTCAACCAGCACCATTGAAGAGCAAAGAAACCTTCCTTAATCAATCACTATTAGCTAATCTCCTACCTCAAACAACTCCTCATATTTGAATTTCAAACAAAATATAATCATTCTCTAACCTTCTAGCTGAAAATCGAAACTCCTAATTACCCTAGACCATTCGGCCAACAGCTTTTCTAGATTTCATGAAGCCTTTTCTCTCAACTCTCTCAAAATACCAAGAACACACACTACACTTCTTCAAGCCTAAACCTATCCTAAACACCTCCAATCACTCTCAAATACTCTAGATCACTTCTACTTAATCCCTAGACTTTATTTTTGGCCTTTATAACACAAAATCACACAAACTAAAATTTTTAATTGGATCAAAATCAGTTTTTTCTTGAAGGTCTCAAGAACATCAACAAGGTAAATTAAGAATAACCTTCTTGTTCATCTTCTTCCATTCAATTTTCAGTATACCATTCTATTGCTCTCTCTCTCTCTCTCTCTCTCTCTCTCTCTCTCTCTCTACCGAAATGGTTGATCAACCATCAACTATGGCTATTTTTCCTTGGACGACTAAAAGCTCTCAATCGCATGGACCTTCTTTAGTCTTCATCAAGTGATCGACTATCAATTATTTTTTTTCTTAATCATTCTCTTTATTTTTGAATTCATGTCTCTTAGATGTTAATAAGAAGATTAAATATGAATGGGGAGATTGAGTGTATGCATGTGGATGAATGGGATGGAGTTAGGACATAAGGATTGGTATATATTATTAAGTTATATAGATTTTTCTTTTGAATCAATATATGTTCATCATGTTGAATGAGATTTATGGACGCTTTGATGCATGATAAATGTTATGACACCAATGGTGATTAGACTTTTATGTTCTTGAGTTTTAATAAAGCCATGAATGATGAATATGCCTAGTAGAAAATTAGCCTTGTGATAGTATGTGTTAATTCAAGCATATATTCATGAATGGTTAGCCTACTAGTTGATGTTTCGGAATATGTTCATGAATCTTGTTTAGCAATAGGAAAATCATGATGGAAGATTATTTTCTTGTTAATCTTAGGTTATTTTTATTAGCAAATTTTATTACTTTAATTAGAAACATCTCTATATTTTTACTAAGAGATTTGAAATTCCTAGGGAAGTTTGGAAATAGAATATTAAATGAAATATTAATATTTTATTAGTCAAATAAATAATATCTTTTATTAAAAATAATATATATATATATCTTTTACATAAGTAATAATAAAAAAATAAAATAGTAGAGTTAATTAACGAGCTTGTAGACCATAATTGAAACTTTTACCTATATCCATCAATATTATTTATATTAAAATTTATTTTTTACTTATTAATTAATAATTAAATATAACTTATTTATTATTAATTTTATTATTTATTACTAATTATTTATTATCTATTAATTATTAATTAAAAATTAAGTACAATTTATATTTTATTTATTTATTTATAATAACACTATTTAAATATTACCATTTACTAATATTATTTAGGACTTAGTATTATGCAATATTTAACACTAGTTTATTTATTAGCAATAATACTCAAAATTTGTTATTTAAAACTATAGCTTATTAGTAATTATTTTAGAACCCCTAGTTATTTTAACTTATCAAGCAAGATTTATTTTATAAAATACTTTATCATCTAGCCTTAAAGCTTAGGACATTAAGGTCATAGTTAGTCATGGTTGTAATTAGTTGAGTTAGAAATTATTTATGTAAGGCAAATATAGTTCGAATGTAACCTTATGCCTTGTGTTTACCCCAGGCAGGGTTAGGTTGACCCTGGAGGATTTTTGAGTTCAAGAAGAGCAAAGGATCAGGTAAGTTTCTGATGGAGTCATTTGAAGACCAACAATTATTGTGGCAAGCCAAATGCAATGTGTATGATCATTCATTTGTAAATGTAATTAAGGACTGTTTTTCCTTTTTATTTCAGTCAAGCAAATAGTTTGAAAATTAAACAAGCATTTTTACACAAAATGTAAACTCTTTCTAAAATCCAACTTTGACAAGCAATTTAGAAACCCTTAATTGCTATTTCCAAGTAAAACATTTTATGATTAATTTTCTCCCAAATGGGACAAGCAACGTTGAGTAATCAATAAGGGTAGATTACTAGGACTAGTCTTTGAAAGGTTAGGATAAGTCTCTCAATAGGTGGCCACCTCTAAGGGGTGAGTCCTTCCCGGATAGGATGCTAGTCCGGTAGGTCATACCGGTTCGAGCTAGCAAGCTTTAGTCAAGTGGACTGTGTGTTTTCGGAGTTGATAACCGGTAGGTTTGGGTGTAGAGATGGAGGAGTATCTCACTCGGTAGGCCGTACACCTACCTTATGCCAGCATGCTCAACATGTGGTATTCTGACCGACAGCATGCTCAACGTGTGGCATACTGACCATTATATTGTCATAGGGCCTAACGTGTGGTGCCATGCCTACCTCTTTGGGTGGTTGTATTTATTGGGCATATGTATGGTTTGGTAAGCAAAACACCACTCTTCATTTTTAACATTTATTTAATGCTTGCCAGCACTTTCTTTTATGAAAGTTTTACAACTTGCATACATGAACTGTTTTACCTGAAGCACTCAAAGAACACACGGGCTTACTGAGATTTTTATCTCACCACTTTTTGTACCATGTTTTCTGGTCAATCTTGCTATGAAGGTCATTAGCTAGATTGTTGCTTATGATTTTGAAGACCCGTTGTTATTTTGCTTATGTATTGCTTTTGAGAGATTGTAGCAGACAATTATTTTTTAGTTTGTTCATGTATTGTTGGGATTTAATAAGTTTAATTTTTGAAGTACTTCTTTTATTTTATTTTATGTAACCTAGTTATAAAGACCCCTTGTCCAGTGGACAGGGCAACATCCTCAGCCCTAATGGGCCTTGGTAGTGGGGTGTTACATAAGTCAATCTCACCCTCTCTCGAATTATGAAATTTCTACTCCTATGTTTGACTGATTGACATCTCTACCTAACTAACCAAGCCTAAAGGTGCATTAGCCATTACTCACCACCCCCAAACAATCTGGAGGTCACAAATCCTTATCTCCCGGCAATTTCATAAACCCTTTGGTTATGAACCCTAATTCTCAACCTCCCTCTCGAGTTAATTAAAAATAGCAAATGCTAATCTAATCAAATGGGTGTCCTATCCTGAACCCCATATCTCAAAATCATTAAGGAAGAATAATCAATTGAAATATATCAATCAAAACCCATTCAACCAAGATAGCAAAAAAAAAAAAATTAAATAACTAAATAATCATAGATCTAAGGAAAATACATCATTCTGAAGCACAAAAATTAAGGTACAACCCTTCATTACAATTAAATATCTATTCTTAGCATAAGAATACAAGAAACATTGCAAAAGGAGTAGAAAGGAAAAATCATAGACAAACTTTTCTTTTTCTTCTTCTTGAAATCTTTAAGTAGACTTGCTCTTCTTAGATCTCTTAGCCCTTCCCTTTTCTTTTCACTTAAACTTACAAGATTTTGGGTTCTTGAGAGAAACCCTAGCATTTTCTCAAATCTCCTTCATCATTTTATGTGTAAAGAAGGCTTATATAGAGGATTGGTAGTGTGAGATCTACAAAAAAATGCACTAAAATATGTTTCCTCCACAAGTGGGTGACCTACAGATGTTGAACTTCCCTAGGCCACTATGTTTCTCTAGAACCAAGGTGGGCTAGGAAAGTACTTCCATAGGCTAGGCAGGAACAAAAAGGGGCAGTCCAGACAAATTTCATTTCCCTGGGCCACCATGCTAACCTAATATATATATATACAAGACTAGGAGGCCTAGGAAGTTCCCTAGCTATGATGTTTTTTGAAACTTTACTGCAAAGGAAGACTACCAAGCGGTCTAGGGCAGTTCCACTTTCCTAGCCCGCCAACCTATCTTACCATATACAAATTTGCATAAGACCTAGCAACCTAGTGGTTTTCAAATTCCTAAGCCATGAATATTCTGGAAAATTTAACACAGACGAAGAATACTATACGACTTAGGAAAACATCCCTACCTGCCAACTTAACAAAACATTTACATACTTACATACAATCTGGTGGCCTATGGAAGTTGAACTTCCCTATCGTCAACAATCTGGACAAAAAATATATATATCCACAAAACCTAGCAGCCTAGGGATCTTCGAGTTCCCTTGGCCGTCTTCTTCTTAAACAAAACTTCACACGTTCTTCTTTTCCTTCTATTTTCCTCTATTTCTTCATTGTTCCTCTTCCTTTCATCTTCACATGATCTTTTCTATTTCCTACGAAAGTGAGATTAGAATGGAGTGGTGAGTGGTGGTTTGAAGAAGAATTTAACTCCATTGAAGGACAAAAATGATAGAATATATATATGTATCTATATATATATATATATATATATATATATCATGAAGCCTTATAATACACTCCCACACTTAAATCTTTGCTTGTCCTCATACAAACCAAAAACTACCACAAGCAAAAAGACTTTTCACATGCCAAGATAAGACTTTTGAAAATAATTAGGATGGGATGGTGAAGATTTTATTTCCCTTTTAAGTTAACAATCATGTCCAACATCAAGTTAGCTAAGCCACTTTTTGTGTAAACTAATAAATTAGGAACAAAATAATCAAAGCCATCCAAGATAAGTTAAACAAGTCTATGCTTATTCAAGGTGTTCCATTTTGATTCTATACGTTTCGAAGGTGAGTAAGGTGGTTTATATAAGCTAGGATGATTAAGCTAATTCTATGTTCTATGGTCTCCCAACTACCAAAGTAAAAATAGGCAAATGTAGAGGTGGTCCATCAACTTACTGTATTCTTTCAATTCTTTTTTCATTTTTATGTTTTTCTTTTTCTTGTGGCAAGGTAATGAAAAAGCCTATTAAAGATGTATAATAATAACTTTTCAACTTTTTTGTTACCTTGCTCCAGAATTTTTCCTATAGTTTTGCTTATTAGACAAGGTATTGCAAAGGCCCAGTAAAGATATAGATAAAGGTTTTTCAACTTTTGTACTACTTTTTTTCATTCTCTCATTATTTTACCTCAATCCTTATTTACACACCCAGAATAAGGACAAATTTAGCAATCATAGAACAAAGATTATCCTAATGTTTCATGCTTATACTTCATCACAACCTCTACTTCAATTCCTAAGAAACAACATGGCATCACTTTTACTAAACCCTAAGCATGGTTAATTTAAATTCCCAAGATCTAACTATTTCATTCCTAATGTACTGATTTGCCCAAAAATAAACTTATCCAATAGGCGTTAAATTTAATTCTCAAGCTAAAAAGGGGACAACAACAATACCATCAAGCCCAACAAAGTCCAAAAATCCTATTAACAAATCTCCTCAAAATCAACAAAAAAATAGCCCAAATCATGCACAATAACTCATGGCCCAATTCATACACAACAACTTCTTACACAATAGAAACTTGAATAGAGTATAAACCCAACCCTTTCCCAACACTTGACAATGCCCTGATTGCTATAAATATAAAAATAACCACATCTAATTTGGGCTAAAATGAAGAATAAGGGAAAGTAAGTAAGTAATACTTCGTAAATGATCCCAGCTTTATGGAGAAGTGAAATCTTGTCAGAAGAAAAAGAAAAGAAAACTGACTATATATATATATATATATATATATATATATATGGTGAATGTCAACTGGAGAAAATAATAATATTGTACATAGTCGAAAAGAATAAAAATAGCATTATATTACATATATACAAAATTGAGTTTAACAAAACTAAAATATAAAGAATGGAAGGTAAAAAAAAATCTCCCGAAATGAATTTAGAATTGGCCTTATCTTGAAGTCGATGGTCCTGCGCCTCCAGGCTTCCTATGTTTTCTCCATGGTATAGTTTCAACTGGTTCACATTCCCTTTGAGGACTCCCTTTTCCAAATGAGATAGCTCCACTGCTCTGAATAAGGAAACCTTGGTCACCACAAATTGTCTGGACCATCTCGATCTCAACTTTCATGGAAATAGCCTCAGTTTTGAATTAAACAATACCACTTGATCACCCTTCTTGAATTTGTGGCTTTGGATGTTGTGCTTGTTATTCCTCATTTTCATTTTCTCCTTGTATATTCTTGATTTTTCATAAGCTGTATTCCTCCATTCATCTAGCTCATTCACTTGAATAAATCTTTTAGTTCCTATGAAGTCAAGATTAAAATTAACCAACTTCATGGCCTAAAAGGCTTGATGCTCTACTTCTACAAGTAGATTATGTGATTTTCCACAGACCAACCTATATGGAATGGTTCCTATAGGTGTGTTGTTTGTTGTCCGTTAAGCCTAAAGGACATCATCTAATATCACACTCCAATCTTTTCCCAGTATGGTTTACTACCTTTTCCAATATTCTTTTCAGCTCTCTATTGACTACAACAACTTAGCCACTAGTTTTGGGGTGATAGGGAGTAGCTAGTAAAAATAGGTCCCTCTATCATATATTAGCACCCTAGGTGCACCAAAGCAAGTAAACAACTTTTTCAAAAACTTAATCACCACTCTAACATCATTTGTAGGTAATACCCATGCTTCTACCCACTTAGATACATAATCAATAGCTACCAAAATGTACTTATTACCAAAAGAACTTAGAAAAGGTCCCATAAAGTCAATCCTGCGACATTCAAATATTTCACAGGCTCAGAAAATAGAGAGTGGCATCTCGTGAGCTTTAGAGCTATTACCCATCCGCTGGCATCTATCACAACTAGTGACAAACCCGTGTGCATCCTTAAATACTGAAGGCCAGCAGAAACCCGAGTTAAGGACCTTTCTTGCTGTCTCATTTCCTTGATAATGCCCTCCAACTGGTCCTGTTATACGGGCAAAATTCATCTACATTTTCCTAGTTATTTGATGATGTTTGATGATACATTTGTTTTAATAACTATACATTTTCCTTCATATTTGATATTTTACCCTTGAAATGGTGATTTGGACTTTTATTGCAGAAAATGACGAAAACGTATCGAAACCATCACCGATTTGGAAAAACAGGGATTTTGTCTTTAAATAAACAGAGCACGAACAGGCCAACTAGAGCACGGCCAGTGCTGGAAGTGACCCACGGAACAAGAGCCTGCTCTGCTCGGTCCCAAATCGGTGAATATTCCAGTTATGCCCGAATTTGGTAATTTCCTAAGAGTTTTGGTATTTTTGAATCTCTGCTCAGTCCAAAACACTTAGGAGACGAATTTTGCCCTCTTAGAAGCCTATTTAAACAAGAAAAACACAAGACAAATCTTCAAATTCAGGGATCAAATTTGAAAATCACTCAATGAAGGAGGAATTCATCAAATCAATGACTGTTATTCAAGAGAGTCTTCAAATGAGAAGAATGAGGCTTGTCTATGAATACTTTCTTTTACCTTTATTTTCTTTTTCTTAAACAATGTAGAATTAATGTTTTTATTGTAATTCAACATTATTTTGTGATTCATGATTTATTGAATTAATTTAATCTTTTTTATTAATTCATTATTTGACTTGAAATTTGATTACTTGTATTTATTTCGAGGTTGATTAATTGATTCTTGTTGTTAACTTGCTTGAAAAAGGGGGTTGATAATGACTTCAACAAATTAATTTCTTATTTGTTATCTCTTTACTTGCTTGAAAATGGAGTTAATTGTTAAGAACTTGGGCAATCAAAAGTTGGTTGATGATTACTAAAATATAGATTCATTGACTAATTTCATGTTTTAAATCACCTAGAATATAGGCAATTATATGAAGATTGATTTTAATGCATCTTTTAAATAAGACTGGTAAGATGAAATATATCCGTTAAGCTACTTAAAAGATAGGAAATCGTGAATTGAAAATGAAGTGGTTCTAATTTAATCCTTCATGAGACCAAGATGATAATTGATTGTGATAATTGCTAAATGATTCATTGTCATGATTTCAAGAATATTTGTCTAATTACATGTTCTTTCATCCTTGAGTTGTATATATTTTTCTTTTTTTTTCTCTTTATGATTTTATCACTTTATTGGGTTGGTTAAACCATGATTGAAAAGTGATTAGTATGTACTTGTTCCTTTGAGGATCGATACTCGTTAATTCGCTCTGCTATGCTTATGATGAGTATACTTGCTCGTGTATGTATTTTGGAATCAATATTTTAATTAAAACTTGGCTAAGGGATGGATTTAAATTTAATAATTTTATACACCCAAAATTTACGCATCAAGTTTTTAGCACCATTGTCGGGGAACAATATCATGAAAGCTTGAATTTTGTTGATTTAACCATGTTTATATATTTATATTGTTATATATAAATATGTGAATTTGTATAAATATTCCTTATATGGATAGGTGCCATATTTTGTTGTTTGTACAATTGTAATTTACTTTTCTAATTTCCCTACATGCTGTAATTTTCCAAACTTAATTTGTGAATGCTTAGTAACTATTTAAATTGTAAATTCTACAATCGCACTATCTTCTATTTTTTTGTAGATCGTGCCCTTGGTGTATGACCCAATGATATAAAGTAGACATAGGAGATCTTGATCCTAAGATTGAGAGAACTCTCACAAAGATCCGAAAGGTTGTTAAAAAAAAAAGTGTAAGCGGAGACATGGCCAACCAAACAATGGTAGTTATGGTGTTAATAATAGGAGGACTATGGATAACTTTGTGAAACCTGCATTTTTGGATATAAGCTAGAGTATTACGAGACTTATGATAGAGGCTAATAACATTGAGATAAACCCAACATTATGTAAATGATCCATATCATGGTACAATTTGATAGGTTACCTAGAAAGATCCTAATGCCCACCTTGCAATCTTTTTAGAAATCCGTGACACGTTTAAGATGAATTGGGTTTTTGAAGATGCTATCAAACTAAGACTTTTTCCCTTTTCTTTGAGTGATCGAGCGAAATCTTGGTTAAAATCTTTGTCATCCGGATCCATTTCCACTTGGAATGTTTTGGATAAAATATTTTTAGCAAAATATTTTCCCCCAACTAGAACACCCAGGCTAAGGACCGATATATTTTCTTTCCAATAGTTAGAATCTAAAAATTTTTATGAGTGTTAGGAAAGGCTCAAGGAAATGCTTAGAAAGTGTACTCATCATGGGTTTGAGCTAAGTATGCAAATGCAAATCTTTCATAGTGGTTTGAGCTTTGCTACCAAGCAACTGGTCGATGCATTTGCATGGGATTCCATTAACTCTAGGACCCTGGAGGAGGTGTTTGACTCGATTGAAAATCATGCGACAAACAAATATGCATGGGATAGTTTAAAGTCAAGAGCTTATGTTCATGGAGTATAGAAGGTGGATGCAACGGCGGCTTTGGAGGCAGATGTGGAGGCCCTAACATAAAAGATGGAGCAAATGATGATGTTTCCTTCCCAAGGACAACTAATGAATATATGTTGTGATTTTTGTAGGAAAGGTCATCCAAATCATGAGTGCCAAAGAATGGGGTCATCACATATGTAATTAGAACAAGCTGCGTTTATGGGTAATAGATGACAAGGTTTTAAACAGAGGTTGGGTTTCATTAATATTGTGGATTGAGATTGTTGTGGATTTATTAGAAATTGTGGATTGTGGGGATTGTGTATAGAGTTGTGTTGTAGTAGTGTGATCCCATTGAGTGTAGTTGTTGGTTGTTTCATTGTGGTGGTATCTCGGTACTATTCGTTGTTCATCCATTTCCTATCACTTCATCATGCTTGGAGAGAGGGGCCAATCTTCTAAATGGGCTAGTTCTTCATCCTTCTCTACCCCTATTTACATACAACCTTTGTTCCTACACCTTGCTGATTTTATTAATCTGTCCTACTAAGAGTGGTACACTAAGAGGGCTGCTAATAATATTATAGTAGAACACACATTCGCACCCTTCTTAGACCGAACCCTCAAGTTAGGTCTCATGTTTAGGTGCTTGGGGTAGACACCAATAGTTGAACTATAAGGACCTTATGTCCTATTTTGATTAAAGAATTCTATGCTAACATAGCCCAACAATGCAATAACCATCTTGAGACCAATGAGACAAGGGTAATAGCACCCCTATCTTTCTATATAGAACGAGACTAGTTGCCATTCTTCATGTGAATAATAAAGGTCCTTATTTAGCAGTAGATCACAACAACCAAAATATACTGTCTGATAATAAGTGGAAAGTAAGTGATACTAGGGCTACTTTGTGACTGTACAGGAGAGGTCCAGTAGGGGCAAGTAGGTTTTTACTCTAATAATTACCTTGAAGCCAACTTTCATGCCCTAGTTTATATCATTTCTTATAATATTGTTCCCAAAGCTAGTGAGTTTATTGAGTCCCGTGTGATTAACTTGTATATTCTTCATAGGATTATGCATATTCAACATATCCTGCTTACTCTTTTAGTTATTCAATTCATTCAGGACGTGATCTATTCTCGCCATTCCACCAAAGCTTTTGTCTACCCCCTCATGATAAAGAAAATTTTTAAAGCCTTTAGCATTAGCTTAGAGGGGGAGATTACTAAAACCATAATAGAGCGTGATATGGTTACTGAGCAAACACTTACTAGTTGTGGTTATTAGTATAATATGCAGGTGAGGTGTTGGTTACGACCTTTTGATGTGCAATACCCTGGATAACTCGAGCCTCCACCTTAGGAAGAAGAGCATCCTGCACCACCACATCGAGAGCCTACTAGTAGTTCACAATCCCAATCTAGGGGTGATTTTGAGGCCAATGTGCACAGTGAATTAGAGCAATTGAGAGCTGGCATTGAGACCTAAACGAATATATTGCCAAAGTTGCATGAGTTCATAACTGCCCTCACTAGGAGGCATGATGCTCAGGAGCAACTATGGGCACAATGGATGCAAAGATTTTCTAGAACTCAAGGAGGCAATGGTCGCCATATGGCCAATAATGAGGATGATGTTACTGAGAATAATCATGATGATGAGGATTGAGTATTTTTCTACTATTCTGCATTTCATTTCTTTAGCTTTCTTTTTCAATTTATATTTTCATGACTTTTCTTAGGCTTTGTCGTCAGTTGATTTTTCTTATCTTTTTCATTATTTTTGTTTTCTTTTTTTTTTTCTAGAGTTATGTAATCTATTTTGGTTTCTTTTTATTTTATTTAGGTGCAATTTCGCCAAGAACTCCTTTTGTTAGATTTACATGTTTTGGAACTAATCTGCAATGGAAGTATTTTCTTTTCTATTCTTCCTCTTTATTTATTTTTGGTCTCTTGGTTTGGCTTTCATTGTTATATTTTTTGCCATTGAGGATAATGTCCAGTTTAAGTGTGGGCAGAGAATTTAGGCATTGAAGATATTTTCCATATATACACATTTTGGGCTAAAACTCCATATATACACATGGAAGATTTTATTGACAATAAAATAGTTTATTGGATGAGATATGGTATGACTTCAGGATTTGGGTTAATCTTGTTTGTGCATTAGTGTTTGTGTATTATTTGGTTCATCTAGTTTAAATATGGATAATGTGATAAATGTGGGGAAAGTTGTTGACTAAATCTTGTATTATAGGTTTAAAATTTTCTTGGATTTAAGTTGTGATAAGAAATGTGAGACTTTGAGTGAAAAAATCTTTGAGTGGAAAGATTGTGAAAGATGAGAAAAATGAGTTGAAAAATATTTTGCTTCATCTTTCAGAGTAGGAAAGCACTTTTTGCTTGATTATGGGGCCAATACGGATAGTGAAGAGATATTCACTTTCCTGAGGCTATTAATTCCTAAAAGTAGAGAAAAAAAAAGTGAAAGAAAGAGTGTTTAAAAAAATGATGAGTAATGACTATAAGGGTGCTAATACGGTGTGTGAAGAGAAATACATGTACTTTAGGCTATGAATTCCTTAAGTTATTGAAAAAAATTGGACTATTTTTCTAGAATCATGTCTTGTGTTGTGCAATGTTTGGATTTATAATATTTAGGTTGGTAGATAGCTTGACTTGTACGATTCATGTTATCTATGTTTTTGCTTAAAGGGTGGAATAATGTTCTTAGACTAACGTATAAACTTGTGTAATTCGACTTCAAGGGACTTGATATGTGTTGTTTAGTACTTGGTTTGTGAATGCTTTCAAGGGTTGAAAGAATGAGAAGGATATATCTAGCGTTTGAAAGGTAGTTGAGGCTTTGTTCTAAGTAAATTTTTTGAAACACTGCCTTATTTTTCTCTATTTTAGAAGGGCTTTGCTTGAGGACATGCAAAGGTTGAAGTATGGAGGAATGTGATAGGAGTAAAATTCTTCTATATTTTCCTAGTTTTTGACAGTGTTTTGTGATACATTTGTTGTAATAACTAGGCATATTCCTTCATATTTGATATTTTGCCCTTTGAAAGGTGTTTTAGACTCTTTTTATAGAAAACAACCAAAAAAACATAGAAATCGTTGCCATCAGAGCATGGCCGGCACCGGTTGTGGCCCATGGAACTGGCACTGGCCTCAATATGAAAAAAATAGGGATTTTGTTATTGAAAAAATAGAGCACGACCAAGCCGACCAGAGCACGTTCGGTGCTGACTGTGACCGATGGAGTGGGTGCTTGCTCTGCTATGTCCCAAGTCGGCTAATTTTTCAATTATGCGCAGATTTGGTAATTTTCTCAAGAGTTTTGGTATTTTCCAATCTCTACTCAATCCAGAACTCTTTGGGGGCAAATTTTAGCCTCTTAGAAGACTATTTAAACAAGAAAGACACAAGATAAAGCTATGAATTCATGGATCAAATCAGAAAATCACTAATTGAAGGTGGAATTTCTCAAATCAAGGAGTGTTGTTCAAGAGAGTTTTCAAAGGAGAAGAAGGAAGCTTGTCTATGAGTGTTTTTTTTTTTTTTTTTACTTTTGTTTTCTTTTTCTTAAATAATGAGGGAATCAATCTTTTTATTGTAATTCAACATTATTGTGGGATTCATGATTTATTGAATTAATTTAGACTTTTTGATCAATTCATTATTTGTCTTGGGATTTAATTACTTATATTTCTTGTGAAGTAGATTAATTGATTCTTCTTGTTAACTTTCTTAAAAAAAGGTTTGATAATGACTTCAACAAATTAATTTCATATTTGTTATCTCTTAACTTGCTTGAAAAATCAGTTGATTGTTAAGAACTTGGGTATTCAGATGTTGGTTGAAGATTGCTAGAATATGGATTCATTAACTAATTTTATGTTTTAAATCACCTCGAATATAGGGATTTATATGAGCATTGAATTTAATTCATCTTTTAATTAAAACTGGTGAGATGTAATATATCCATTAAGTTACTTAGAAGATAGGGAATCATGGATTCCAAATGAAGTGGTCCTAATTTAATCGTTCATGAGACTAAGAAGATAATTTATTGTGATAATTGCTAAATGATTTGTCGTCATGATTTCAAGAATATTTGTCTAATTACATATTCTTTCATCCTTGACTTATATATATATATATATATATATATATATATTATTTTTTTTAATGATTTTATCACCTTATTAGGTAAGTTAAACAATGAATGAAAAGTGATTACTATGTACTCAGTCCTTTCAAAATTAATACTCGTTAATTCCCTTTACTATACTTGCAATGCTTGCTCGTATGTGTATTTTGGAATTAATGTTTTAATTAAAACTTGGCTAAGGGATGGATTTAAATTTAATAATTTTTATACTCCCAAAAATTACACATCATCCTTCATGGCAGCAAGAAATAATATGTTGTTGTTTGAATTGTGGCAATACACTTCGTTTTGTAGGATTTTTGAGGAAATTGGGATTATTTGCTTTATATTGTGGATTGAGAAAGTTGTGGATTGATTGTGAATTGTGAGTGGTTGAGGGTTGTGTGTTATATTGTGGAGTGATGGATTAATTGTGAATTGTGACTGGTTAAGGGTGGTGTTATGTGGTTGTAACTTAAATAGTGCCTATTCTTCATTTTTTCTTACTACTCATCTTTAAACACTCTCATCATGTAAAAAAGAACAAAGGTTAATCTTCAAAAAGGGCTACAACCTTGTCTTTCTTTATCCCTACTGCTATTTAGCCCATGTTCTTACACCCAAGTTGATTTCATTGATCCTTCCTGACAGGAGTGGTATTCCAAAAAGCCATCCAATAAAATTTTTGTGAAATTCACTTTTGCACCCTCTTTGGACCGTGCTATTATGCTAGGAAAGATGTTTAGACGGTTAGGATGGGGACCTAGAGTTTAGTTGAAAGTAACCTATTACCCTGTCTTGGTTAAAGAATTTTATGCTAACATAGTATAGAAGAAGGATAATCATCATTGTACTATTGAAATCGGTGTCAAGAGTACTCTTATTTTTGTGGATGAAGATAGATTAGCTGCCATCTTGAATGTTAATAATTAGTTCCCTTGGTTAGCAGTAGATTACCAAAACCAAAAGATAATCTCTGAGCCTTAAGGGAAGATCAGTGATACTAGAGCTACTCTAAGAATGTATAAGAGAGGTCTTGTAGGGTAGGTAGGCTTTTATTCTAACAATGACCTTGACTCCAACCTGTGTGCCCTAGTTTATATCTTTTTATTCAATGTTGTTCCTAAAGATAATAATCTCTGAGCCTTAAGGGAAGGTGAGTGATACTAGAGCTACTCTAAGGATGTATAAGAGAGGTCTTGTAGGGTAGGTAGGCTTTTATTCTAACAATGACCTTAACTCCAACCTGCGTGCCCTAGTTTGTATCTTTTTATTCATTGCTGTTCCTAAAGATAATAGGTTCCATAAGTCCCAAGTGACTGACCTCTATATCTTGCATAAGATGCAACGCACCCAACCTATCCCTGTTACTCCTCTAATAATTCAATCTATTAGGGATGTGGTTCATTCTCGCCTTTCTTCTAAAGTTTTTGTTTTTTCCTTTGTGCTTATGAAGATTCTAGAGGTTTTTAGCATTAGTCTTGAGTAGAGACCACCACTGAGAGAGACCTAGTCACTGAGCAAACCATAGTTACCTGTACTTATCAGTATAGTGCTGAGGTGAGGCGATGGTTGAGACATTATAATGCACAGCACCCGGGCTAAGTTTGGCTTCCACCTGTGGAAAAGGAGTATTTTGCCCCACCACCTAGAACTTGAGCTAATGGTTCACAGTCCTAATCAAGGACTGATTTTGAGACTCAAGTGAGGGGTCGGTTGGAGTAGTTGAGAGTAGGTATGAAGACCTAGACAGATATTCTTTTTTAGCTTCGTGATTCCATAACTGCACTTAAATAGAAGCAACACATTTAGGAGTAGCAATGGGCTCAATGGATGTAGCGTTTCCCTAAACCATAAGGAGATGATGGTAGCTATATGGATTATGAGGATGATGATGATGCGGAGGATGATGTGATTGAGGATTTCTCTATTGCTCACTTTTTACCTTTCAGGTCTTCATTTCTCTTTATATTTTCATAATTTTTCTTGGACTACTTCTTCATTTTTCTATTATTTCTTTTTATTGTATTTTTGCAATTTTATATTTTTATTTTTTTAGGTAAATTCCACAGTGCCTTTTGTGATGAATTCACCAATCTTACGGATACTACATGATACGAATTTTTGGTGGCTTTTCTTGGTGTTATGGGTGTTTTAGTTGGCTAACTGTTCAGTTTAAACAATGGGACCCAAAACAGAGATTTTTCTGGTGACAAAAAGGAGAAAGTGACCTAACAACTTACACTTTTTCAAACCCTTGAAGAACAAAGCCTCAAAGACCCTCAAGATGAGTAGAAAGTTCTACTATAGTTTCACCCCAATATCCTTGAAGCAACAAAGGCAAACAAGAACAAATAGAATAGAGAAAATAGGCACCCAAATATTGGATGTCAAACAAACATTAGAAGAAAAAAGCAACTAAAACCCATTCAAAGAAACAACATTGGATTATCCAAAAGATTTATAGACTCTTACAAAAGGAGGACTAACCCTTTAGCTTGGTCTTGAACAAGATGAACAAGGAGGCTAGGGCCTCTCAAGATTCTCTTCTCAAATTTGAATTAAAGTTAAGTGTATTATGTTTTCAAATTACTAAAGGTGCTATTTATACTATCCTAACCCTAGCTAAGTAATCGCTAAGGTTTAATTACATTTTGGGTTATAATAAGTCTTTACAAGCAATTAAAAGTGAAGAAAACTGGAGAAAAGCATTAAAACGCGGAATAGTCGTCAGCTGCCCAGGGTGCAGCTGGCGTCGGTTTGGGCATCACAGCCGACGCCGGCTGTGTTCTATCTTCTGGCAGTCAAACAATAGATGAACCTATTGTTGAGCAGATTGAGGATGGCGCCAGCCATCCTCTGGTGGCCTTCTTTTTGGAAGAGTTTCGTCCGTCTTCATCGCCGGCCCTTGTCCTTGCATGGCCACACCTCTCCCTCCTTTATCTTGACCTCCATAATGAAACAGAGTCTTATCATCTCCCCCTTCTTGAAAAGGATTCGTCTCCGAATCATTTCCATCATCTACATGGAATGCTTTCACCATTACCACCTTCTTAACTCCATCAAGGTTCATTCATTCACCTACAGGCAAGGGAATCAATTCGAAAAAAGTTAGGGGATTAAAACCATTTACAATCTCTAAAGGAGAATAAAAAGTGATGGAGTGAAAAGCCCTTTTGCAAACAAACTCAAGGTGCGTCCAGCATTCCTCCCAATTGGTCAAGTTCATCTTGATTATGGTCTGCAAGAATTGGGTGAGTGTTCTATTAACCACCTCTTTTGGAAAAACAACATCAAATTCTTGAGGAACAGCTGCAATCTGATTAGGCAAAGACAATGAAAAATCATCAGTAGAAACATGAGAACCTTTGCATAAAAGAAGAATAACCAGTTCCTTAGCTTCTATGGTCTCCATGACCTCACTTTCTTTTGCATAGAAATTCACTATTCTTTTACCTCCCCTCTCTTGTCCTTGCTCACTCATACCAAACTCTTTTTCTTACCTCTTTTTTTCTCTCCTCTCAATTTCTTATTTTGGCTTAACATCCTACGCTCCCTTATTCTTTTCTTACTCCTTCATGATTTTTTGATTTTGTTCACCTAACTAGGGGCCATTGGAGTGAGGGTAAACTTAGTTTCCTCTTTGAGTAGGGAATAAGTGTTCTTCCTCCCATTATATTTTAGATGCCTATCATATTTCCAAGGCCTCCCTAGTAACAAGTGACCTGCTTGCATGGGTACCACATCACATAGCACATCATCCTTGTACTTCCCCATTTCAAAAGACACCAACACTTGCTTGTTTACTCTCATTTCTCCACTATCGTTCAACTATTGTAATTTGTAGGGCTTAAGGTGTTTAATCCAACTCATATCCAACTTTTCAACCATGTTTGCACTAATCACATTAGTGCAACTCCCACTATCTACAATGATACTATAAGGAGTCTTGTTGATTAGACACCTAGTGTAGAAAATGTTCTCTCTTTATTAGTGGTCTTGATCCTCAATGGCTTGTGAACTCAATAACCTTCTTGTGACTCCTACCAATGAGTATTCTTGACCAACAACTTCCCCCTCATCACTCTCCTCATCTCTATTTCCCTCTTGGTCTTCTTGGTATCTTTCTTCATCTTCTTCTTCATCGGTAGAGACCTCACCATAGGGATTAGTATACATTGTTCTCTTGCTTGGACACTCATGTGGAGTATGTCCATATCCAAGGCACTTAAAACACTTGATATCTCTATTCCTTTGTGGCCTCTCTATGGCTTTCCCCTTGTCTTTGTTCCATCCTTCCCTAGGTTTCTATTCCGCCCTAGGCTTCCAATCTTCCGTAGATTTCCAAGCTTCCCTAGGTTTGTTGAAGTCCCTTTGAAATGGTTTAGGGGCTTCATCCTTCTTTGTTAGCACTTTGCTAATTGTGTTGGGGTTTGGAAGTGATGGTCTAGTAAATGCCCTTCTCTTTAATTGCCTCTCAATCTTTATAGCGGACTGTACCATGTCCTCCAATCGATCATAGGGGTGCAATTCTACCAAATTGGTAATCTCCCTATTTAATCCTCCCAAAAACCTTGCTCTTGTTGCTCTAGGATCTTCATAGATTTGAACTCTCATCAACATAACTTCCATCTTCTTATGGTAATCTTCCACACACTTCTTGCCTTGCTTGAGTGATTGGAGCCTTTGGTAAAGATCGTTGTAGTAATGGTGTGGTATAAACCTTGCCTTCATCATGTCTTTCAACAAATTCCAACTAGCCACGATTTTCACTCCTATTTATCTCATTTGAGCACTAACTTGCTCCCACCATACCAAAGCATACTCCGAAAATTCCAAGATAGCTAACCTCACTTTGGACCTTTCACTATAGGTATGGCTCTCTAGGAATATCTCCATTTTGCTCTCCCACTCAAAATATACTTCGGGGCCACTCTTACCATAGAATGTGAGCACTTTCAATTTAATATAACTCAACTCCCTCTCCACATCATTACTTTCTCTCATTCCTCCTCTGTTACCCCATCCTCTATGTTGTTTCCCAAAGGCCTCAACTTGTTCCCTCTCATACCACTCATCTACTCCCTCAAATTCTCTTTCTAGCCCCCTTATATTGATCCCTCCATTCCTTCATTGGCCCCTTTCTCATCCTCCTCTCAAGTCATATCTCCCTCCTCTCATAGGAGCTTGTTGGAAACCCCAAATAGAGTGTTCATCCCATTCTTCCCCTTGTTGGGCATGTAATGGAGGAGTATGGGCATCACCATCCCTCATCCTTGGATTTGGCACATTAAATCACTCTTGGCCTTTCCTTTGTGCAACAGTAGAAGATTTTCCAAGATGATTTATCAACTCCCTTGTCATTTGCAGTTTTTAAAGTAGTTCTTCTTTTGCCTCTGTTACTGTCATCAAATTCTTGAAACTTTTTGAGTTTCATTTCATGAGTCAAAATAGAGCCAATAAGCTCTTCAGTAGGTAGGCTATTCAGATTTTTTTATTCCTCTATAGCCAAGGATTTTGGCTGCCAACTTTTTGGTAGAGTATCAAGCAATTTTCTATTTTGCTCTCCGAGGGAGTAGATTTTTCCATAAGCTTTTAGACCATTCATGATGTTTGTGGAACGAGTGAACATATCAGTTATATTCTCACACGGCTTCATAGTGAACAAATCATAATCATTGACCAACATTCCCAGCTTTGATTCTTTCACTTGATTTGTCCCCTCATGGGTGACTTCAAGTAATCTCCACATGTCATAAGCTGAATTACAACCAAGTGCTCTGTTATATTCAGTGGCATCAAGGGCATATAGAATGTTCAATGCTTGAAAATTTAATATCATTTTGGTATTGTCTTTAGCATCATATTCGACTCTCTGTTTGGGAACTATTCGTCCTTCAACACTTTTAGAAGGAACATATGGTCATTTTGTCAATCAAATTCCATAGCTCAAATTTAATTGAGCATGTATAGATCTTCATGCAATATTTCTAGAATGTATTGCTTCCACTGAATAAAGGTGGTTTATTTTTTGAGGATCCTTCAATGTAAGACAGAGAATATGTGTTTTCCATCTGAATCTTTCCTACAGGGTTGTTAAACCAAGGAAAATGTTAACCAACTCTCTGATAGCAATTGATAAACCTTAGAAGAGGTGTGAATAAGGTTTATGGTAAACAATATGACTTAAAAAAAATCTTTGATGTCTTTTTGATAAAGGCCAAACAAGGTGAGAGTTCAAAAATACAGACTTGTTAGCTGCTAAAGATCTTTTAAAACTCTTCTAAATGATGGAAAGAAAATTTAGAGTTAAGATAGGTAGATGAAGCAAGAATAATAGTTTTACACAACTGCATAAAAGTCTTTGATCACATCAATAAATACAAGGAAGAGTGTAAAGCTCTCAAGTTGAATGAACAGTAAAAAATGCACGTATAAAGAACAAATAAAATGCATATGAAAAGACTCAATGATGTATAGTGGTTCGATCCTCAAATGATCTACATCCACTGTCTTAAGCACATATTTAGGGATTTTAACACAAGCATTAAAACCTATCTCCCAAATCGATGGTGGTAGGCAATACCAATCTTGCATAAGAGGATCACCATACTTAATTTTACACCTAACCTCTTTAAACACATAATTAAGGCTTCCCTATTTGGGTTTTACACTACAACTTTGATACACAAGAGTTCAAGGCTTACTCTAACTAGGTTTTACACCACAACCTTGATACAAGATAGAATGAAGGGAAGTTTATAGAAATAGCATACAGGTTTGAGCAGATTGCGAACAAATGAGCACTAAGTCTTTTTACCTTTTGAAGAAATTTGATTTCACTTTTAAGTACAATGAAGAGGGAAATTTTTATTTTCTAAAATGTAGGAGTGTTTCTGAGAAAGATAACACAAAAATATATTTTAGAATCGAGTTTTGAAAGCTTTTATAGACGTAAAAAGTAAGGCTCCAAAGTCTAGAAACAGCTAGTTTCTCGGTGTTAGATTTTCTAGAGTTTTGGACTCAAGGATTGGATGAGGATGCATCCAATATGTGAGTCTAAAATGACACTTTTCTAGGCAAAAACATTTTGATACTATTCACAGAGTTTTTGACGAAGATTTTGGATGCAGAGCCATTCAAATTACTCAATCCAAAATTCTGAGACTTAATACTTTGAAATCCTTTTGGTTGTATGCTTCATGGTAAAAATAAATTGAATCATTCGGTAAAGAAGATAGAGGAAATTACACAATGTACATTAACAAATAATTCCTAGTCTAAAATTCTTTCACAAGAACCTCATGATCTTGCGAGCTCTTAGGTAGAATTTGTACTTGGTCAATCACCACTTTGGATTCCCTTTCCTTAAGAGCTACTTAGCAGCCTTATTTGCATGCCTTGAAAGAATTGGGGTCAAACATGTCCATCACATGTAAGTCACACAAGTTAGTCCTTATCAATGTTTGTTATAAGTTAAAACACAGGAAAATGCCCTTAGGGCTAACAATAATTAGTGATTTGTTGATTTCACCACAAGCAAAAGGTTATTAGCTAATTTCATATTTACAAAGAATTGAGCGTAATGCGTGTTTTGGTTATGTTCTCTTGATTGGGAAATCTATTAATATTAACCAAAAGATAGCGATTCCATGGATTGGGAAAAGAAATGGAATTTATGTAAGTAGATTAATGACTTGTGAAATGATTGAATTTTACCTTATATTCCTTCATGATGCCAAGAAGATAATTAATTGAGGAAATTGCTAATTGGTTCAATATCGTGTTTTGTAGGATAATTGTCAAAATTGAATATTCCTACATTCTTAATTGGTATAAATTTTTTTGATTTTCTTTTTTATAATTTTCTCACTTTATTTGGTTAGTTAAATAATGAATAAAAAGTGATTAGTCTGTACTTGTTCTTTTGAGGATCGACGGTCGTTAATTCCCTATAATATTCTTGCAATGAGTATACTTGCACATTTGTGTATTTTTGGATTAATGTTTTAATTTAAACTTGACTAAGGGGTGGATTTAAATTTGAAGATTTTTATACACCCAAAATTTAGGCATCTAGAGGAAAGAAAAAGAGTTGAGAAAGAGAATAGAAAAATAAATATCCTTGACCATCAAAGATGGAGGCAAGCAAAAGCAAGAGAGATGAGGTGAAAAAAGGGTGAACTACTTGTTAGTACTATGTCCTAGAGGCAATCACTTCTACATTGTATATAGCACATTTATTAATAAATAGCCATTCTTTATCTTTTAGTTTGATTAATCATTCCGTGTATATGTATGTAAAACTATTAGATAAAGTTTTAAGAATAGAGTATCATCCTAAGAGAATTGATAAAGATCATAATGTGAGATTCCTATAACACAATGCAACACTTGTGCTTAAATTTTCCCTAGTTATAGTATTAGTGAGATAGGACATTTTTCAAGCACAAAGACTAGCATATGTTACATTTCTTGATTTGATCAAGTGGTGGTTCTCATATTTGTGAGTATTGTAATACTAAAAATTAACACGTAAATTATTATTTAGTGAACAAGTTCATTGGATGGATGAATTAACTTTGAGATAATCATATGGATAACTATTTAGTGCCAATTATAAAATCTCATTATAGCAAATATGCAAGTATCCTTAGACTTGAGATCTCTAAGATACTTCGTTTACTAGACATTGTACATTGATTCAAATCTCTGGAGTCCCTACGAGTTCGCCTCTCGAGTGGATATTGGGTACAATATAAAGTAAATAAAAATAGCTGAGAGGGTCAATAATGGATTCATCACTCCTAATAATATAGGCATATATATTACAGCTACTTGTATGGATCATAACTCAAGAAGTCCTTGACAAGGTGACTGTGCATTAGAAATAGTTTAAATTGATACAGATGTTAAATAATGGATTCTAGAACAAGTATTAATAAATTTTGTTACAATTAATAATATTCTAGTAGGAGTTGGCACTAATTTTATACTCTGAACCGAATGAGTTATAGAATAATAAAAGAATTTTATTGCACCAATATTTTGCTATTGAAAGGTTTATATCAAGCCACTTGAGTTTCTGAATTTTTGGGTGGTCATGATGCATTGCTAAATACTACTCTTGATTTGCTAGATATGAATTTATTGATTTCAAAATTAATAAATTAATCCTAATTAGAATTAATACGTTAGTTCTAATTATAAAGGGATAACTAATTCTATTATGATAGAATTAATTCATATTAGCTACTAATCGACTAGAAAACCTAATAGGTCATACACAATAGAGGAATTGGAACCTAAGATATTATTTGATAATATTATGGAGTTAATTCGTGGGAAGGAATAAGTTTATGGGAAAATTATAAGCAGTTACAATAGTTGGGGTTAAATTGTGATTGAAAAAAGTTTGTGGGTTTAGTTACAATTTGAAAACCCAAAAACCCATTATTGATATTACTGTTTCCATAAATTGTTTTGGAAACAAACGAAAAGGATTAGTTATTTTGTTTTAGAAGTTACAAAAAGTGATTTGGCATGGTGAAAAACGTTTGAAGTATATATGTTTTGGATGTTAAAAACAATAAGTTTTGTATTGTTCCTTGGTGAATAGCCGCCCTCAAAATGAAATGAACACCTTTTGTTGTTTTTCCTTCTCAAAATTAAAACCTTGCCACCAATAAATTATTCTTGTAGAAAATTTTAACGGTTCTTAAGTACATCCTTGTGTGGATCAATATTAGAGAAATCCCTATTTTAGAATTTGTTGGTTCATGACTCGAACAATTCTCGAAAGGGTCATGCGCTAAGAAAAATTTTAAAAGCTACATTTCTGAGGTAATGAAAATTTTTCTTTCCTCTCTTGACATGTTTAATTAGATATGAGTGGTTCATTTGAGTAGATTTTGTTTTAATTTTCACTGCTCATTAATTGCTTTTGCATTATCAAAATCCAAAAATGGTATCAAAGCTATCTAGTATGTATTTTAGGCTATATTATTATTTTGAAACTGTTTCATAAATAAATTTGGGCGTGTGAAATAATTTCACGGCTATTTTTATTTTAGAAAATTCATTTTAATGTATTATTATTATTATTTTTCCTTTGCATATCAATTGTTGAATTTGATTTCTGTAAAAAGGGAAATCCTAAAATTTTTGTTTATTAGAAAAAAATTAGTAGCTAAAGAAAAATAAATAAAAAAGTATATTTTATTTCTTAATCAGAAAAGTTCTTATTTGTGAAAGAATGAAAAAAAAAAATAGAAGAAGCAATTTTGAAAGAATTGGAAATTGTTTCCAGTAGCAGTCAAAATTGATTATGTTTTGTTGAATAGGAATTGTTTCCAAACTATGATAGCATGTCCAAGTTCCAATTCCTCCTCAATATGATATTGGTGAATATGTGAATAGGAAGCTACTAGAATTGGTGGATAGAATTCAAATTGTTTAGAATTGTTAACAATTCAAAATTGTTTCGCACGTGATTGATTGTTTCCAATTGCTTCCAATTGGAAATCTATACTAAAGTATAGTAAAGTTGAGCCAAAAGTCTATGGATGTGACGTTTGTCAAATCCCAACATTTTCATTAGCTTACATCTTGCCACGTAGTGCTGGCTATGTAGGCTTTTTAATTGCTTTCTCGCATCCATTAGCTCATGGATATCAGCAAAACCCATTGCTTTGCTAGCGATTTTCAGAAATCTATGAGTCCTAGATATCAATTCATTTGTAAAAAATGGTAATCTTTAATTACCTTTCCATCTTCATAGCAAGAGTACTCTGCATCTATCCTTATCCTAACCCATATATACATTCCTTTAAAAATCATAGCAGTTAGGATCAATATTCCTTAGTGGCGATATAATCCCTATAATAAAATGATTATAAATAGAGATGCTAATGTTCCTTTAAGGACTCATACCACAAGTCTGGAGATGATTGTTCTGAGCAAAAGGATTAGCAAATGCTTTGAACTTCTTGCCTCCCTAAACAAGAAGCCATCATGCCTATAATATTTAGCAAATGCAATTTTCTCATAAGCATGGAAAATATCCCTAAACTCCTCATCATCAACATACAAATCTTTCGCAAGTTCAAAACGAAGAAGTTTAGTAGTGCATACCTTCGAGAGAGTGCATCTGCTACCATATTTTCTTTACCCTTCTTGTATTGAATGACATATGGAAATGTCCCAATAAACTCCATCTACCTTGCATGCCTCTTGTTCAAATTTTGTTAGCTCTTGAGGTGTTTAAGGGTCTCATGACTGGTATGAATGACAAACTCTCATGGAAAAAGGTAATGTTACCAATATTCTAGAGTCCTCACAAAGGCAAAAAGCTCTTTGTCATAGGTACAATAATTGAGGGCCGCATGGATAGTTTCTCACTAAAGTATGCAATGGGTTTTCTATCTTGGGTCAAGACCGCACCTTTTCCCACCCCACTTACATCACACTCTATCTCAAAGGCTTTTTCAAAATTAGGAAGAATAAGAATTGGGGTTTGGCTCAATTTACCTTTGAGGGTTTGAAAGGCTTATTGTTGAGCTTCCTCACACCTAAATCCTACATTTTTTTTTACCACTTCGATTAGAGGGGCTGCTATAGTATTAAAACTTTGGATGAACCTCCTATAAAAGCTAGCTAGCCCATGGAAACTACAGACTTAGGTAATAGTGATAGGGGTTGGCCAATCTTAGATGGCTTTCACTTTTCTCTCATCAACCTCAATTCCTTTGGCTCTCACAACATACCCAAGGAACATAATCCTTTCCAAACAAAAAGAGCACTTCTCAAGGTTAGCATACAATCTCTCCATTCAGATGGCAACAAGAACACTTTGAACATGATTCAAATAATCCACATATGATTTGCTATAGATGACTATATCATCGAAGTTCATAACAACAAATTTTCCAATGAATTCTCTCAAAACATGGTGCACTAATCGCATGAAAGTACTAGGAGCATTAAACAATCCAAAGGACATGACAAGCCACTCATACAACCCTTGTTTAGTTTTAAAAGCCTTTTTCCATTTATCCCATTCTCTTATTCTAATTTGGTGATAACCAGATTTCAAATCAATTTTAGAGAAAATACATGCACCAAATAGCTCATCAAGCAAGTCATCTTGCCTAGGGATGGGATAGCAGTATTTTATCGCGATGTTGTTGATAGCGCAACAATCCACACACATATGCCATGTCCCATCCTTTTTGGGCACCAAGAGAACCAGAACCGTACATGGGCTTAGGCCCTCTCTCACATGTCCCTTCTCAAGCAATGCCTCTACTTACTTTTGCAACTCCTTGGATTCCTCCGGATTGCTTCTATATGCCGGTCGGTTGGGGATAATGGCTTTGAGCACAAAGTCAATTTGATGCTCAATCCCTCTTATGGGTGGTAGTCCTCCGAGCACCTCCTTTAAAAAAACGTCTTCAAATTCTTGAAGAATAGTTGCAATTTTATTAGGCAAAGACAATGTAGAATCATTAGTAGAAACATATAAACCTTTGCATAAAAGAAGAATAATTGGTTCCTTAGCTTCTATAGCTTCTATGACCTCACTTTCTTTTGCAAAGACATTCACTCTTCTTTTACCTCCCCTCTCTTGTCCTTGCTCACTCCTATCCTTAATTGTCAAAGGTACTTATTTGTCCATCCTCTCTGTCAACTCTTTTTCTCTCCTCTCTTGTTCTTTCCTCTCAATTTTTTATTTTTGCTGAACATCTTGTGTTCCTTTCTTCTTTTCTTTCTCCATCATGATTCTTTGATGTTTGTTCACCTCACTAAGGGTCATGGGGGTGAGAGTAAACTTAGTTTTCTCCTTGAGTAGGGAATAAGTATTCTTCCTCCCATCATGCTTTACATGCCTATCACATTGCCAAGGCCTCCCTAGGAGCAAGTGACCCACTTGCATGGGTACCACATCACATAGCACATCATCCTTGTATTTCCCCATCTCAAAAGACACCAAAACTTATTTGTTTACTCTCATTTCCCTGCTATAGTTCAACCATTGTAATTTGTAGGGTTTGGGGTGTTTAATCCAACTTATATTCAATTCTTCAACCAAGTTTGCAGTAATTACGTTAGTGCAACTCCCACTATCTACAATAACATTACAAGGAATCTTGTTGATTAGACACCTGCTGTAGAAAATGTTCTCTCTTTGTTGGTGATCTTGATCCTCAATAGCTCGTGAATTTAATGACCTTCTTGTGACTCCCACCAAAGAATATTCTTGACTAACAACTTGCCCTTCATCACTTTCCTCGTCTCCATTTCCCTCTTGGTATCTTTCTCCTTCTTCTTCTTTGTCAATAGAAACCTCAACATAGGGATTAGTATATATCGTTCTCTTCCTTGGACACTCATAGGAAGTATGTCCATATGCAAAGAACTTAAAACACTTGGTATCCCTATTCTTTTGTGGCCTCTCTATGGCTTTTTCCTTGTCCTTGTTCTATCCTTCCCTAAGTTTCCAATCCTCCCTAATCTTCTAATCCTCTCTAGGTTTCCAAACCTCCCTTAGTTTGTTGAAGTCCCTTTGAAATGGCTTAGGGGCTTCATCCTTCTTAATTGGCACCTTACTATAGTGTTGGGGTTTAGAAGTGGTGGTCTAGTAAATGTCCTCTTCTTTAATTGCCTCTCAATCTTCATAGCGGCATGTACCATATCCTCCAATCGATCATAGGGATGCAGTTCTACCAAATTGGCAATTTTCCTATTTAATCCTCCCAAGAACCTTGCTCTTGTTGCTCTAGGATCCTCATTGATTTGAGTTCTCATCAACATTACTTCTATTTCTTTACGGTATTCTTTCACACTCTTGTTCCCTTGCTTGAGTGATTGGAGCCTTTGATAAAGATCATTGTAGTAATGGTGTGGTATAAACCTTGCACTCATCATATCTTTCAACAAATTCCAACTAGCCACGGTTTCCACTCCCATTTATCTCTTTTGTGCACTAACTTACTCCCACCAAACCAAAGCATACTCCGAAAATCCTAAAATAGCCAACCTCACTTTTAACCTTTCACTATAGGTATGACTTTCTAGAAATATCTTCATCTTGCTTTCCCACTCGAAATATACTTCGGAGTCACTCTTGCCATAGAATGTAGGCACTTTCAATTTGATGTGGTTCAACTCCTCCTCATCATTTCCTTCTCTCCTACCTCCTCAATTGCCCCATCCTCTATTGTGTTCCCCAAAGGCTTCAACTTGTTCCACCTTATACCATTCATCAACTCCCTCAAACTCTCTTTCTAACCCTCTTAAGTTGTTCCCACCATTCCTTCATTGGCCTCTACCTCATCCTTCTCTCATACCATGTCTTCCCCCTCTCATAGGAGCTTGTTGGAATCCCCAGATTAAGCGCTCATCCCACTCTTTCCCTTGTTGGGCATGTAACGGAGGGGTGTGGGCATCACCATCCCTCATCCTAAGGCTAGGTACTTCAAATCGCTCTTGGCCTCTCCTTTGTGCAACGGTAGAAGATTGTCTAAGATGATTTATCAACTCCCTTGTCATGTTTTGGAACTCACTTTGCATAGTCCTCATCATAGCTTGCAAGTCTTCACGTAAACCCCTAGCATCAATTTGTTCGTCTTGAGGTCTACTAGGGCCACTTGGGTTAGGCCTAGAGATCTCCTGATCATGAGCCATGGTGATAGAATATTTACTTGCTTATACCTGCAAAACAAAAGTGATTAGGAAGAAAATAATTCCTCACTTCACTTCCTTGCGTGTTCGCTCTTAAGGATTGGTCACTCAACGCTCGTGTTTACTTTCTTAGGCTTTTTTAGTAATAGGCTCACCCTCTTGCCTTTTTCTCACTACTCAAGCCTTCTTGTTCAGTCCTAATTCTCCCCAATAGCTAAAGATTTAGTCCAGCTTAGTGAATCACACAAATCAATGAATTTTTCTAATTAGGGGGTCTTAGGGGAATTTCAACAAACACTTGTTGGACACCTCAAGAAAACAAGTTTTAATCAAGAATTTCAAGAAAGGTAGACTCAATCAATACAAGAACAAATACTTAAATGCACAAGGAAACACTTCTAACCTAGAAACAAACAAGAATTTAGCAAGAATAAAGAAATAAGAACAACTAGAATTAGGATTATGAAGAACAAGATGATCACAAGTGTGTACTAGAAAAATAGAGTTCAATGAACATGGAATTCAACAATAAAGTGATATACTAATTTCCAATATCCCAAGGAATGAAAATTAAGAATCAAAGTTCCCAATTACAGCCAAAAACATTCTCGTGGAATATTTATCAAGCACCTTGACTGCAATTCCGTCACTTAAGAACAACCAACATTTTCACTCATATTCAAGCTAAATTTCACCACAAACACTTGAAAATTTTGTTCCCAAGGATTATATTCACATCAAGGAGCAATTTCCTAACAGAAATATCAAGATATAACAAAGATTTCATGACCTCTTTGGAGCATGTTTTTTAGTTACAGGATTTTCTCTGTTTTCTTTTTCTTCAACTTTGTAGGGCTCCTTTTCTTGCTTTCAAGCTTTGATTGGAATCAAGCTTTTTCTTGCTCTGATACCAAACTTTTAGATATAATCTTGTGTGGGATTTTTCTTGGTGTTGTAAGTATTTTAGTTGGTTATATATTCAGCTCAATCAATGAGACCAAAAACAGAGATTCTTCATGGGATAAAAAGGAAAAAATGAAATAACAACCTACCCTCTATCAAACCCTTGAAGAACTAAGCTTCAAAGACCCTCAAGAATAGTACAAAGTTCTACTATAATCTCACCCCAATATCCTTGAAGCAACTAAGGTAAACAAGAACAAATAAAATAGAGAAAATAGGTACCCAAATAATGGAGTTCAAACAAACCTTAGAAGAGCAAAGCAACTAAGACCCATTCAAAGAAATCACATTAGATTATCCAAAAGATTTTATAGACTCGTTCATAAGGAGGACTAACCCTTAAGCATGGTCTTGAACAAGATGAACAAGGAGGCTAGGGCTTCTCAAGATTCTCTCTCAAATTTAAATTAAAGTGTGTATTGTCAAATCACTAAAGGTTCTATTTACACTACCCTAACCTTAGCTAAGTAATCCATAAGGTTCAATTACAAGTTAGGGTCTTAATAAGTCTTTACAAACACTTAAAATTGGAGAAAGTCAGAGAAAACATCAAAAATGCAGGGCAGCCGGCTGCCCAGGATGGAGCTGGCACCAGTTTGGACACTACAGCTGGCGCCGATTGCGATCTGTCTTGGGTAGTCGAATGCCAGAATAAAGCCGTTGTTGGGCAGATTGAAGTCCGCACCGATTTGGCTGCTTGGGGCTGGCACCGGCTGTCTACTGGGAGGCCTCCCTTGATCAAGTTTCGTCCACCTTTGTTACTGACTTGAGTTCTTGTTGGGGTCCTTCTTCCATAGTAATCAAAATGAACTCTTGGCTAGCTTCCTCAACATTCCAACCCTCTTCCATTCTCAAGCATGGTTTGATGAGCTATTGAAAATCCTCTTGAAGCTTCTTGGACCTAGATCTTGTCATCGGTCATTGTCCTTGCATGGTCACGCCTCCCCCTGCTTGATCTTAACCTCCATAATGAAGCGGAGTCTCATCATACCCCAAGGTAGCTAACTAGACAAAGTATATTTTTGCAGAACGAAGGAGAACAACCATGCAGAAACTGCAACTCAAATGATAATTCCAAGTGTAATTTTAACTAGGGATTAGTACGAAGCTAATAGAAAAACACATGAGGAATTGAATGACATAGTGGCGACCGGAGTATAATTGGTAACAGAAAATGAAAACATTCAAAATTTGACATTTCATGGAAATAGTGCATGATGTTGGACATGGTTTCTTGATCTACAAAATTAGACTTACTATTTTAAGATCAAGATTTTATGATCTTGATGTGTTCAACAGCTGGAGATATACAACATGTAGTAAATGTAAGAGGAAGTTTAAGGTATATGCGAAGAAATTATGCTGCGAGACCTGTGTTAAAGTAGAAGATTATCCACAGCTTAGGCAACTTATTCCATATCTATTTGTTGACTGTAAATCAAATTACCATTGCCTGAAATGGTATGCCCATATCTTGGTAAAATAAACGTAGCTATCGGGTCGAAATGACTGTGAGAGATGCAACTAGAGAAGGACGATTTATTCTCTTTGATCGTGACGTTGAGAAACTAATAGGAATCCAAGTAATAGAATTGGCTTAGAAAATTGCTAAGGTTTGTTCGGTGTACAACTTTACTTGAGTAAAACCCCTGAATTCCTAAAGGATTGAGATGTCTACTTAATTGTGCAGGACAATATAGATGATGCAATTCCAAAGCCCTTGCGAAGTTTAATAGGAAGAGAATATATTTGCCAAGTGAGGTTCAATGAGGCTACAAAGGGCATGTTGAAGGGGTGCTACACAGTCAGCCATTTGCATGACCCATCTGATACCATAGAGAATGAACAAGATGATATTGAGGTATTACATGAATAACTGAGGCAAATTGAGCTTAGATGAATTTTAGTTGCATCCTTATGTGAATAGGTTAATGAAACATAATATGTTTCTTATCATACTACACAGACGCAGAAACTACCATCTGAAAATAGCAAAGATCATGAAACAAATGTTCTTACACCAAAGCAAATAGGAGAGAAAAGTGGGACAACAAGAAGGTAAGGTTGTAACTTGAATTCTACAGAGCATAGATGAATCCAATCTATGCTAAGATAGTGTTTAGAAAGAAAAAGGCAAAAAATGAAATGAAGGTGAAGATGTTGAGGTATTGAAAAAGATTACATTATCAAGTTCAAGAAAGAAGAGAGCAATGTGACGAAAATAGCAGCAACAAGAGCATTGCCCACAGAATGCATAGTAGTAGTGATAGTGTAAGTAATAGAACTCCATGTAATGTTAAACCAGCAGAACTACAAGGACTTCCTAATGTACATATTCAAATTCATAAAACATCAGTATGCTCATATATAAGTTTCTATTTTGCAACCATTTTGCCCAGCATTCTATCGTTCTCTCTCTCTCTCTATCTCTCTCTCTCTCTCTCTCTCTCTCTCTCTCTCTCTCTCACTTTCTTTGTTATTTTAAGAGGAATCGCAAATCATGACGGTTGAGATGAGCTGCATTAGATACCATCAGATCTCATTCCACGCGAATTATGAACAAGTGCTTTTTTGCGTGACAAAAACTAAATCAACTAGATAGAAAAAAACAAAGATATCAATATATCTTATGTATTTGCTGTACAAATTGATTTTGATAAGTAAGATTAATAACCTGTTGAAATGGTAGCAACAAATTAGCACTGTGTGAAAAAAAAGAACAAAAGCGAAATCTTTTTATTCTAATAATTTGCAATTGATAGGAGTTGCACTCTACTTTATGACTAAGCTGGTGTTGTTAGGAATATAAACTCAACCTTTACTCAAAACAAAATAGTTCCTTGATATTTATTGACATCCCTATGATTTTATCTTCACATTGCCATAATTTCATGTTTCTCTTATGATAATCTACGACTTTGATAGGCTTAAATCCATGGTAACCCTTTTACGGGTATTTGAAGAATTAAATTGGATTTTCCTGTTCTTTATTCACACCTATTTTCTTTTTGCATCTGGCTTTGAAAAGAATGCCCCTCCTTGAAATTCTATTTCCCATAAAAAGATATTCCCCAGAGGCTACCCTTTTATCTAACTATGCACTTTCTATGAAAAATTAATAACTAAGCAATAACCATATGAAATTAATGAGAACTCCACATCTTCTGAAGAAAAATACATTACTCTATTTAGCCCCTTTAATATCAACTCTCCCCCCGATTGATTTCCCAACTCCTTTCTTCAAAAGAACAATTAATAACTATGCATTTACGATTTGAAATCAGTGAGATCTACACATCTTCTGGAAAAAATATACATACCCTCTATTATATTTAAAATACATTATGTTCACTATAAATAAATGCAATGTTATTCAATGATAGATTTTACAAAACCTGGAATTTGAAAACACCAGGTATGATTACATAGGCATTCTCATTTATAAATGAATAATATTGGCACATTTAATATCATAATCCAAAGACATACATGTTTTCAATATCCAAAACAAAATGAACAAGAACATTCCCTCATAGTAATTATGATCCTACTCCAAGAACAGTCGTAACTATTCTCCATAAATTATATTTTTTTCATTTTTATCGAAAAAAAATTTAAAAATAAATATTGGCATAATAAATAGCAAAAAAAAAAATTCTAAGAATGCGCATCTTTTCAATATCCAATACAAAATGACCAATAGCATCTCCTCATGCTAAAGGTTTATCAATCCTACAACAAACATAATTCTCTATAAATTCTTCTATTCCTTATAATTTCTTAAAAACAAATGATACCTTGATTAAATTTCATTAAACAATCTAAAACTATGTCAAAAAATTCATCTCAAGATTTCATTCTACAACATTCAGGTATTTGGATCTTATACCTTCTACTACATAGAACATATTATGTTGTGAAATATTGCATTACATCAAAAAGTTAGTATTCATATGTCTTATGTAAAAAAAATAAAAAAAAAAAGAGCATTAGACTACATTCCTTTAAACAAAACATGAAAAAAAAGCAAAAAAAAGAAAAACAAAAAAGGAGAGGGTATTCTAATAACATTTACATAACAACAAGCTTTTTTCATAAAGTACAAAATCAATAACAATAAATATGATAATTCTATGATCGAAAGTGCACGTTTGAGGAGAAGATTATGGTATGAAATAATGGCTTCTAGGAAGATACCATGTACCAAATGCAAAACTCCTTCACATGGTATTGCAATTTCAAAGACAACGAAAAAGGCTTACATTAGGTAATTTTGAGCTATAATACATTACGTAATGCCAAATTTAAGATATAATACTCTCTGCTTATGTTGGGATGTATGCCCTCTTAGACTAGGTTTATAATGTAAAAATCAAATGTTTTAATAAAAGAATTTGTTTTCAGAAATTTTTTGTGAATTTACAATTTTATTTGTGCACAATTACATTTGGAAAAGACCCATTGTATTTAAGTAAGTGGTCCATGTGAATGGAGGTCTTCACAGTAAGGTATGGATCACAGGTTACTTAGCACATAAACTTTTGTTCTTAACCGATTGATGAGAATAGAAATCTCATCATGTTTAGGTTATTATGCTGTGAATTCTAAATGAGGAATGGCTTACCTTTAGCCAATGAGTAGTCCACTCACTTCATGACATAAGCGTATTTCGAATACATAGAACAGGGACCTATAGTAGTGGTTTCTTAAAAGTACTAAATGGTAGAAACCTAGACTACTACCGCTACAACATGGACTAGTAGTCTACGACTTGAGTATAAGTTGGTGGTCTAACGAAGCTGAAAGCATATACTTTGATATGGTATAGTTCAGGTTCTATCGTAGGGCCAATATACTTACATGTTGGGTATGTGTGACTAGTTAGTTAAGACAGACTTGTACAAGATAGTTTCTATACTATATCGCCCATTGTGGTTGTTTGAATGATCTGAATATCCAGGGCCCTGGGAAACATGACTTGGATGTTTGCTTCAGGGTAGCTTCCTTGGAAAGCAAAAACAATCTAGGAGGCCGTGGATCATTGGACTAGAGGTCTAAGGATGGTCGATGTCATTTAGAGAGGTGTTAGAACACTTCTTCCTCTCTAAATGTACGTCAATGTATAGAGGGGTATTTTAGTCATTACAATTGTAGGTCGAAGACTTTGCTAAAGCAATATTGTCCTTGCGGTTAATATTTTCTTATGGTGATATTAGAAAATATTTAAAATGCAAAATACAGGTATTTATATGGCAAGGGTATTTTGGTCATTTTAGTAACCAATGCGGTGCGTCTTTTAGTCCCCAGTATAGACTGTGTGTCCTAATTAAATACGAGCTAAGGAATTGATCTTAAATTAAATGGAGTTTATTTTATTTAAGTAGCATGATTTAATTATTGAGTTAGAATAAAATAAAAGTCTACGGAGAGAAAATTAATCAAATTAGTTTAGTGGGTTAATTAATTATTTAGGGCTTTGGCCCAGTTTGAATAATTAGGGATTAATCTGGGACTAAATTGATTTAGGCTCATTTAATTGGACTAGTTTATTTGGGTTGAAAGAATTAATTATTTGTTGGGCCATTAAGTTGGTTCTAACTAGAATAATTAATTAAGCCCAATATGTGAAACCCCAGTCGAGACCAACCTTAGAGTAAGGGGGTTGGGATGCATATCATGCTTTATTTCATGATTAAATATGTTTCATATGATTTCTATGTTCTTTGAATTTGATTTTTATTATCTTGAAGTCTTGTTAGTGAGTGATGTGTGAGAGGGGCAAAATGGTAATTTTTGCCCGAGGTGAAAATAAGGAGATAGCTTGTGGATTGAATAGGAAATAATTTTTCTAGTAGAAATAGCAACAAGAGTTGTTGTGGTTTAGTGGTTAGAGCCTTGGAATTAATTCTTGAGGTCTAAGGTCCAAAGTCCATCATAGAAGCTTTAGCTTGAGTAAATTTTATTTCGCTTGGAAAAGGATGGTTTCGGCCATGAGGGCCTAGATCAATGTGGTGATGATGTCCTAGGAGTGACATGTTAGGAGAATTCTCACTTCACTCTTTTGTTCTTCGCGAAATGCCAAAAGGGAATTCATTCTCCCTTGATCTTTAATTTTCCTTAATTTCCAACTCCTTAGTTTGATCGAGGTGTTCTATCCTTTACCATTCCAGAAAAAGTCAGTACTGGACTAAGGTCTTTTAGGATCAAAATGTCCTAGTAAAAGGCTTCTCGTAGTTTGGAAAATGTAAATGATTTGTGGGAAAATTCAAGAGGAAAATCACTCTTGAAAGCTTGCTGAAATTTTTCCTCAAACTTAGTTCATTTATCTTCATGAAATGAGCTGAAATTTTCCAGCTTGTTGTGCCTTCAAAAGGTCAAAAATTCTAGCTCACATCTCCTCCCAAATGCTACCAGAAAAATGGTCTTTAGGATCAGTTGAAACCTGAAAGTTTCTTGCCCAAATTAGGATTGCACAAGCTAGAGTAAAACAAGAAAAATTCCTGTACGAAATTCAGCCTTGTGAGCTCCAAATCAAGCTGTTTTCTCCAAGATTTTGTCCAGCACCATAGCCATGTTTTTCCTCCATAAAGAAGGCTGGAAACCAGCCTTGAATACCCCTGAAATCCCCTTCAAACCTCGCTGCAAACCTGCTGGAAATGGCAGACGAAAATTCTGCCAGGAAAATTCTGTTCAGCGAAAATTCCTGAGCAGAATTTTTGTCCAGCTTGTTTCCTATTTTGTTTCAACTGAAAACCCCAACCTACTTCTGTCAAAACCTCTCTTAAACCTCCATTAACAGAGCTCCATTGTTCCCTGAAGTTTCTGCACGAAATTCCCTCCATGGCTGACCGAAAATCTCTCTACAAAATTTCTGCAATTAAGCTTGATTGGTTTCCAAAATTTCGGCAATCTTATTTAGCAACTTTCCATAATATTTTGCTCAATGGACCAGACTTCTTCTTCATCATTGTACACCCTACTTTCAGCCACCATAAGCCTCCATAAGTCAGCATTAATCCCACGAAATTCTGTCCAAACAATCAGCCATGGCAGACTTCAAAGCTGTCCAGAAAAATCAAGATATTCTTGGAATATCTAGTTTCCAAATTCACTTCCTAACAATATTCTTCAAGGATTGTAACAACTAACCTTTCCTTTTCCCTTCCAAATCAGAGAATCAACTCCCTAAACCCTACTAGAATTTGGCCAGACCTATTCCCTCAGAAAAATCGGCAGCTGCACAAACTCTTCCTCTCTCTCTCGATTTTCTTCAAGCAACAAGAACACACACACACACTACAGTAAAAACACCTACTTCTTCTCTACACCTAATAACCCTTCCAACCACCTCAAACCCTCACAAAAATCTCCAGATTTAGTCTACTTATTGCTGTGAATCCATCAACACCAATATTAACATCAAACTCCTCCAAACATCTTGCTACTTCAGATCAAAGCAAAAATTTCTGGACAAGAACATCTTCAAGGTAAACTTATTCTAACGACTTCATCCTCTTCAAACTTAATCTCTAATGAAAACCTATATGAATAAGCATGCTAATGATCTCTTCTTCTCTTCCTATCTCTCTCTCTCTCTCTCTCTCATGGACCGAAAATTCCTCCCTTGACCGAATGGTCTCTTGTTGCATGACCATGCTTTCGCCACCCTTCTTAAACAAGATTAGCCATCTAGGAGTTGAGATCTTCTCTGAACTCCTTCAAGTCATTCATCAATCAAGTAAGTCCTCTTTTTAAAATTTAGAATCATGTCTCTAAGTTGATGAATGGTGATGGGGTTGTGTATGTGATGTTATTGATTGAAGCATAAGTATATGTATGATTGAGATGGAGATGTGATTTATGCATGGAAGGATTATATTGGTGGATTTAATGATGAGTTGAGAATTGATGCATGTCATAGGTAGTATTTGTGATGAAGCATGCTAGAGATTATGTCACCATGGGTGAATAGGATTTATATGCATGATTAGATTTTGAAGCCATGATCATATTTATGCTAGTAGAGGTTAAATCATGTAATAATAAATTTAGATCTATGCCTATGTGCAAGACTTGGATGATTTGATGAATTGAAGGATTGAGTATGTTATTGATTATGGTTGACCATGGAATCTTGATCATGATCTAGTTGTCCCTAAGCAAATTTTATTTCATGAATAAAATATTTACTAATAATTTTTGCTAAAGAATTTCGAAAACCCTAGGAATGGTAGATTTGGAATTATAATATATGTAAAGGATATTTTAGTCAAAAAAATAATGATTTTTCTAGAAAATAAAATAAATAAATATTATTTAAAATAAGGCAAATTAATTAAAGCGTTATGAAAAAGATTCATACTTAATAAAATATTTACTAGACCAAAACCCTTAAGGATTTACTTATTATTTTCCAAGAAAGACTTATTAAATTTAATCTTAACTAGTTTTAGCTGTCAATTATTTTCTAACAACTAAGCTACCATTAAATCACTATTTTACCTAGTACCACCTATGGCTCTTGATCAAATAAACTCTAAATTTTCCTTAACAAGATTTAAACTTTCAACTTATTAGAATTTATTTCCTAATCCATTAATTATTTTAAATAATAAATTAAACTGAGCTTATAAACCTATTCAATTATTGTTTTGCCTTAAAGCTTAGGACACTAGGATCATGGTAGTAGTGAATTGAGTTGATTTAAAATTGAGGAAGTGGATTGTGGCTTGAATCTGATTAAGATTTGTATTTGCCCATGTGGGGTTAGGTCATCTGTCCGAGACCTTGTTATTGTGAGCAAGAATCAGGTAAGCTCCTGCATAAAACCTGTCTACGTGAAATGTTTTCTTATGGCAAGCTAAATATGGAGTGTGTGGACACTCATTTATTTGAAGGCAATTGAGGGTTGAATTCATCTGTATTTCCAACGCTGGAATTATTCAAAAGTTAATGAGTAGACTTTCCAAACTCGAAACTCTTTCTAAAACTGATTTCGCTCAAAGCTTTGGAAACCCTCAAGGTGTTATTTTCATGAAGCACAATGCTTTGTTCATTTTATCCCAAGTGGGAAATGTCGTTGAGTACTCAATAAGGGTGGACTATTAGGACTAGTCATTGAAGGGTTAGGGTGAGTCTCTCAGTAGGTGGCCACCTCTGAAGGGTGAGTCCTTCCCGGATAAGATGCCAGTTCTAGTGAGTCGTGCCGGTCCGAGCTAGCAGTTTATTTTGTTTCAGTCAAGTGACTGTGTTTTGCCGGAATGGACACCCAGTGGTTGTTTGGGTATAGAGAAGGAGGAGTATCTTACCCAGTAGGCCGATCACCTACTTTTGTCAGTCTGCACAACGTATTAGGCATTCTGACCGATTATGGGGCCCAAAGTGTGGTAACCCATATCCCTTTCTTTCGAGTGGTTGATTTCATTACTTATGTATGGCTAGAAGAGCCAAAACGCCACTCTTGCTTTTGACTAATGTTTATTGCTTGCTAATGTTTCTCTTATAAAGATTTCACACTTTGCATCCACGAACTGTTTCTGCTAAATACCCAAAGCACACACGAACTTACTGAGATTTCTGTCTCACCACATTTTATCATGATTTCAGGTTGATCCTGTTGTGGGTGAGTAGCTACTTTGGAAGAGAATGTGTTTTTTATTTTATGTACTGCTTTGGGAGACGAGTGTGGATGATTTTAATTATGAGTTTTGTTTTATAATTTCATGGATGTACTTTGGAAGTATTTATTTTTGGGTTGTAATAAATTCTTTTAGCTTGAGTATTATTTATTCCAGCAATTTTTATTTGTGACCTAGTTATAAAGACCCCTTGTCCTTTGGACGGGGTGACATCCCCGGCCCTGGCGGGCCTAGGTTTTCCGGGGTGTTACACAATAGGTTAAACTAAAAGTCCAATAGCCCAGTCCAGTTTAACCTAAGGTCTTTTTATTTAGGTTAAACAATGGGATTAGGGTTGATAATAAACATCGTTGTTTTACCACACAAGAGTGACGGCTTCTTTTCTGTAGAGCCAGATGTTTCTCTCTCTCTCTCTCTCCAAAAAATTCCCTAACTTGTTAGTTGTTCACTAAACGGTAGTTAGGCCATTTACTAGAAGACTGAGGGTTCAGCGTTGACATACGTGCAAAGGCGAAGTAGGAGGCTTGCAGGAATCGCATCAGAGGCTTCTACCAGCACACCTACACCAGCTACACATGTTCCGATGCGGCCAACACTTAGAACAAGAAAAGGATGTAAAATTTTTAAAACCTTGGGATTGGGATATGGCGCAACCAGCGCCGGCTAGGGCTGCCCGAGCTGGCGCCGGTCCTGCCCTGAAATCCCTGTTCTTGTTTTCCAGTTTGTTTATGTTCGCTTCCACTACGTGCTTCGTGTTTTCCCGCTTTCCATGCCTTCAGCTTATATAACATACAACTAGTAATTGCAGACTAAGTAATCCAGCAAAATCCTATTATGGAAAACCAGCTCATGAATGCAATTATTGCCAAGAAATATTTTAGCAATAGGAAAAATTAAAGAAGTCTGTGAAAAAAAGAAGTCTAATGCATAAGCTTTGTTTTAAGGAGAGGAAAATCAAACTGCAAAAAAATAAATAAATAAATAAAAATCCCCCAGAACCCCTTAGATCACTATTAAATTTTGAGTTAGGGAACCACTCAACAGGATTTCTTGAAAATATTAGAGCATATAATTCAATGTTCTCAATGACTTCTGTAGGGGGCCAATGTTGATAACAAATTTAACCATTATTTTAGCACCATACATATATAGAATTAATGGTGAAAATTATCATCAAATAGGATCTTTGATTCTAGCCAGGGAGACTAGTGCTTATTTTATCCAGCTATATTTTCATCACACCTCAAATGAAGTTCAAAATAGACTTAAAGCAATAAATCATGGGAAATATAAAGAAAACCTCAGTAAAAGCATAATACAATCTTTGATCTCTATGGTTGATGAACACAACGAAGTGGTGAAGGTTTTTAGAATGGCCGGAGAGAGGTACAAGTATTCAAACATCTCAAACTTCACCATTAGAATATTTCACAGAAGAACTTTTAATCTAAGGTTGTATCATGCTCCCACAGCAAAAGAAATAGTAGCATTAATTGTTGGTGATATATCGCAAAGAACATGATATAGAGACATTATTTTACAATCTACAACTGGAAGCCTACAAAGAATCAGCCATTTACATCCTTCTTATGTGTTATTACAGTATCCATTTTTATTCCCTTATGGTGAAGATGGATTTCATCCTGAAATAACATATGCAAGGAATGAAGGTCGAAGACATACAAAACGCTCATATATGACTATGAGGGAATACAATTTTCATTTACTACAGTACAGAAAATCAGAAAGTATACTATTGTTCCAATCTGGAAGGTTACTTCAACAATACATTGTGGATTGTTACACATCAATTTAGTAGTCACGTGTACAATGGACTTCTCAGTGCCAAGGAGATCTAAGGACTGAATTGTACAAAAACATATATGATGCAATTGAAAGAGGTGATAATGATGCAAGTAAACTGGGAAGAAGAACTATCTTACCTTTATCTTTCACAGGCAGCCCAAGGTACATGCAACAAAACTATTAAGATGTAATGGCTCTTTGTTAATGCTTTGGCAACCCAGATCTCTTTTTCACATTTACTACGAATCTAAACTAGCTAGAAGTCCAAGAGGTATTATCTAAATTACCAGGGCAGAAAATAGGAAATAAGCCTGACATTGAAGTCCGAGTATTCAAAATGAAACTTGATGAATTGATGGAAGACATTATTTAGAATGAAAATATTTGGAAAATTTGATGCACTTATTCTAAATTTATCATCTATTGTCAAATCTATTATATTATATTCATAGAGTAATACTTATTATTCTTATTATCAGCAAAATGTCATAGTTTTTCATCATTTTATATCAACTATACATAATCACTGTAATCTTCTCTTTCTAATGCAGTTGTATATACAATTGAATTCCAAAAAAGAGGCCTACCCCTTTCATATATCATCATTTGCATAAACTAATGTTAAAAAATACAAAGTTCTGAGCACATTAACAAAGTCATTTCAGCTTAAATACCTAATCAAATAAATGTTCCAGAAGGGTATATGACAGTCACACAATTCATGATGCATTGTCCCTATGGTGTTAGATATGAAACTTCGCCTTGCATGAAAGAAGGTAATATTCAACAACCTTACTTTACATAGCAGTTAAATTAACGCACAATTTCATACACTAACATTAAGTCCATCATGAATTTACTATGAATAAAATTTGTAGGATACTATTCAAAGCATTTTCCCAAGGCATTTCAAAATACGACATCAATTGATGAAAATGGATTCTGTGTATACAGGAGAAGAGACAAGGGCACATTATTTAGAAAAATGACTTCGATTTGGATTATAGATTTGTTGTTCCATATAATAGATTTCTATTACTCAAATATCAAAGCAACATTAATGTTGAATTCTATAATAAATCACGTGCGATTAAGTACTTATTCAAATATGTGAACAATGGCCCTGATAGAATTACTGTGGTCCTTAAGTATAATCTACGGATAGGAGATGGTCTTGAAAATAGAGATGAAATCAGAGAATTTTTAGACTGTAGATATATCTCTGCTTGCAAAGTATGTTGGAGGATTTTAGAATTTGATGTCCACTTTAGAATCCCAGCTATTGAAAGACTATTATTTCACCTTCAAGATGAGCACAACATCTTTTTCAAAGATACTTCCTTTTTAAGTTATATTGCTCAAAGTGAAGATGTAAAAAGAATAATGTTTATAGGCTGGTTTGAGCTCAATAAGAGGGATATAGAGTCAACAGAATTGACTTATACATAAATCATTGAGAAATATACTTGGAAAAAAGCTGAAAAGATCTGCAAAAAGAGAAAATGGCCTAAAAGTGTAGGACGGATAATATTTATGCCTCCATCATCTGGAGAAAAATATTGCCCAAGGATGTTACTAAATCATGTTGTAGGTGCAACTGCTTTTGAAGAAATCTGTCTGTACAATGGTCATGTCTATGACACATTTAAATTAGCATGCTTTGCAAGAGGAATTTTACAAGAAGATCATGAATAGCATGAAACTATGGAATAGGCTTCTCACTGGGCTATTGTTAATCAACTTAGAGATTTGTTTGGCACAATTCTTTTGTTTTGCACTGTAGCTGATGTACAAAACTTTGAGGAATTAAACTGGTCTAAGATGAGTGATGATATTCAATTACGACAAAGAAAAATCATGAGATGCCCTCAACTAATTCTTTTTGAAGAACAAGTGAAAAACTACACATTAAAAGAACTAGAATTGATTGTCATGAGACATGGAAGATCTTTGGAGGAAATAGATCAAATGCTATCGCCAGATAAATAGCTTTTAAAAGACCTTCAAAGTAATTGCATTAGGCATGAGATAATGTATGATAGAGATGCACTAAAAGAAGAGCTTGACAATATGGTACAAAATCTAAACTACAACCAGCAAGGAGCATATGAAACTATCATAAGCACTATTGAGAACATTAACAGCAAGCTATTTTTCTTATATGGATATTGGAGGAACTGGGAAAACATTTCTATACAAAACCATCGTCAACAAACTCAGATCTGAGGGAAAGATTGTTTTGGCCATTGCTTCTTGAGGTCAGAGAACAATGCTATCATTATTCTTAGCTAACACTATATCTATGACAATTATCTAAACACATTTATTTATTCAGGTATTGCATCGTCGCTTTTTCCAGGAGGAAGAATAGCACACAGTAGATTTAAAATTCCTTTAATCACTAAAGATAAAACAACCTGCTACATAAAACAAAACACTCAACTTGCTAAACTAATTCAAAGTGCAGCTCTTATTATCTGGGATGAAGCTTCAATGAATTCAAGGTGCTCAATTTACTTAAATTGTCCATTTTACATTATTTTTTCCTAAACACTTTTTCTACCTTCTTAATTTTATGCAATGATAAATAAATAAATATTAGACTGTAATTCGCACATTTGAATAATAAAAATATGAAAAAATCCATTTCCACATGTTTGTTTTTTAAACAATGGATAGAACGTTCAAAGACATATTAAGAGGATCAAAAGGATACAATGAATAGAAGGCATTTGGAAGTAAAACTGTTCTCTTGGGAGGAAACTTCTGACAAATTTTACCGGTCATTCCTAAAGGTCAATGAGCCGACATCATACACTCATCATTGAATCAATCAACACTATAGACATAGAGTGAAATCCTGCTCTTAAGTGAAAATATGAAACTGTAGAATACATATAGAAAAGAAGAAATAGAAAAGAGAAGAGAATTTGCTAATTGGCTATTATGAATATGTGATAGGAAAGAAAAGTCTAGATCCCGTGGATATGATACAGAGGCAACATGGATCAAAATCCCAATAGACTTCATTCTTCAAGAGGTGAAAATCCAATGGCAAATATTTTCCAGTTTACATATCCATCCTTTGAGCAAAAAATGACTGATATCACATATCTGGCTGAAAGAGCTGTGCTCACACGAAGAAATGAGACAGTGTATGAAATTAATTACTATGTACTAAACAATGTCCTAGGGAAAGAGCATGGATACATTAGTGCTACTAAAATAGACAAGGCATCAGGGAATTTTGCAGATGAAGATATGATATATCCAATGGAATTCTTAAATATCCTAAATTTTCCATGTATACCAAGTCATATATTAAAGCTTAAGAAAGGGTTCCAATAATGCTACTAAGAAACATTAATCCTACCAATGGAATATGCAATGGAACTAAAATGATTGTTACTCAAATAAGAAAAAGAGTGATAGAGGCCCAAATTATTTCAAGATCAAATGTAAGATCCAAGGTCCAAATTCCTAGAATAGATCTGTGAATAGTGGATACAAGACTCCGAGTTAAATTTTCTAGACTGGTATAGAAATAGGAGAATCATTCTCATGTCGAAAAAATTGTTCTACGTTCTAAATGCTCCTATTCTACCCCCACTATCCCAGAATCCTCTTGCAAATGAGTATATTGTCCATAAGAAGCACCAAGAGGATAATGACTCTTGTATTATACTAGCATCAATGAACTCTGATGATAAAAGTATGAGTGATGCGTTCAGACTTGGGTACAAAAATCATACAAAACTAAGCACATTCCCAATCAAGTTTAAATTAAAATGTTAAACCCAAATCACATATATGAGCAAGCATACTCATCATTAACTAAGCATAGGGTTAGAACAAGTGTCGATCCTCAAGGAACAAGTAGACATTAATTACCTTTCTTTCATTGTTTAACCAACACGATAAAGTGAAAAATAAATAAAAAGAAAAATTAAAAAGAAAATAAAAATATGTATATGTCAAGGATGTAGATTTATGTAACTCAAGCCATTGTTTAGACAAACATGATCTTAAAGAACTTAACCATTGTCATAACCAATCATTCTCTTGGCACCATAAAGGATGAAGGAAGACTCACTTTGATGGTCAATCCATGAAATCACTATCTTTTAGATAAATTAGAATCGCTTGGTCCGTCTCAACTAATTCATCCAAAAGATGCATTAAACACAATCCTTAATTAAATTCCCTTGGTCTCGGCGAATTTAGAACATGAAATGAATCAATGAACCCTTGGTCTCGGAAGACATCAATTAATCTTCAATTACCTGTTCTTAAACAATCAACCCCCTTTGGTCCAACAAGTCAATGGATAGAATCAACTAACTAATCTCGTAATAAGCATAAGTAATTGAATACCAAGAATAATATCCAATTAATCAAAAAATCAAATAACTATAGAAATCATGAATATCTAAAATAATGTCGAATTACAATAAAACAATTAACATATCATTGTTCAAGAAAAAAAAAATAAAGTAAAAGAAAGAACTTATAGACAAACCACCTTCTTCTTTCTTTGAAAACCTTCTTGTACAACTCTCCTTGAACTTTAAGAATTCTCCCTTAGATTGAGTGATTTTCTATGACAATCAATGAATTCTCTGCTTTTTCCTCGTGCTTTCCATCTATTTATAGGCTTAAGAGATGCCTAAACTCGTAGGTACAAAGTTCTTGGTCGAGTAGAAGTCAGAAGCTGCTAAAACTCTTCAGATTTCCAAAAACGCATAGAAAGATCGCAGAACCGCCTCAGGGACAGACCACAGCCGGCACCGCCTTAGTCCTTCGGAGCTGGCGCCACCTTGGCTCTATTTCTACACTCATCCGCCAATTTTTCTCCTAATTGTACGCATACATTCCAAAGTGTAACTGGCGTCGTTTCCAGCCTTACAGCCGGCGCCGCCTCTGCTCTACTTCGCGATGGTTTTGCTTTATTTTACCCAAAATCCTGAAGTACTGACCGAAATACCTTTCCAAGGGTAAAATCTCAAATATGAAAGAATATGACCAGTTATTTCACAAAATGTATTACAAAAGAGCCTCAAATAACTAAGTAAAGTATAACCAATTTAGCTCCTATCACATTCCCCCACACTTAACTCTTTGCTTGTCCTCAAGCTAAGTATCAAGTACAAGTAGGAAAAACACAAGGTTTTAATCACTCAATCAATTCCAAAACCATATCTTCAATGCTTTCTTTATTCATGAACATAAAACATATGATACTAAATCTTTCACAGCTAATGCAAGACTTGTGTAGTGATAAATGACTTTGTAGAACCAAATCAATACTTTACAATATTCTCAAACCATTAGAAAGAAGTCAGTTTAAAAAGAGTATGCATTCCATATGCTTACTTTTCATACACTCTCTCCACTAATCCGAGATATATCATGATTCTACTTAGATTAAGTAGGACTTTTAAGCTTGTAATGTAAGGCTAATGGTTTGTAATGTGGCTTAGCAAACGAAGGATATAGGAACATCAAAAGTCAAAGAAAACTGAGAGTAAGCAAGAAAAGGGTAACTAAAATAAACCTATAATTCCCAACTCTTCTTGCTCTCCTATTCCAAGAATCAATCAAACCATAACCTTATACAACAACCCTTATGTATTTCAAGCAAATCCTGCATTGTTCTTCTTCTTCTTTTCTTTTTCACCTCTTTTTATCATCAACTATTTTCCTCACAAGATCACTCAATTTTCCAGCAATGGTGTCAAGTGTATTATATGAACTTACTTTTACAGTTCACTCACCATCCATTTTGTGATCTTTTCGCTCTTCTTTTTTTTCCAATGCTTTTTCAATTCTCTCCTCTTTTTCTCCTCTTTTGTTTTCACTGCCACTGTTCTTTTCTTTTCCACTCACTTTTCTTTCTAGCAGCTTGTTGTTTTCACTTTTCACTTGCTCTTGTTTCTTTTCTTCTTTCTCATCTTTTTCAGCTCAACATTCTTTTCTTTCTCAATTTTTTTCAACTTCTTCCTTCCATTCCACTTCTTTTCTTTTCCTAGCTCCACTTGTAATTGATCCATGACTAAAAGTAACAAGTCATGATCTCCATCCCTGCATTTTCTCCAACATACATATACTTTCATCCTAAGTTAAATCATGAATGTCTTTCTTATTTCACCTCGAGAGGTATTCAAGTAAGTTCTAGAATGTTCCATGAATTTTAGAGAAAAAATAGGTATAAGAATAATGCAAAGTAGTTGATCAGGAACTACTTTGTCCAAATGAGTGCAAAAAATCATGCATAAGCCATAAATGATCTAGAACATATGCTCTATAATCCATCATAAAGTCATGCACAAAAAATACAGCTTGAAATCTCCAGAAAATCAAAAAAATTTGAAGAATTTCGCACCAAAAATTGTTTACTCCCAAGAAGGCTAAAGAATATGTATAGAAAACTTGTCAATCAAACCACTCCCCCACACTTAAATTGGACATTGTCCTCAATGGCCAAATAAATATAACCAGAACAAATAATACCATGGGACCAAAAATATAAAGGAAAAGAGATAAGAAAAACAAACTTCCATTCTAAATTTGCCCCAAAAGTTTCACTCTTCTAAATTTTTAAATTTTCAAAACTTTTAAACTAAAGTTTTCTAAAGTAGCTCACCACTAAGAAAACACCAAGATAATTGATAAAAATTTGGACAAAGTATATCACCAAACCACTCCCCTATACTTAAATTGGACAATGCCCTCCTTGGCAAAGGATAAACACCAGAAAGCATCTCCAAAGAGACCAAAAATAATAAAGGGGTAGAATGTTTAAGTAATACTTCCCAGGTGCAATAATGCTCCAATAGATGGCCAAGCTTGAGGTAAAGAGAAGGGTTTGTCCAAGAGGACTTTATGCCTATAAAATAAAACACAAATAAAAGCACAAGAAAAATAATAATAAAATAAAAACATACCTAAATAAAAGAAAACAAACTAAATAAAAAGACTAAAACAATAAAAATAAAATAAAAACGCTCTACACCCATCATGCTTCCTCATCAAACCTTTTGAAAAGAAATTAAGTTCAATATAGAAGATAGGCATAACGAATGTAGAATGAAGAATGGAGGATTTTGAAAAATGGAAGGTTCATGAAAACGATTTATCTTAGCAAAACATATAAACCTGATTCTCTTACATTCCTTTAGACACACAAATAATGTTGCCAACATATAAGTGCATAGGATTTCTAAAGAATGCATCAAGCTTGAAATCACCGATTAACCCTTCAAAAGAATTTTTACAATTTAAAATACCCCTTTAAACTTGGTGTTTGAGCTCTTAACGATTGGATTGGAAAATCCTTACTTTTCGACACATCTACAAAAAATAAGTTACCTCCAGTTGAATGGGGTGAAGGGTAGAAATTTCCACCATCCTCCAAGGACTTCTTACGATATAGTGTTGAAAGATCCAACTCCTTGAAGTATGCTAAAGTCAACACATCATTATTTAGACCCATATTCTCCAAGAAAAGAGAGGAACCTACAAAATCATGTGACAAAGAGAGATTTGAATTATTAGCACATAGAGAAGAATTGAATACCCCCTTCCCACATTGGACAGTTGTCCCTTATAGGATCTCCTCTCTCTTGGGAGATTCTCCTGTTCAAGTGTATGGGCTAGCATGAACTCATGAGTCTCCTCAACAATCTTAACTAATTGTTTCCTTGGATCGCACCATCGTTGGGAAGCTTCTTCATGCTACTGAATAGATGAATTTATATTAGCAACAAAAGAAATCACTAATGCTTCTAATGACGTCTCACCAAAAACATCAATGTGAGCTTGTAATTTTGCTAATCAATACATTAATGTTTTTTCTTTCTCTCTCTCTCTCTCTCTCTCTCTCTCTCTCTCTCTCTTTTACAACTAAAAACTATCCTAATTGAATGCATGATCACGATACATTTAAAATAAGAATTCCTAAATTAAAATAAAAGTAAAAATTGTAAATAAAGAAACAACTAATAAAATAGTTCGTCTCCAATATCGTGTTAGCTTAAGTCTAAACCTGAAAATAAAAAGAGTTAGTATTGACTCAAAATTATAGATGTAAAAATCAACAAATTAAAAATATTATTATTACACATATTCCACATTAACATTAGGTTAGTAAAATTAAATAACTAAATATACAATTTATTCAAACATACAAAAACAAGTTAGTTATTATTAACATATATCTCTCTATTTACATATTTACAACATATAGTAAAAGTAAAATACAATTATACAAACAATAAAATATGGTACTTTGTTATACAAGGAACATATATATATTTACATATTTACATGGTTAAATCAATAAAATCCAAGCTTTCATGCTATTATTCCCTGGCAACGGCGCTAAAAACTTGATGCGTTCAGACTTGCGTATAAAAATCATACAAAACTAAGAACATTCCCAATCAAGTTCAAATTAAAATGTTAAACCCAAATCACATATATGAGCAAGCGTACTCATCATTAACTGAGCATAGGGTTAAAATAAGTGTCGATCCTCAAGGACCAAGTAGACATTAATTACCCTTCTTTCATTATTTAAACGACTCGATAAAGTAAAAAAAAAATAAAAAAGAAAATTACAAAGAAAATAAAAATATGTATATGTCAAGGATGTAGATTTATGTAACTCAAGCCATTATTTAGACAAACATGATATTAAAGAACTTAACCATTATCATAACCAATCATTCTCTTGGCACCATGAAGGATGAAGGTAGACTCACTTTGATAGTCAATCCATGAAATCACTATATTTTAGATAAATTAGAATCACTTGGTCCGTCTCAACTAATTCATCCAAAAGATGCATTAAGCACAATCCTTAATTAAATTTCCTTGGTCTTAGCGAATTTAGAACATGAAATTAATCAATGAACTCTTGGTCTCAGAAGACATCAATTAATCTTTAATTACCAGTTCTCAAACAATCAACCCCCTTTGGTCCAGCAAGTCAATGGATAGAATCAACTAACTAACTCGTAATAAGCATAAGTAATTGAATACCAAGAATAATAACCAATTAATCAAAAGATCAAATAACTATAGAAATAATGAATATCTAAAACAATGTTGAATTACAATAAAACAATTAACATATCATTGTTCAAGAAAAAGAAAACAATGTTAAAGAAAGAACTCATAGGCAAGACGCCTTCTTCTTCCTTTGAAAACCTTCTTGTACAACCCTCCTTGAACTTGAAGAATTCTCTCTTGGACTGAGTGATTTTCTATGACAATCAAGGAATTCTCTTTTTTTTTTCCTTTTGTTTTTCATCTATTTATAGGCTTAAGAGGTGCCTAAACTCGTAAGTACAAAGTTCTTGGCCGAGTAGTAGTTGGAAGCTACTAAAACTCTTCAGATTTCCAAAAACGCATAGAAAGATCGCAGCACCGCCTTAGGGACAGACCACAGTCGGCACCGCCTTGGTCCTTCGGAGCCAGCCCTGCCTTGGTTCTATTTCTCCACTCGTCCGCCGATTTTTCTCCGAATTGTGCGCATACGTTCTAAAGTGCAGTCGATGCCAGTTCCAGCCTTATAGCCGGTACTGCCTCTGCTCTGCTTCACGACGGTTTTGCTTTGTTTTACCCAAAATACTTAAGTAATGACCAAAATACATTTCCAATAGTAAAATCTCAAATATGAAAGAATATGACCAATTATTTCACAAAACGTATTACAAAAGAGCCTCAAATAACTAAGCAAAGTATAACTAATTTAGCTCCTATCAATGAGCATATGGATGCTTTCACCATTATCTTACATCTTAAGGAGTTGTTTGATTAGCAAGCTATAACAGAGATATACGAGATCTCTAAATAGCCGTTCCGATCTAAGATGGCTGAGGGTGTTTCTATGACCACTCACAGGTTGAAAATACTGGGCTTGATTAAGAAGTTTGGGTCACTTAGGTTTGTAATGGATCATAAATTAAGTATAGATATAATTCTACAATCTTTGCCAAGTAATTTTTCACAATTTGTAATTAACTAACAAGTGAGCAAGAATGAGACCACACCACCCAAGTTGATTAATCTTCTCAAGACTATTGAAACTTCCTTAAAAAAGGAAGCCAATGTCGTTATGTTGGTAAATTCTTCATTTTCTAAGAAGAAATCTCCCACGAAGAAGAAAAAGGTTTCCACTAAGCCCAAAGGTGGTGTGAAGAAAAAAGAAACAACCCCCAAAGGCCCATATCATCATTGTGGCATGATAGGTCATTGGAGGTGCAACTGCAAGACCTACCTGGAGGGATCCTGAACTAATCTTACCTGGGTTTGTAAATCCCAAGTTTGTCTATGAAGAGCAAATCTAATTGTATTAGTGTCTATAATTTCTTTCTTGTAACACCCTACAACCTAGGCCTGCTAGGGTCGGGGATGTCGCCCCGTCCAAAGGACAAGGGGTCTTTATAACTAGGTCACACCAATGAAAATAAAACAAAACCTTAAAATTTAAACTTATTACAACCTAAAATTCATGAACAACTCCAAAATAAATTGTTTACAATCATCTCTCAAAACCATACATAAACTAAATAACACAATGTCTTCAAAGCAGGCAATAAACTAGCTACTCATCTCCATAGTAGGATCAACCTGAAAACATGGCTTAAAGGTGATGAGATAAATATCTCAGTAAGCCCGTGTGTGCTTTGAGTGTTCGGGTAAAATAGTTCATGAATGCAGGTTGTAAAAATTGCATAAGAGAGAGAGCTAGCAAGCAATAAATAAGGTTAAAATAAAGAGTGGTGTTTTCCTCTTTTCAAACAATACAAGTGTGCAATAAATACAACCACTCAAATGGTCGGCCATGGGTTACTACATGGTGGGCCCCAGACCATATAACGGCCAGAATGCCACACTTTGTGCAGACTGACAAAAGGTAGGTCTATGGCCTACCGGGTAAGATACTTCTCCTTCTCTACACTTAAAGAAACTGGTTGTCTACTCCGGAAACACACAGTCCACATGACTAAAGCTTACTAGCTCGGACCAACATGACTAAGTAGTACTGTCGCTTCTCCAAGTTGACTTCATCTTCTGGAGGTGGCCTCCTGCAAGAAGACTCGCTCTTGTTCTTCAAAACTAGTACTACTAGCCTACCCTTATTGAGTACTCAACGTTGATTGTCCCACTTGGGAGAAACTGATAAAACATTACTTTATTTGGAAATGGCAATTAAGGGTTTCTAAAATTCATGTCAAAGTTGGTTTTAGAAAGAGTTTGGTATTTGAGCAAAACTGCTTGTTGATTTTTAAATGATTTATTTAACTGAAATAAGAAAGGAAACAGTCCTTAATTGCTTTTACAAAATTGCACGTCCACACACTTCGCGTTTGGCTTGCCATAGTAATCTTTTGTCATCAAATAAGTTTTATGTAGGAGCTTACCTAATCCTTTGCTTGAGCTAATTCAAAGATCTTCCAAAGTCGACCTAAGCCCGCCTGGGGTAAACACAAGTCATATGGTTAAACTCAAGCTATATTTGCTTTCATAAATAATCGTAGTTCAACATATTACAATCATGACCCTAATGTCCTAAGCTTTAACGCTAGATGATAAAGGTTTTTGTAAAAGAAGTCTAGCTTGATAAGTGAAAATAACTAGGGGTTGTAAAATAACTACTAATAAGTTATAGGTTCAAATTTAAATCTTTGTTATTAATAAACTAGGGTTTATTTGATGAAGAATGCTAAGTCCTAGATGATATTTTTAAAATAAATAATAAATTATTACTAATCTCTTAAATAATAATTAATAGTTAGAAAATAATTAATAAATAAAATCAATAATAAGTAAATTGTAATAAATTTTGATCAAAAGATAATAAATAAATTTCAATAGTATTTATGAATATATGGCCTACAAGATTAATATTTTACCTATTATTATTATTTATATAAAAGGCTTTATTTAATAATATTATTATATATAAATATTTACATATATTATTTTTAATAAAAGATATCATATATTCAGCTAAAATTTCACTATTTCATGTAATATTCCAACTCCAAGGCTTCCTTGGGTTTCTGAAATTATTGAGGGAAAATATAGTTTTAATTTTGATTAACGTAATAAAATCGGCTAATTAAAATATCTTTGGATCAACAAGGTCATGATCATAATTCTCCTATTGCTAAAAATAATCATGAGCATAAAATCCAACATCAATCATCAAACCATTCCATTCAAGAATAAAGGCTTAAATCCATACCTACTAAGATATGGCTAAATCCCTACTAAGCATATTCATATACATGCCTTCAACAAGAATACAAGAACATAAAACCCTATTCACCAAATGTGACATAATATCTAGTATGCTTAACCATCCAACTTACTCAAGACATGAAAAACATGCATTAATCCCCAAGAAATACTTAACCATGGCTAAACATCCTCATGCTTCAATCTCAACTCCTTCATACAAACACATACTCAATTCCCCAATCATATTCTATCCTTTTTCTAAGAACATCCAAGAGATATGATTTTAGAATTAAGGAGAGGGTTAAAGAGACATACTTATTTGATGACTACCTTGATGAACATTCAAGGGAATCCACATGCTTAGGAGACTTGAATGGTCTAAGAAAGAAGAAGAAAAACGGCCATGGTTGAAACAACCATTTTGGTAGAGAGAGAGAGAGAGAGAGAGAGTATTAGTATATTATGTTAATGATTGAAGGAAGGAAAATGATCAAAATCGTTCTTGGTTACCTTGAGAGAGTTCTTGAATCTTTAAGAAAAATTCTGGTTTTTGATCCGATAGCAGAATTTTATTTTCAATGTTTGATGTTATAAAATACAAAAATGGACTCTAGAGGGTGAGTAGACGTGATCTGGAGTTTTTGGAAGGGATTGGAGGTGTTTGGAGTGGTCTTAGGCATGGAGAATGGTGGTATGTGTTCTTGGTGTTCTTAGAAAATTGGAGAGAATGGAGAGAATGTTGGACGAAATTATTGAAATGTGTTGGCCGAATGGTTAGGGGAATTCTTGTGATTGGATTTTTAGATTAGGGTAAAAAGGGAAATCTAATCATTTGACTTTCAAAAAGACTAATTCATGGAGTGAATTAAGGTAGAAGATATGGTAGAGTGGTTTGATTGATGGAGGTTCTTCGGGAGCTTCAATGGCTGACTGAATTGCTGAGGTTTTGCTAAGATGAATGAGATTTAAAGTGGTTATAGGGTGGCTGAAATGTTGAGTGCAATGGTGGGGAAGCTTCTGGTTGTTTGAAGCTTAATCCATGGAAGTTTTCATGGAGCAATTTTGTAACACCCCACTACCTAGGCCCAACAGGGCCGGGGATGTCGCCCCGTCCAAAGGACAATGAGTCTTTATAACTAGGTCACACAGCAAAAATTTAAACAATACTTTGAAATTTAAAACTTATTACAACCCAAAAATTCAAGAACAAATCCAAAATAAAAATTGCTCAATCTCAACTCCCAAAGCATTACATAAAATGAATAACAGAATATCTTCCAAGCAGGCAACAACTAGCTACTCAACCCCATAGCAAGATCGACCTGAAATCATGGTAAAAAAGGTGATGAGATAAAAATTTGAGTAAGTCCATGTGTGCTTTAAGTGTCCAATGAAAACAATTTATGAATGCAAGGTGTAAAAACTTCACAAGAAAAATATTGGCAAGCAATAAACAATGTTCAAAATCAAGAGTGGCGTTTTGACTTTTCCAACCATACATGTACAATAAAATCAACCACTCAGAAGAACGGTCATGGGTTACCACATGTTGGGCCTCATAACTATATAACGGTCAGAATGCCACACTTTGTGCAGACTAACAAAAGGGTAGGTGATCGGCCTGCCAGGTAAGGTACTCCTCCTTCTCTACACCTAAAAAAAACCTGTTGTCCATTCCAGTAACACACAGTCCACATGACTGAAACTTGCTAGCTCGGACCGGCATGACTTAGTACTAATGTTTCTCTAAGTTGAGCTCATCTTCTGGAGGTAGCCTCCTGCTAGAAGACTCGCACTTGCTCTTCAAAACTAGTACTACTAGCCTACCCTTATTGAGTACTCAACAATGATTGTCCCACTTGGGAGAAAACTGGTAAAACATAGCTTTACTTGAAAATGGCAATCAAGGGTTTCTAAAGTCTTTGTCAAAATTAGTTTTAGAAATAGTTTGGTGTTTGAGTAAAACTGCTTGTTGATTTTCAAATAGTTAGTTTAACTGAAACAAGAAAGGAAACAGTCCTTAATTGCCTTTACCAAATTACTGTTCACATACTTCGTGTTTAGCTTGCCATGGTAACCTTTTACAACAAACAAGTTTTATGCAGGAGCTTGCCTAATCCTTTGCTCGAGATAAATTAGAGATCTCCAAAAGCTTACCTAACCCCGCCTGGGGTAAGCATAAGCCATAATCAAACTCAAGCCAAAATTTGCTTTCATAAATAATCCTAACTCCACTTACTACAATCATAACCCTAGTGTTCCAAACTTTAAGGTTAGACAATCAAAATGATTTTATAAAATAAATCTAGTTTGATAAAAAAAAAATAACTACGGTTAGTGAAATAGTTACTAATAAGTTGTAGGTTTAAATCATGCTATAAATAAACTAGGGTTTATTTGATGAAAAGTCATAGGTCCTTGATGATATTATTTAAAATAATAATCTATTAAAAATTAATGGTTAGAAAATTATTGATAAATAAAATTATTAATAAGTAAATTTTAATATGTTTGATTAAAATGATAATAAATAAATTTTTACTAGTATTTATGAATATATGACTTACAAGATTAATATTTTACCTATCATGATTATTTATATAAAAGGTTTTATTTAATGTTATTATTATATATAATATTTTATATTTTAATTTTAATAAAAGATATCATTTATTTGGTTAAAATATCATTATTTCATATAACAATCCAAATCCACATTTTCCTAGGGTTTTCGAAATCTCTAGAAGAAATATAGTATTAATTTTTTTATTAATGAAATAAATTGGCTAATTTAAATAGATTAGGAACAACAAGGTCATGATCATAATTCCTATTGCTATGCATAAACATGAACATACACTCTACACCAATCAACAAACCATCCAAATCATGAATAAAAGCATAGATCCTAATCTACCAACACATGATCCAAACTCCACTAAACATAATAATATTCATGGCTTCAACATGGAAACACGATCATAAAATCCTATTCACCAAAAGTGACATAATATCTATCATGTTTAATCATTCATACTACTCACGACATGAAGACATGCAACAAACCCTAAAACATCATAAAATTCAACCAAGACCCATCATCCTTATGCATCAATCCCAACTCGTCATATAAACATATTCATTCTCATGCTTCAATCCCAACTACATCATATAAACATATACTCAATCTCCAAATATATTCCATCCTCATCCAACTACATCTAAGAGACATGAATCTTGAATTTAAAGAGAAGATTGAAAAGACTTACTTGAATGATGACTACCTTGAAGAAGTTTCAAAAGAATCCTCACGCTTGGAAAGCTTGATCTGTGCAATGAGGAAGAAGAAAAATGGCCATGGTTGGAGTAATCATTCGGTTAGAGAGAGAGAGAGAGAGAGAGAGAGAGAGAGAGAGAGAGAGAGAGAGAGAGAGAGAGAGAGAGATTATTAGTATATTTCATTAATGGTTGAAGAGGAAGGAAGGAAGATGAACATAATCGTTCATGCTTACCTTGAGAGTGTTCTTGAGCCTGCAATGAAAATTCTGGTTTTTGATCCGAAAGCAAAATCCTGATTTCAGTGTTTGATGGTATAAATTGCAGAAATGGATTTAAGAGAATGAGTAGATGTGATCTGGAGTTTTTGGAGAAGATTAAATATGTTTAGAGTGGTCTTAGGCGTGGAGAATGGTGGTGTGTGTTCTTGGTGTTCTTGGAGATTTGGAGAGAATTGAGAGAATGGAGGAAGGTTGGACAAATTTTTGCTTGGAAAGGGTGGCCGAATAGGTTGGAAAATTCTGGTGATTGAATTCTCAGATTTGGGAGAAAAGGAAAGTTGGTTGTTTGAAATTCAAAAAGAATAATTTAGGGAGTGAATTATAGTAGCAAGTATGGTAAGGATTTCTTGGTTGAAGGAGGTCTTTTGTGAGCCTCAATGGCCGACTGGTTTGGCTAGAATGTTTCTGAGATGAATGATGCTTGAAAGAGCTATAGGGTGGCCAAGTTATGGAGGGCAATGGTGTGGAAATTCTCTGGATAGTTGAGGCTTAATCCATGGAAGTTTGATGAAATAATTGCTGGAATTTGGACTCCAAATGAAGGCTTGATTGCAGCAATTGATGGAGTGATTTAAGGGGTAGCCATGGAGCTCTTTTTGTGCAGAACAATGGTGGGGATGATGAAGTTTAGTTCATGGCTGACTAAGGTGAGTTTTACAGAAAGATGGAGTGAGTTTCAGACAAGGGTGAGGAGGGAAACAAAGCTGGAATTTCTGGTTGATTTTTCACATGACTTGTTGGAATTTCTGTGCAGATTTTTCTACCATATTTCAGCCAACTTGTAGAAGGTTTGAAGGGGTTTTGGAGGGTAATTTAAGGCTGGTTTCTAGTCTTCTTTATGGAGGAAAGACAGGGTTGTATTGCTGGTTGAAAAGGTGGAAGAAACAACTTGGTTCTTGGCTTACCAAGCTGCGAAAACGGCTCAGAGTTTTCCTGGTTTGCACAGCTTTTGTGCAGCCAATTTTGGCTAAAGTTTTCAGTCTTCAAGTTGAGTGAATTGGTTATTTTTCTTGCAGTATTTGAGAGGAAAAGATGGCTGAAGATTTTGATAATTGGACTGATCAAGAAGCTAAAAAAAAATTCCAGATTACTACGTGAAGAAGATGAATACCTATAGGTTGGAGTTTGAAGGTTCAACCACGGAGATTAATTTCTTTGGGAACCTTCCTTAACTCTTCTCCATTTTCAGATAAAATTCCATCCTCCAAGAGGCATTTTCAAAGCTTCACAATCATAGAACCTTGCTGGAATTTTCTGGAAATAAAAATGGCTTAGATGATTGAGCAACTTGATTGATTAAGAATTAAGGGAAGCTAGAGATCAAAAAGGGTATGAATCCCTTAGAAATTTTTGTAGGGCATAATAGTAGGATTAGGACATTCCTTTTATGTCTCCCCTAGGACAACATTCCTACTCCTCCCTAAGGCATGCAAGGCTAAAAATAGCCTACCTAACGAAAAAAAAAAGTTAATCATGCTAAAACTCAAATGATGGACTTTGAACTTAAGACCTCAAGGATTAATTCCAAATCTCTAACCACTAGACCACAACAACTCTTGTTTTTATATTTTCTCCCAAATATTTTTCCTATTTAACCCTCAAGTTGTCTCCCTATTTCCACCTTAGGCAAAATTATCATTTTGCCCTTCTTACTCAATAAGTACAATTAAGTCTTCTAGACTACAAATCACAAATCCAAAACACATAAAATCATCAGAAATATTTTTATGCATGCAAGAAAATATAATATGCATCCCGACCCCCTTACTCTAGGGTTGGTTTTAGTTGGGGTTTCACAAATTTGCTGAAATTTTGAATTCTAATCAGAAGCTTGATTAGAGTTATTGAAGAAAGAATTTAAGGAGTAGCTATAGTGTTCATTCATGCAGATCAATGAAGGAGGTGATGAAGTTCAGTTCATGGCTGACCAAGGTTAATTTCATAGAAATTTGAAATGATTTTCAGATAACGTTTGAAGAGCAAGCAAGGCTGGAATTTCTGGTTTGATTTTCGAATGGCTTGCTCGAATTTTTGTGCAGTTTTTTTTACAATGCTCCAGCCAACATGCAGTGAGTTTGAAGAGGTATTGGAGGGTCTTTTAAAGCTGGTTTCTAGCCTTCTTTATGGGGGAAAGATATAGTTAAATTACTGGTTTGAAAGGTAGAAGAAATAGCTTGGTTTTTGGCCTGCCATGCTGTAAAACTGTCCAGGAATTTTTCCTAGTTTGCACAGCTTTTGTGTAGTCCGAATTTTGGCAAAGGATTTCAATCGTCAAGCTGAACAAATTAGCTATTTTTATGGCAGCATTTGAGTGAGAAAAATGGCTGATGTTTTTGAAAGCTGAACTGACCAAGAAGCTGGAAAATTTTCAGATTGCTGCCATGAAGAAGATGAACACTTATGGAGTAGAGTTTGAAGGTTCAACCATGGAGAATAATTCTCTTGGGAACCTTCCTTAACTCCTTCCCCATTTTTAGTCAAAACTCTATCCTCTAAGAGCCATTTTCAAAATTCCAAGATCAATAAACCTTGTTGAATTTTCTGGAATTAAAACAAGGATTTGGATAATTGAACAAGTTTAATTGGTGAAGAATTTAAGGTAAGTTAGGGAACAAAAAGGCATGAATCCCTTAAGAATTCTTGTATGATATAAGAATAGGATTAAGACATTCCCATCATGTCTCCCCTAGGACAACACTCCTGCTTCTTCTTATGGCATGCAAGGGCCGAAAATATTCCACCTTACATAAAATAAATTTTAATCATGATAAAACTTAATTAGTGGGATTTGAACTCAAGACCTTAGAGATTAATTCCAAAGCTCTAACCACCGAACCACAACAACTCCTGTTCCTATTTTCTCTTCTAAATATTCTCCCTATTTAATCCTCAAGCTATCTCCCTATTTTCACTTCAAACAAAATTACAATTTACCCTTCCTACTCAATAAGCACAACTAAACCTTCTAGACTATAAATGACAATTCCAAAGCACATATAAATCATTCAAATATATATTTATGCATGCAAGAAAATATGATATGCATCCTGACTCCCTTACTCTAGGGTTGGTTTTAGTTGGGGTTTCATATTTTTTCTGTGTAATACTACTCGATAGGGCCTCATTGGTAAGTTCTACAAGATCTCGTGCATTGGAACCCATGGTTGTGGACCTGAATCCATTAAAAAGAGAAAGGAGAAGGAGAAGCTCACAGGCACTTCTAGTTCCACTTCTAATATGTTTATGATTGATATTAATACTGCCTTTAAAAATGAGTTATGGGTATTAGATATCGGATATGGATCTAATTTGTGTAATAATTTGCAAGGACTAAACTATAGTAGAAGGGTTGAAGAGGGCAATGTGGACCTATGTACTAAAAATGGAGCGAAGGTTACTGTACTTGTTGTGGGGACTTATCATCTATAGTTGCATTCTAGGTTGATTTTAGAACTTACAAGCTGTTATTATGTACCTATCTTACTTAAGAATATTACCACAATATAAATAACAAGAAACAAAGAAAAGGTAACTCAACCTTATCTTACTGATGACATTGTTGTTTAGGCCATATAAATAAGAATCACGTTTCTTAGTTACACAAGCCTAGTGACTTATGGTTATTTGATTACGAATCATATGGCACATGCAAGTCTTATTTACATAGAAAAATAGCTAAAACACCATTTTCTAGTAAAGGAGAAAGGGCCAAAGATTTATTAGAACTCACATATACTAATGTACGTGGCCCAATGTAAATAAAACTAAAAGGAAGTTATTAATACTTCATTACCTTTATTTATGATTATTTATGAAATGGCCATTTGTATTTAAAGAAATACAAATATGAAGCCTTTAACAAATTCAAAGACTTCAGGAATGAAGTAGAGAAACAACTTGGAAAATTCTTAAACACTAAGATCTGATCGAGAAGGAGAATACTTAAGTCAAGAGTTTCAAATTTATCTAAGAGATAATAGGTTATTATCTCAATGAAATACACCATATACACCAAAACATAATGACGTATCTGAGAGAGGAATCGAATCGAATCCTTCTAGACATGGTATGTGTGACACCCCCTCAATATATATATATATATATATATATATATAGTCAGGATCATAATAATTTGAAAGTGTGGAATAAATAAAAAGGTCCCATCTGAATTCCCAAATAAGGGGTCTTTATAACATCCAAAACATAGTCGAGGCAATAAGAGAATAAATTATTACATTGTAGTCACAGTCATAGTAAGCATAATAATATGTTTACAACTGATAGAAATTACCACATATCCTGATAGTTTGATAATAGAGCTGTACAGTGCATAGTCTCACCTGTTTTCATTTCTTTAATGCTACGAACCCTTACTCTCAAGTCCTAAAGAAAAAAAAGTGAAATACATAAGTGAGCCTTTTACACTCAGTGAGTCCCATAAATGGTAGTGATATTCTTATGCATAAAATGTGTGGTAAATTCGAATCATATGTTATGCAGTAAGGAAAAGAGTTTGTCTTAAGCTTTCAATTGAAAACAACTCTACAACTGTATTACTCCAGTTTTCTTTAAAAATAGTTTCACAGCTTTATGAAGAAAACTCTACTTCACGGTTTATTCAAAATCTTAGGCACGATTGGAAAACCAAACTTTTATCAATAATAGGGCCTCATAATTTCTAGAAACTGAGCATTTCTCTTCATAGAAAGTAGGGTTGCGTGAAAAGCTTACAGGGATTCACCTTCGACATTGCAGTTTTATTGTACTAAAGAATCATTCTGCACAGCTGAACTGTGCATTGTCATTGCAATTAGTGCATACCAGCATACTGCCTCAATAATTAAGGTATTTTACTAGCCTCCTTAAGGTCCAGGGGTCACAATCCTAACATTAATCACCTTCGAGGTAGCAAAGGGTTGAGCACACCAAGTGTCCTCACATAGCAACTATGAACATTCCTAAATAATATGTACACAAAGCATAGGTAATTGCCAAATGCTAAATGGCTAGATAGGATATCTAGCCTCAGTGACCTATCGCCTTGTTTGGAATAAGATAATCCCCAGAATTAGCAAAGTTACTTGGAGTTGTCTACCTCTAATGCATGATAGTACAAAGATCAAAGCCCTTGTTGAGTATTCAATGTCTTTATTGTTCCACAAGACCAGTCTGCTATCACAATTCCTATAGGATTATCCAGAATATCCATTTTTGGGGCTAAAACATCATTTTCCAAAGATTGATTTTATACCGAGAATTCAATCTCCAAAACCATAATATTAAAGGATATAATGTCTTTCACGCATTAGAAATCAATCTTTGAGGGTATTTTTGTAAAATATGCATACTCGATTTCAAAAATTATATTATTAAGCAAATCTTGGATTTTTGTTCCAAAAGGAAACAAATTCAAGGATTTCACAATTTATCGTGCCTTATATTTCCTACCATAAAAATAAGAAAATCATAATTTTCTACCCTTTATTAATAAATCATGAAATGTGAGCTTTTGCAACATAATACTATGTTCTCAAATCTTAAGTGAGAAAGATGCCATTAAATAAATATTTGTACCAAAGAAATTATAATTTCTTGTAGAAATCCATTATTTCAAAATATTAAGGATTTCTTGTTCAGGAAAACCTAAACTTTGTTCAAGAAAACCTAAAAGATTTATTTCTTATAATCTCAATCTTATAAAATGTTTAGTCATGAGAACCTTGAAATATCATTTTCATGAAATATACCAACTCAAACCATAATATGGTATAGAATCATACTTGTATAAGAAAACCACATGTTTCCTTAGAAAAACCAAAACATAGCATTCATTTCATTAAAATTCACTAGACTTCATTGTTTAATAAAAAACTAAGGGAACTCACCTTATATCCTTGCTATTCGCACTTAAGCTTAACTAATTCAAATCGGATACACTCACACCAGCATTATAAATTGATTTCCACTTCATTCAGTAACCATAAGTTCACAAGCTATCAATATGCATGAATAAGGAAATTAAACATATCCTTGTTTCCAATTTCCATAATACATGCCAATATATTCCTTAACAAGTTGGACTATATTTTTTCTCCTTAGTCATTCTTCTCTTCATTTCCCTATTTACCTTGCTCATATCCCATTCACAAGACTTCTTATGTGAATCACTTATTTTTCTCATTGATTGGCACAAATCATAATTTTATTTTTTTCTTAAATTCTGCATTTAACACATTTGGCACTTAGCCTTACTTTTACTATATCTTTTGGTATACATCTCTAATTGACTTCAAATATGTGCCAAAAAGCTCCTAAGATCCTTAAATATAACTTCATAAACTCCATTTCACCATTTCTGAAACGACACAAAACTGCTAAGGCAAATCAATCCAGCTTTTACCATGATTTAGCCATTTTTCTTGCAAAATAACATTATCCATTTATTCTCCTTTAATGAAAATACTTATACAACACTTAATCCATTTCATCATCCATCTTAACACCCTTTTAATTCTCTGATTTTCAGATTCATACAACTTAGCATATTCATAATTAACAATACAAAATCCACAACCATCAACGATAACAATAATATTTCATTATTCTTCAACAATTAAACCCTTTTCCATTCCATTTCCATCTCTTTCTTTGCAGCCAAGAACAACCATCCAAGCCACTATCAAAACACCTTCATCTATCGTAAAAAACAAAGTACATAGCCTTCCATGTTAGCCGGCGCACACAACACACCCAACAGACCAAGAACATAGCTATTTTTCAAAGTGTAAATTAAATTTTTTATGAATTTCACACCAAAATTAATACCAAAATCATCCTTACAATTTACTCTACCTCTTTAATTCATGAAGTACAAGTTTTTACCTTGTGTATTAAATTCTTCAAACTTGAAATTCTCCAAGTTCTTTTCTCTCTCTTTTGAAAATTCTTCACTCTCACTCTCTCTTTCTTCCTTATTTTTATCTCAATTTCCTTCTAATTTTCTTCCTTTCTTTCCTTTTCTTTGTCACACCTTTTTCTCTCTTGTTATGCCGGCTCCTAGGTTATTTTTATACAGCTTCACAGCTATTCTTGTGACCAAATACAGTCACAAGGTCAAACATTCATAAATGGTATTGTGGGATATTGTGGGCTATATGACATAGTGGAATTTTCTTTATTTTCCTTTGGAAGCTTATTTGATAAGCTTAATGAAATATAAAATTTACATGAATATTTCATGCAATCAACCATCTATTAACACTTGTTTTTCATCAACAAATCACAGAATGCCATTTGTTCCCTTAATTATTACTTGAAGCCTGTTTGGTAAGCTTAATGCTTGAAGCTTGTTTGGTAAGCTTAATTAAAAATAAATTATATATGAATATTTCATGCAACAAATCGTTCCTTACAACTTGTTTTTTACCTACAAATCACATTATGCCACTTGTTCCAATTTTGACTGGACTTTATAATTTTTCTCATAATTGAACAAACGTTTGAGTCAGAATATATTTCAATTGGGAAAACAATATATTCTATCAATGGAATCTACCCATTTTACTAAATTTAATGGTAGGAATCGAAATTTTGGAATTCTTCTCAGTTTTCCTCAATTTGTAGTCAAAATTATGATAATACTCCTGAAAACTTAAATTACACCAAAACATTCATCTTATAGCACTGATCAACTTTTGTTCTGGGCCTTCATACATTATCTCACTCATTACCAAGTAGTAGTGAATTAAAGTACACAACAAGGAAGGATGTTAAAATCTCCCCTCCTTTAAGGAATTTCATCCTCGAAATTTATCTATTACTCAAAAAGCTTCGGCTATTTCTTCTTTATCTCTGTTTCTATTTCCCATATAGCATCCTGCACTGGATAGTGATTCTAAAGCACTTTGACCAATAGAATTTTTTTATGCTATAGTTTTTTTTTCAATATATTCCAAAATTTTAATTGGCTTTTCTTCATAGTTTAAATCCGGAGTAAGTTTAATAACATCCTTATTCTATACCTGCTCCATATCAATTGCATACTAACGAAGTTGAGAGATGTGAAACATGTCATGAATCTCTTGTCGCTCCAATGGTAATTCTAATCAATAAGCTATCTTCCCAAATCTTTCCATAATTTGGAAATGGTCTAATATATCGAAGAACCAACTTCTTCTTTTGCATTTTGCCAGCCACATGCCACTTGGTTGTAAGCTTCAGAAATACCTGGTCTCTTTCTTCAAACTCAAGAACTCTTCCTCGTTGGTTAGCAAGACTCTTCTACCAGCTCTAAGCAGTTTTTAACCTTGCCTTGACCATTTTGATTGTCTATCATGCTCTTTAATATCCAAGCTACCTCGTGCTTCTTGTCCTTAAGTTATTCTAATGGATGCTTAAGAGTTATTGTTGTATGCGAATCGAGTATAATCCAAGTTATCAATCCATTTAGTACCAAAATCTAATGCGCACGTTCGTAACATATTTTCTAAATTCCGGATCACTCATTCTATTTGACCATCTACTTGTGGGTGTTCCGCAGTACTAAACTTCAAGGTACTTTCGTATAACCAATAAAGGTTCCTTAAAAAATGTGAAGTTAACCTTGAGTCACGATCAGTCACATTACTAGAAGAAACTACATACTATCTTCTCAACTCTTCTAGATATATCTTACTCAGTTTCTCTAATGAGCCATGTTTACTAATAGAAATAAAGTGTGCTAACTTGGATAATCGGTTTTCTATAACCCAAGTAGTATCCCTTTTTTCTTACTATTGTTGGTAGACCTATTATGGAATCCATCAAAATTTCATCCTACTTCCATTGTGGTATAGATTACAGAAAGTCTACGAGTCATTGTTATTCGACCTTTTCCTTTTTGTAAGTAAGGTAATAAGCCATATACTGAGGGATATAATTTTTGTTCCTACCCACCAGTAATATCTCTTTAAATCATGATATATTTTTACAGCGCCAGGGTGGATAGTATATTTACTTCCTTGACTTTCAAATAAAATGTCTCGCTTCAACTCATCATGCTACCGTATATAATACCTAGCCCAAGACTAGATTATTCCAATATCATCTACATGAAAATCATTTTCCCTCTTATCTCTTTCTTGAGCTACAGCTTTATGTCATCCATCATCTTTCTCCTGTGACTCTTTCAATTGTTGTAAGAATGATAGCTTGGATTGAAATATTGCTTATCCTTATTCACTCTATGTTCACAAATGTTTCAAAATCTAGGGTTGTTCTACTTGCAGTGTGGATAGCCGTCCAATGAAGTGCATCTGCCACCAGGTTCGCCTTTCCCGGGCGGTATTTTATTAAACCTTGAAACATTTCAAGAAATTCCATTCGTCTCCTCTAGTGCATTTTTAGATTCTGCCATGTGAAAATATACTTCAGACTTTTGTGATCCTTAAAATTTTCAAATCTAGCGCCATATAATAGTGCCTCCAGTTTTTTAATGCAAAAACAATAGCTACCAATTCCAAGTCACGAAAGGGGTACTTATTTTTAAGAGACTTCAACTTTCTAGAGATATAGGCTATTACTCTTTTCTCTTATATCAGTACTCCTCATAAACTTTCTTTGGATGCATCAATATATACTTTGTAGGATTTGGCCATCATTGGCAATGCTAAAATTGATGTTGTACTTTAATTTCTGTCTCAGTTACTAAAAGCTCTTTTTTACATTTCTCTGTCCAAATGAAAGTGATTTTTTTTTCTTTAATGAATTTCCTATAATATCTAACTAATCCCAAGAAACTTTGCACTTCTGTTGGATTCTCTGGCCAATTCCAATTCATCATTGTTTCCACCTTCGTTGGGTCCACCATAACTCTTTTCTTTGATATCACATGCCCTAAAAATCTACTCTAACCAGAATTTTATACTTGCTAAATTTAGCATACAATGTAGCACCCCGTATTTTCATAGCGTAGTGAGCTATGACTTTATGGGTTACTACCTGTCCAGTTACCTATGCAAGGGGTCTTTATAACAAATTTCACTCAATAGGTAGAGAAAATTTTCCAAAATTTACTTTTATTTAATATAAGAAGGTACATAGTCTTTAACTTCTTGTACATATACTCAAGAGTATCACAGATTCAAGATGTAGCATGAGCTTTTGAGAGTCCACCTTGCTTCTATTGCTCTTCTAATCCCTCAAATTTTAAAAGAAATAATATACGTGTAAGTTAAAAATTACCCAATGAGTCCCGCGTGTGCTATTGACTTATTAAACAAACATATTACATATTATCAGCTATCGTTTCATAAAACATTTATGGGAAAGCATTTCATTTTTCTACAGAAAATAATTCCAAAAATCTCTAAGAAAGAGTTTATCTAAAATTTAGTCATTTTTGGAAAACCATATTTTGTTTGAGAGTCCTTGCCCTAATTTTAGAAATGCAGACATTTCCCTCAATAGAGAGCCAGTCTGTGTGCAAAGCTCACAAGGCTTCCCCTTTGGCATCACAGTCTTGTCATAGTAAGGATATAAGCCAATAGCACTCAACTGTGCATTGTCAGAGAGGTAGAAATGTCATCACACTCTATCCAATTCATTTGATTTATATACCTTCGGATCACTGTCCATTCCTCACATGAGAGGGGGAATGGGTTATCATTTATTGCTTGCTTAGCACCGGGACCTATTCCCATATCATTTCTCACATGAGAGGGAGCAAGGGGTAACCAAGCACTTTCCAACCCATCTAGTAAGTCCTCTGCCATTTCCAATGTCCCTAGAACTAGTCAGGTTACATGGGGTCATCTACCTCCAACGTAAGCTAGTACAATGGTCTGTTCTTGTTGAGTACACAATGTTTCCACTCATTCACAATACCAGTCCAATTCCACTAGCTTACAAGGCCAAATAAATACCCATTCCCGAAGGAATACCAATAAAATATTTTTTTAGGGCTAAAATGCCATTTTCCAAAAATAGATTCCACTAGCTCACAAGACCAGTTAATTATTCCCATTAACTCACAAGGCCAATTATTTATCCTATTCCTAAAGGAATACCAATAAAAAAATTTCTAGAGTTAAAATACCATTTTCCAAAAATAAATTTCTTATCGAGAGATTGTTTTCTAAAACCATAGCAAAAAAGAATTAAAAAATCCATTTTGTATGATAAAATAACTTTCCAAGGGTATTTTTGTCCTTCGAGGAATACCCAATTTCAAATGAAGCCTTATCTAGAAAATCTTGAATTCTAATTCTAAATGAATAATTAAATTCAAGGAATTCCAATTATGATTCACAAAATCCATAAGTCACATTTTCCCAAAAATCCTTTCCATATAAAGGAACATTAATGCTTTCCCAGAACAAAACATTATTTCATCTCATAATTAATGTGAAGAAAACCTTTCAGGTACACATTTATACCTAGGAATTATTCATAATTCAAAGGATAAAAAATCCCTTATACAAAATACTATTTCCTAAAAACCTCAAAAATTTCTTGTTCAGAGAAACCATATTTTTATCAGCAAAATACGAAGGTTATTAACCTTGTCATAAATAGGTTTTAGGAAAATTTGTCAATAATTATGAATAACTCCATTTATGAAAAATCATATTTTCCATTCAAATACAATCATGGAATAACACCATTTGTTCCTCAGAGAAACCATTTATTTGTCCAGGGAAACCAAAAGGACTTATAGACCATTCCTTCAATAAATCGTAATTTCACTAGCATAAAACAGGATTTGTAAAATAAGTGGAACTCGCATCGTGTTCTAGACTAAATATCGTATCTAGCAGGTCACCAAACGCTTAACGTGTTCAATCTACATTAGACATCGTTTCACACTTAGTTTGGTATACCAAAGCTCAAACCAACACTTAATCAACACAAATATAAGGAAATCACTTTTTTCCTATTTCTTTATTTTTCTTTTTTGTACCAAACGTGTAAATATACATATATTGTATATCGGTTTCTTCAATTCCCATTTCCATTTTTCTTCTTTTTCTCATGAACATGAAGTCTTCTTCTTGTTCTTCATCATTCATATTCCCAAAGTCATGCACATAACTCCTTTGAGTTTTTTTCCTTTAAGTCCAAAATTCTGCATTTTTTCCGTTTAACACTCCATTTTGTTTTGTGCAAAACTTTTGATCTACAACTCCAATTGGGCTTTATTTTATGTCAAAATGCTCATAAGATCCTCAAGTACATTCTACGGATTCCATTTCCACAATCTCTATACTGTCCAGGAGATTCTGAGGCATAAACATCTCAAATTTTTCTTGTGTTTAACCCATTTTCACAAAACAACTTCACCTACTTGTTCTTCTTGTTTTATACCACTTAATCCACTTCATTTCCCTTTCAAACAACCTTAATTCTTCAGGTTTTAAGATTCATGCAAGTCACTAAGCTCTTATGCAAATAACACACAATCAATATCTATAATCCAGAACAATCATAATCCGTTTTCTTTAATGTTTAACTCCGTTTCCATCCTGATTCTACCATCTATCTTCATGACTATGAACAACCCCTTGATTCAACATTCAAATACCCTTATTCAGTATACAAAATATAGCTTATAGATTCTCTATTTAACCGTTACACACTCTTGCACATAAAAAGTCTCACATCGTACACAATAATCACTTTGATCACCACAATTCTCATGTTTTCATATTATAATTCATATCAAAATGATCGTCGTAGCAAATTCTACAACTTTATTTCTTGAAGCATATGATCTTACCTTGTGTACGAGATGTTCTAGCTTGAATGTTTCTCCAAGAATCACCAAACTCTCAAGAACACACTTTCTCTCTCATTTTCCAATTTTCCTTAATTTTCTCTATCTTTTCATTCATTTTTCTTTGTTTCCTCTTCCTTTTCTTTCTCCCCTCTTTATGGACGAATTTCCTTTCTAAATTTCAGCTCCTCCACTGCCTTACATGGTCCAAATTGGTGACCATTTGGTCAAAAATTGTGTGCTATCTGCCACGTGTCGCAATTTCATTCGTCCATCTATTTTCTTATTTATTTTGTAAAACTTATTTGATAATATTTATCTTGTATGAAATCTTATACAACCTTTCATAATGTGACACATGTCCCTATCCACCAATCACATGGCCCCACATGTCCAAGTTTTACACGCATTTGTAATTGTTCTCGAAAATGACCAAAATCGGATCTGGAATGGAAAAATAGTTTATTTCACCAATAAACCCTATAAATTCCACTAAATTCAATGGTAACATTCAATTTCTTCAATTCTTTCCCAATTTTGTAAAATACACAGTCAAAATCCCATTTGCGGTTAACATTACGAAAATATCCCCGGAGCCCTGGATAACCTATTTCATATGAAACGCTCATATTTTCGTGCTGATCAATTTTCATTATAAATATAACCCCAACCTCTTACTTTATTTAAAGTGCCAAAAATTTAGGGTACGAGTAGAACAAATCTAAAATTACATCTATGTCCCTATATATTTTTATCGCACCAAAATATTCCTCGCATTACACTGATTATTTCTTATTTTGGCCGCTGATATAAATTCCCACTCTATGACAAGTAGCCAGTTGAAGTTCAAAGGTACGAGTGGAACAATTCCCAAAATTCCATTTGGGTCCCCATAAACTCTAAAATCTCAATAATGCCCCTGATAATTTTATTACACCAAGATGTTCAATTCATCATACTAATCATCTTTTGCTCTGGCCATTCATACAAATTCTTATTCTATACAAAGTAAGAGCTAGTCAAAGTACCAAAAGGGTGGGATATTACAATCTCCCCTCCATTAAGAAATTTTATCCTCGGAATTGGCTTATCCTTGGAGTAATTCTGAATACCTTTTCCATATCTTTTCGTCCATCTCCTATCTAGCATCCTGTACCTGGTAATGATTCCATAATACATTTACAAGCAGAATCTTCTCAGTATATTCCAAGATCTCAATAGGTTTCTCCTCATACTTCAATTTTAGAGTTATCTCAATGGTCTTTTCATTCAAAACATGTGCAGGATTAGCCACATATCTCAGGAATTGAGAGATATGAAATACATCATGAATACCTTGAAGTTCTATTGATAACTCCAAATGGTAAGCCACCATTCCAATTCTTTCAACAATGGGAAATGGACCAGTATACTTGGGTGTCAACTATTTTCCCTTGTTCTATGCTTCTAATTAACGTTGTGGAGTCAATTCAAAAAAAAAAAAAATTAGAGTTCTTCCACAAACTTCAAGTCTATTTATGTTGATTGGCATAACCTAATAGGAATCCACCCAAGCATTATGCTAAAGCTAAAGAAGGGGGATAGAGATTCAAAACGCATTCCATGGCGCCAAAGAAGAATATAAATTACGAAGGCTTCCAATGGAGGATTTAAGCCAAACAAGCCTCCAAGCCAAGGAATATAAAGATAGTAAAGAAGTGGGTGCCAAAAAGAAGATTGAAAAACCTTTAAAAAGACAAATCGAGAATCAAGAAAGTTGGCAAGCGATGGAGGATCAAAGAAGGGCCAATAATATCAAAGCTTGAACAACAATTTGTGTGGAGGATTAAAGTAGTACAAAAGAAAGCTTGAAGACAAGAGAAAATGAGTCGGTGGTGAAGAACAGAGCTCACCTAGTGCCAAGCCCAACAAGGCTGCCTAACATCAAGTCTACTCAGCCTATTGGCCAAATTTTTACAAAGCGCACCCTGCGCTAGGACCAATAAGGCTACCTGGCGCCATGTTACTTTAGGCACAACCCTATTTTGATGATTTTCCTTTTTTTTATTTTATTTTATTTTTAATTTATTTCCTTCGACTTTTACTATATAATAGGAATATTTTGGGCCTTTTAAATGTTTGAATGGCTAAGATTTCCTTAGGTCCTAGTTCTAAAACATTTAAAAGAGGGAAGATAGCCTTAGATTTTAAATCCCATGGACATCTAGACCATCCTTAGGTCCTAGTTCTTCCTTATGTATTGGGTCTATAAACTCTTTTAGGATAGATCAATTAGCTTGCTAATTTAGGTATTCGATTATAGCTAAGCTAAGGATCTTGTTGGAGGTAGAGTTGGTTGCGTAAGTCATTATTTCCAAAGTGTTCTTGGTTCCTTGTTGAATCAAAGGTCTTTTATTGTGATTTGGATTACTTGATTCTCATTTCTAATGTTCTAAGTTCTCTATTCTGGCTTAGGATCGAAGTATTTGAATTAGGTGTCTTAATTCTTTACAAAAATCACTGTTTTGAGCTCTTAATTAAATCTTGTATTTTACTCCAAATTTAGCCACGAAATTCATTGAGAAATCACCCCCAAGATTGTATCATAACCCTTCTATCTACTTTGGTTTGTTTCTAGCGTAGCTAGAACAGTTCTACAGTACACTATATTTCCTTAAGATCGAAGGCATCCTGTTCATTCACTTTCCACCCCCAAACTTTCTCAAAGCAATGAGGAGTGACATTTTCTTCCATATAAAGATTCAAATGGGGACATCCCAATTGTTGATTGGAAACTATTGTTGTATGCAACCCCCGTATATGCCAAGTTATCAATCCACTTGGTCTAAAAGTTTAAAGCACATGCACGCAAGATGTTTTCTAAAATTCTATTTACTTGCTCTGTTTATCCATTTATTTGTGGGTATAATGATGAAATTGTATCCAATATTCTACCATTTGATTCTTTTCTTGGATCAGTGCAATCTAATATATCCAAAATGCTTGTTTCATCTTCTGCATTTTATTTTTCCATATGACATTTTAGTGTCAAAATTTAAATACACTTGGTTTCTTTCTTTAATTTCCAAACTTCTCTTGTACGATTGAAACAAGTTCTCTACTAAATTTGTGTAGTTTTCTCATTTTTCTTGATGAATTCTACTGTCTTTCATACTTTCTCAACATTCATGATGTCTAGTATATTCTATTTTTATATTAAGCATTCCAAATATAGGAGCATATGATACTTTATCTATATAAAGCCTCAAATAGAATTGTTCAAACATTTATTAATAATTGCCATTGCGCACAAACTTTGTAAATGTCAAGCCTTCAATTTCTTTAGTTCCAAAATCCAATGTACATGCTCACCGTTCATCTTCAAAATTTATGGGTTATTTTACAGTGTATTGTGGTACTGAATTCCGACATCATTCTTTATAATCATTGTGCTTGTTCTCCAACTTTTTAGATGAATCATGGATTACGATTAGGCACAATACTAGGAGACACTTCATGCAGACAATTCACTTTCTTAGCACATAATGGCAATCTTCAATACGAAGAATTTCTTCATTATTTCCTCAAAGTTCACCTTATATAAGAAAATAGCTCCAGGGCATCTTAATAAATCTTTCTGTGTCTTTTGGCACATTTAAAATCTCAATCAACTTTTCTTTGTATGTTAAATTTGAAATCACCCAACAACATTTTCAATTAGCATTGTTCAGAATCAATCACATACTCCTACACAGAAATCATAAAGCATATTATTAGAATTTAATCGTGTCTATAATAACCAAAATTTGCATCAATTGGTATGTGTGTGTGTGTGTGTGTGTATGTGTGTGTTACAGTACTTCCCTTACGCCCTATCTATTACCTTTCATGCTTATTTTACATCTGTACTATTTATACAAAGTTCACTTTGTAGGTCCATGTGTCTTTTGTTTTCTCTAGAATTAATACTCTTTTTCCCCCAGCTTTCTTTTGCTTCTCTTTTAACAACCCTTTCTCATAATAACGATCGAGTTTCCTTATATAGGACAATCAGCTGTCATATGTCCCTTCTTTTGACAAATAGAACATCTCTGGAATCTTTTCTAACAAGCTACAATAGTATGTCCCTTTACATTACAAAACCTACAATACTTATCTCCTACTCTTTTTGGAATTGGTGTTATTTCTTGTAGCTTTTTCTTCTTATCCATTTTACTTGTGTCAGCTATTCTTTCCTGCTCATGTCTATATACTTCGATGGCTGTACGAAAATCGTTTGAGGGCGAACCAATTAGTGCCCGTTTTAATTTTGGTCGTTATCCTTTTACAAATCATCGGGTTTGATCTGCCTCAGTCTGTACTAATAAAGGGCAATATTTTGAAAGTTGTGTAAATTCAGTAGCATATTTCCCAACGTTCATCTCGTTTTGTTGAAGATTTTGGAATTTTTCTTCTTTTCTCTCAACTATCCAACGGGGTATAAATTCTTTCCTGAACTCTTCCAGAAATTCCTTCCATATCCATTCTCTTCATTCTTGCTCCCACTCATCTTTCTTTCTATTCCACCATTCACACATTATTCCCAAAAATTAAAATGTAGCAAGTTATACTTTTCATTGTTCCAAATAATTTAGAATCTCAAAGATGGCTTTAATTCTTTCCACCCAAGATTCAGCCTTTTGTTCTTGGTCCAATTCTCCATAAAACTCAGGGGGGATAAAACTAAAGAAATCGCTCCAGAGCTTGGTCTGCATTTATCACCGACATGGCTTTTCTCCTAAATAAAGTTCTTTACTAAGCGTTAAAATGTTTTTGTAATCTTTAGTGATATTTATATCACCTTATTCTCTGTAAGTTATGCTTTTATCCTTCGGGTAGTATCCCCATTAATTTGGCTGACTGTCTGCAATTCGGTTCCCAATATGTCTACGAATGAATCCCCATACTATCTTTATTTCTCTTGAAAATATCAACGTACAATTTATGCAACACTCCCACTACAGGCATTTGAAAATTCAGGGGATCAAAATCGTTTGTCGTATAACATATATTGGTCGTATAATAATAAAGCACAACATTTCGAAACAAAACACCAAGGGAAATTTTCTTATACGACTTTCTTACTACATGTGAATTCTACACAAATCAATCCTTCAATTCGCTCGTTATCGAAGTCTAATGAAACATTTATAGTGCATCCTCCTTAAATGCTACCATGTTGATTCCACTTTACTCAAAGCAGCCACTGACATTCATTAACAGTTATCCATCTCAAACTTAAAGATAGAGTTAACTTCGATTACAATTTACTAGTCTTAACTTTGATCCTTGATAAGACTCATTTCACAAAGTATTTGTGTGGGGTAATTTATCACCATATATCTTTCCACCCACAATTAATGTGATGAATAAACATCCTTACTCCCATATCCTCTATTTTCAGTAATATATTTCCACATACATCATTATCATATATCTGCTATCAAATTTCCTTCCGTGTTTGCATTGTTATAACTATAAATCTTCCTTTCACTTTCTTAATTGCACTAAATCATTTTCTTCCAACTTCCATGGTTACTTCCCAGAAGATCACTGATGCGTATGAATTTAGGTATAAAAATCATATAAAAATAAGCACATTCCTAATCATATGAGCATGCGCGCTCATCATTAACAGAGCACAGGGTTCAAATGAGTGACGATCCTCAAGAAACAAGTATGTATTAATCACTTTTCTTTCATTGTTTAACCGATTCAATAAAGTGAAAAATAAAATAAAATAAAATAATATATACATGTCAAGGATAGAAAATTATGTAACTTAAACAATTATTTTGACAAACATTATCTTAAAAACCAAATCATCATCCTAATTAACTATTCTCTTGGCCTCATGAAGGATTAAGGTAGACTCACTTTTTTTTCAATCCACGAAATCACTATCTTCTAGACAAATTAGCATCACACATTCTGTCTCAACTAATTCACCTAAAAAATGCAGTAAACACAATCCTTGATTAAATTTCAATATTTTGGCAACTATAAAACAAAAAATTAACCAATGAATCCATATTCTGACAAACATCAATTAACCTTTAATTACCTAGTTCTTCGCAATCAACCACATTTTCAAGCAAGTTAAGAGACAACAAATATGAAATTAATGAATTGAGACCATCATCAACCCCCTTTTCAAGTAAGTTAATGGAGAGAAACAACCAATTAATCTCATAATTAGCACCAGTAATTGAACACCAAGAATAACAATCAATTAATCAAAAGATCAAAGTAACTTTAAAAATCATGAATACCTAAAATAATGCCAAATTACAATAAAACAGTTAATACATCATTATTCAAGAAAAGAAAACAAAAGTAAAAGAAAGCACTCATAGACAAGCCTCCTTCTTCTTCCTTTGCAGACCCTCTTACACAATTCTCCTTGAATTGAAGAATTCCTCATTTGACTTGAGTGATTTTCTGTTATGCTTTCTGAATTCTCCCCTTTCTCTTGTGTTTTCCATCTATTTATAGGCTTAGGAAGTGCCTAAACTCATTAGTGTAAGGTTCTTGGCCGAGTAGAAGTAGGAAGATACTAAAATTCTGTAGATTACCAAAAATTACGTGCAAAAATCAAGGTTCTGCCTTATTTTCAGGGCACAGCTGGCGCCACCTTGGCTGTTGGAGCCAACGCCGGTTGTGTTCTATATCTTCAATCATTCGTCAATTTTTTCTTGATTTCCCCGCAATATTGTCCAGAGTACAGTTGACGCCGCCTTGGCTGCTAGAGCCTGCACCGGTTTAGTTATGTTTTAGTCCTGTTTCAACAATTTTTCATCACCTCGAAGTGTATGTAAGCAGTACATGGCCGACGCTGGTTCCTCTGTCCAGGCCGGCGCTGCCTCTGTTCTGTTTTGTGACGTTTTTACTTTCTTTTACCCCTCAAGTCTGAAATAACGCGCAAAATACCTTTCTAACGGTAAAATCTAAAATATGATGGAATATGACTAGTTATTGAACAAAATGTATCACAAAAGAGCCTCAAATAACTAATAAAAATATGACTAATTTAGGCCTATCATATTCCCCCACACTTAGCTCTTTGCTTGTCCTCAAGCAAAGTATAAAAAACAAGTAAGAAAAATATAAGGTTTTCAAAGAATCACTCAAATCAATTCCAAAATGGTATCTCTAATGCATTCTTCATTCAACAACAAAAAACACAACCTACTATATCTTTCATAACAAATGCAAGACTTGTGTAAGTGAATAATTACTTAGTAGAACCACCTAATACTTTAACAATATTCTCAAACCATTGGAAAGAATTTAGTTCAAAAAGAATATGCATTCCATAAACTTACTTTTTATACATTCGCTCCACTAATCCAAGATATATAACGATTCTACTTAGGTCAAGTAGGACTTTCAAGCTTATAATGTAAGGCTAGAGGCTTGTAATATAGCTTGTCAAACGAATGATACAGGAAAATCAACTATCAAAGAAGATGAGAGTTCGCAAGAAAAGGACAAACAAGATGTATCAATGATGTGTCTGGATTTGGGTATAAAAAATCATATAAAAATAAGTATATTCCCAATCAAGTTTAAATTAAAACGTTAACCCTAAATTACACATATGAGCAAGCATACTTATCATTAACATAGCATAGGGTTCAAACGAGTGTCAATCATCCAGGAAAAAGTATGCATTAGTCACATTTCTTTCATTGTTTAACCGACTCAATAAAGTAAAAAAGAAATAAAAAATAAAATAAAAATATATACATGTTAAGGATGGAGAAGTATGTAACTCAAACCATTATTTTGACAATCATGATCTTAAAGTACTGAATCATTATCATAAATAATTATTCTCTTGGCATCATGAATGATTAAGGTAGATTCACTTCTTTATCCAATCCATGAATCCCTATCTTCTGCATAAATTAGCATTACATATCCTGTCTCAAGTAATTCACCTAAGAGATGCATTAACCATAGTCCTTGATTTAATTCCTATTCCTGGTAAATTACACATGAAATTAACCAACGAATTCATATCCTAGCAGACATCAATTAACCTTGAACAACTTTGTCCCTACTCTTAACCCCTTTGTCCAGGCAAGTTAAAAGTCAACAAATATGAAACTAACGAATTAAAACCACTATAAACCCCTTTGTCCAAGCAAGTTAATGGAAAAAACCAACCAATTAATCTCATAATAAGCACAAGTAATCAAATATCAAGAATAATAATCAATTAATCAAAAGATCAAACAACTCTAAAAATCATGAATATATAAAACAATATCAAATTACAATAAAACAATTAATACATCATGGACAAGAAAAAGAAAATAAAGTAAAAGAAAGCACTCATAGACAAGCCTCCTTCTTCTTCCTTTGAAGACCTTCTTGTACAACCCTCATTGAATTGAAGAATTCCTCTATTGATTTGAATGATTTTCTATGATGATCAATGAATTCTCCCTTTTTCTTTTGTGTTTTTCATCTATTTATAGGCTTAGGAAGTGCCTAAACTCGCTGGTGTAATGTTCTTGGCCGAGTAGAAGTAGGAAAATACTAAAACTCCATAGATTACCAAAAACCGCGTCCAAAAATCAAGATCCTGTCTTTCCTTAGGGCACAGCCGGCACCACCTTGGCTGTCGGAGCCAGCGCCAATTGTGTTCTGTTTTCTTCCATTGTTAGCCGATTTTTTCTTGATTTCCACACACTGTTGTCTAGAGTGCACCCGGCACTGCCTTGGCTACTGGAGCCGGCACCGGTTCGATTCTGTTCTACCCTGTTTAAACGATTTTTTGTCGCCTCGAAGTTTGTGTCATCAGCACATTGCCAGAGCCAGTTCTACTGTCCTGGCCGCCACTACCTCTATTTTATTTTGCGACGTTTTTACATCGTTTTACCCCTAAAATCTGAAATAATGAACAAAATACCTTTCCAAGAGTAAAATCTCAAATATGAAGGAATATGACTACTTATTGAACAAAATGTATCACAAAAGAACCTCAAATAAATAGAAAAAATATGACTAATTTAGCCCCTATCACATTTCCCCACACTTAGCTCTTTGCTTGTCCTCAAGCAAAGTATCAAAAACAAGTAGGAAAACACAAGGTTTAACAATCACTCAATTAATTTCAAAATAATATCTTCAATGTTTTCTTCATTCAAGAACATAAAACACATGCTACTATATCTTTTACAACAAATGCAAGACGTGTGTAAGTGAATAATGACTTAGTAGAACCATCCCAATACTTAACAATATTCTCAAACCATTGGAAAGAATTTAGATCAAAAAGATTATGCATTCCATAAGCTTAGTTTTCATACACTCTCTCCACTAATCCGAGACATATCATGATGCTACTTTGATCAAGTAGGACTTTTAAGCTTGTAATGTAAGGCTTAAAGGCTTGTAATGTAGCTTAACAAACGAAGGATATAGAAGAATCAAATATCAAAGAAGCTGAGAGTTGGCAAGAAAAGGATAAAAAAATGTATCAATAATTTCAAACTCTTCTTGCTCTCCTATTTCACAAAGCAATCAAACCCCATAACCTTATTTAGCAATTACAGTTCCACTCAAGCAAATCCTGCATTTTCTCTTTTTTCTTTTCTCTTTTCATCAACTCTTCTATTTTTTTTCACAAGGTCACTCAAATTTTCAGCACTGGTGTTAAGTACTTTATATGAACTTAACTTTTATAGCTCAATCACCATTCCTTTTGTGATCTTTCTTTTCTTTTTCTATCAAAAATTTTTCTTTTCATTTTTTTTCTCTTCTTTTCTTTTTCACTGTTGTTGTTCTTTTCTTCCTCAGTTTCTTTCTTTCCATTTTTTCTAGCAGCTTTTTGTTTTCTTATCTTGTGTTCAATCTCTCTTTTCCTTTTTCTTCTCTTTCTTTACTTTCTTTTCTCTTTCCAACTCAACTCAACTCTTGATACATGATTGAAAGTAACGAGTCATGATCTTTCTCCAAGTACTCTCCCTCAACATTCTCCTTCATGTACTTTCATCCATCAAGAGCATAAAGATATGAAAACTTATTCAAACTCTCAAAAACAAGCAATGGACAAAGTATTGTGACGGGTTTTAAAGAAAGAAATCAACAATTTAGGCTCAAAATAGGCACTATGGATAATATAAAAATAGGTAGGCTTCAAAAGCTCAAACTATCCAAAGAAGACCTATTACCATCATCCCTAAGTTAAATCATGAATGTCTTTCTTATTTCACCTTGAGAGGCATTCAAGTAAGTTCTAGAATGCTCCATGAATTTTAGTAGGAAAATAGGTTTAAGAACAATGTAAAGCATTTGACCAAGAACTACTTCGTCCAAGTGCGTGCAAACAGTCATGTATAAGCCATAAATGATCTAGAATATATGTTTTATAATCCATCATAAAGACATGCATTAAAAATACAGCTAGAAATCTCAAAGAAAGTCAAAAAAATTTCAAAAATTCTGCTCGCAAGAAAGATATGATAAAGTATATGCATAGAAGAATTTTCAATCAAATCACTCCCCCACACTGAAACGAGACATTGTCCTCAATGGCCAAATAAATATAACTAGAATTAAATAATGCCATGGGATCAAAAATATAAAGGAGAAGAGAAAAGAAAGTCAATACTTCCATAGATGGTGTAATGTGCGGTACAAGAGCTGAAATCCTAAAGAACATGGCATTGGCAAAGAACCTCGAAAAGAAAAATACAAAAGAGCACACCAAAGCATAAAAACTAGAAAAGAAAAAAAAATCAAAACAAAAGAAAAATCAATCAACTAGGGGGTCTATTGTGCAGTTTCCAAGAGCATTTCCACATGTTCCGTGTCGCGAAGAACCTTACCGACATAGCGTTTCATGCGATTACCATTGACCTTGAAAGTGCGCCCAGTGGGGTGAGTGCGTTCAATGGTTCCAAATGGGAAAACCTGCTTTACCGTATATGGTCCTGCCCACCTGGATTTTAGCTTACCAGGAAAAATTCGCAACTGAGAGTTGAATAACAACACGCGATTGCCTTTCCCAAATTCATGTTGGCGGGTGATATGCTTGTCGTGCCAGTTTTTTTCTTTTTCTTTATACCGTGGCGAAGTATCATAAGCGTCCTTACGTAACTCCTCCAAGGCAGTAAGTCGAAGCAACCTAGACTTCCCAGCTAACTCAAGATCAAGGTTAACAAGTTTTAAAGCCCAATAAGCTTTATGGACAATTTCGACAGGTAAATAGCAGGCTTTTCCATAAACTAACCGGAAAAGAGTTATGCCAATTAGTGTCTTAAAATTTGTCCGATATGCCTAAATAGTGTCATCTAATTTTAGACTCCAATCCTTCCTAGCATGGTTAACAGTTTTTTCCAATATTTGTTTGAGTTCCCTATTAACCACGTCAACTTGTCCACTTGTTTGGGGATGATAAGGGGTGGCAAGTCTATGGTGCACGCCTAAATGTTTGAAAACTTTTTCCTTTTCTGCATTGCAAAAATAAGTCCCTCTATCACTAATGAGCATCTTCGGCACACCAAAACAGGTGAAAAGTTTTTTCAAAAATCTTACCACAACCCTTACATTATTAGTAGGTAAAACTTAGGCCTCCACCCATTTGGAAACATAATCTACTGCCACCAAAATATATTTATTCCTAAAAGAACTAGGAAAAGGTCCCATGAAGTCTATCGCCTAACAATCAAATACTTCACAGGCTTGGAAAATTTGTAATGGCATCTCACTAGATTTAGAGATATTACCTATACATTGATAGCTATCACAACTTTGGACAAACCAGTGGGCCAATAGAATCCAGAGTTGAGCACCTTTCATGCAGTGTTGTTTGCTTGGTAGTAGCCTTTAGCAAGTCCTTCATGATAATGTCTTAGAATATCTTCACCTTCCTTAGAGTCCACACAGTGTCGAATGATTTGGTCCGCACAACACTTAAATAATTGCAGATCGTCCAAAAAGTAATGCCTTACTTCGGAGAGGAATTTCTTCTTTTGTTGCATTGTGAGATCTTTTGGAGTTATTCCTGCAACCAAGTAATTAGCAAAGTCGGTGAACCATGGAGTGTTCAGAATCTCACCTTCTATGAGCAAGAGTTGATCATCCGGAAAGGCGTCATTGATGTCCTATTCTATCAAGGATTCCAAATTCAGGTTATCCAATCTTGACAAGTGATCCATAGCCAAGTTTTTCGCACCTTTTTTGTCCCTAATCTCCAAATCAAATTCCTGCAATAATAGAATCCACCTTATCAATCTTAGTTTGGAATCGTGTTTGGTTAGTAGGTACTTTAGGGTCGAATGGTCCGTATAAACAATGACTTTGGACAGAATAAGATAAGAATGGAATTTATCAAAAGCAAACACTATGGCAAGTAATTATTTCTCCATTGTTGTGTAGTTTTCCTGTGCATCCGTCAAAGTCTTGCTTGCATAGTAGACAGGTTGGAAGTGCTTATTCCACCTTTGTCCCAGTATTGCACCAACTGCAAAATCACTTGCATCACACATTAGTTCAAAAGGAAGAGAGCAATCAGGTGCAATTAAAATGGGTGAATGAACAACTCCTCTTTAAGTATGGTAAAAGCGTTGTGACATTGCTCATCAAAATTAAACAAAGCATCTTTTTCAAGTAAAGTGGTAAGAGGTTTTGAAATTTTTGAGAAGTCTAAGATGAACCTCTTGTAGAAACTTGCATGACCAAGAAAGCTCCTTATAGCTTTTACCAAAGTAGGGGGAGGTAGTTTCTCAATTGCTTCAATTTTGGCCCTATCCACTTCTATACCTTTTCTTGAAATTTTATGTCCCAACACAATACCTTCTTGCACCATAAAGTGGCATTTTTCCCAATTAACCATGAGATTAGTCTCTTCACATCTTGCGAGTACCTTTTCAAGATTAGATAAGCACAAGTTGAATGAATCACCAAAAACTGAAAATTATCCATAAATACCTCCATGATGTCCCCCACGAGTCCTTCAAATATAGCTGTCATGCACATTTGGAATGTTTTGGGACCATTGCAAAGACCAAATGGCATCCGACGATATGCAAAAGTACCATATGGACACATAAAAGTGGTTTTTTCTTGGTCTTCCGGAGCGATGGGAATTTGTAGGTAGCCAGAAAACCCATCCAAAAAATAATAATACTCATGTCCGGCTAACCTTTCCAATATTTGGTCAATGAAATGAGAGGGAAGTGATCTTTTCTAGTGGCCTTGTTTAGCATCCTATAATCTATGCAAAAGCTCCAACCCGTGACCAATCTCATAGGGACTAGCTCATTTTTATCATTGGGACTCACCATCATTCCTCCCTTCTTTAGTACCACTTGAGTAGGGCTCACCCAAACACTATCAGAAATAGGGTCAATGATGCCTGAATCTAAGAGCTTAACCATCTCACCTTTAACCACTTCACTCATATGCGGGTTCAACCTACGTTAGGGTTGCACTACGGGTTTTGCACCTTCTTCCATCAAGATCTTGTGAGTGCAAAAGGATGGACTAATGCCCTTAATGTCAGTGATCTTCCAAGCTATAACTCCCTTATATTTTTCCAACATACTTACCAATTTGGTCTTTTATTCTGTATTGAGATCTTTGGCAATGATCACAGGCAATTTTTGTCCTTTAGATAAGAACACATATTCCAAATGCTCGGGCAAGTCTTTTAGGTCCAATTCAGGAAGCTCTTCTATGGATGATTTCATTCTCCATAAACTGCTTTTCTCAATTTCTAACTTCTTCATCCCATCCTCATTGTGAAAATCTTCTGAATATGCCATTAATGTTTCTATCAACTCCTCCTCACTAGATACCTACATCAACTCAAAAATTGGTTCGTCAAGAATATCAACTCTTAAGCAGGAATTATCAGAAGATAAAGAGTGTTGCATGCTCTTGTGGATTTGAATGACTACTTCCTCATCCCTAACCCTAAGTGTCAACCTCCCCCAATGAACATCAATTAATGCTTTTGCTATAGCTAGGAAAGGTCTACCTAGGATTAAAAGGACTTCGAAATCTTCATCCATGTCAAGAATAACAAAATCCACCGGAAATATGAATTTATCAACTTTTACCAACACATCTTCTATAATGCCCCTAGGATATTTGATAGATCTATTTGCGAGTTGAATACTCATCCTAGTGGGCTATGGTTCTCCTAGGCCTAGCTTTTAAATGTTTTATACGGCAATAAATTAATGCTAGCACCTAGGTCAGCTAATGCATTATAGACATGAAGAGTGCCAATTAAACATGGGATAGAGAAACTTCCTAGATCAATTTTTTTATGTGGAAAATTTAGTTTGTCCTACAATATGGCTGTGCATTCTTCGTTTAGGACCACTGTGGACAACTCTTCCAATCACTTTTTGTTGAAAAGCGTACTTTTAAGAAACTTGGCATATTTGGGCATGTGAATTAAAGCTTCACTGAGTAGAATGTTTATGTGCAGTTGTTTAAATACCTCAAGGAATTTGTCAAATTGAGCATTTTTTGGGCTTTGTGTAGCTGGGTAGGATATGGTATTTTAGGATGAAAAGTAGGATTTTTGGAAGATGGACAAGGGATAGCCGGCGCCGGTTTCAGTGCTTCGGCCAGTGCTAGTTCAGTTCTGTGCTGCTCTGTCTCAGAGTTACTGGATAGCTGGTGTTGGGTCTCTTCCTCTAGCCGGTGCTGGTTATCCTCTGTAATGTCTTGCAACTCTTTTCCACTTCGTAATGTGACAACAGCTGTTTCCTCAATGGCTGTTGGTGTGATTTCGTGAGATTTTAACACCATATCAGTAAAAAACCAAATTTGTTGTTCTATATTGTGGATCATTGCTTCGAAGTTTTCAAATGTAGAATCTATTTCTTAAAAACACCTTGTGACATGAACAACAAATTTTCCTATTACGGTTTCGAGCTCTGCTAATTCTGGTGCTGCGCGTGTTATCTTCGAAGCATAATGGGGGTACTGTCCCTCATTAAACTTCCTCCGATTCCAATTTGCCATTTCTCCTGAACATAGAAGTGAGTTAGATACAGAATTCATGATTAAAGCAAAATTAAAATATTACAAAGTAAGTCAATGCTGCATAGTCAAAGTGAGTATGTCAGGTTACAAAGGTAAACAAGATACAAAAGATAGCACCTTTTTGCGAAAAGAACAATTGTACATATTTACATGGTTAAATCAATAAAATCCAAGCTTTCATACTATTGTTCCCTGGCAACAGCACAAAAAATTTAATCTGTCCAGATTTGGGTATAAAAAATCATATAAAAATAAGTATATTCCAAATTAAGTTTAAATTAAAATGTTAACACCTAATTACACAAATGAGCAAGCGTACTCATCATTAACATAGCATAGGGTTCAAACGAGTGTCGATCCTCTAGGAACAAGTATGTATTAGTCACCTTTCTTTTATTGTTTAACCGACTCAATAAAGTAAAAAGAAATAAAAATAAAATAAAATAAAATAAAAATATATAAATGTCAAGGATGGAGAAGTATGTAACTCAAACTATTATTTTGACAATCATGATCTTAAAATACATAATCATTATCAGAATTAATTATTCTCTTCGCATAATGAAGGATTAAGATAGATTCACTTCTTTGTGTAATCCATGAATCCCTATCTTCTGGATAAATTAGCATCACATATCCTGTCTCAACTAATTCACCTACAAGATGCATTAACCACATTACTTGATTTAATTCCCATTCCTAGCAAATTACACATGAAATTAACCAATGAATCCATATCCTTGCAGATATTAATTAACCATGAACTACTTTGTCCCTACTCTTAGCCCCTTTGTCCAAGCAAGTTAAGAGCCAACAAATATGAACCTAACAAATTGAAACCACCTTCAACCCCTTTGTCCAAGCAAGTTAATGGAAAGAACCAACCAATTAATCTCGTAATAAGCACAAGTAATCAAATACCAAGAATAACAATCAATTAATCAAAAGATCAAACAACTCTAAAAATCATGAATATCTAAAACAATGTCAAATTACAATAAAACAATTAATACATCATTGTCTAGAAAAAGAAAATAAAATAAAAGAAAGCACTCATACACAAGCCTCCTTCTTCTTCCTTTGAAAACCTTCTTGTACAACCCTCCTTGAATTGAAGAATTCGTCTTTTGATTTTAGTGATTTTCTATGATGATCAATAAATTTTCCATTTTTCTCTTGTGTTTTCCATCTATTTATAGGCTTAGGAAGTGCCTAAACTCGTTGGTGTAATGTTCTTGGCTACGTAGAAGTAGAAAAGTACTAAAATTCCATAAATTACCAGAAAAAGGTGTCCAAAAATCAAGATCCTGTCTTTTCCTCAGGGCACATCCAGCGCCGCCTTGGCTGCTGAAGCCGGTGCTGGTTGTGTTTTGTTTCTTCCTTTGTTCGTTGATTTTTTCTTGATTTCCACGCACTGCTTTTTAGAGTGCATCCGGTGCCGGTTCGGTTCTGTTTCGCCTTGTTTCAACAATTTTTTGTCGTCTCGAAGTTTATGTCATTAGCACATGGCCAGCGCCGGTTCCACTATCCTGGCCGGTGCCGCCTCTATTATGTTTTGAGACATTTTTGCTTCGTTTTACCCCTAAAATCTGAAATAATGAACAAAATACCTTTCTAAGGGTAAAATCTCAAATATAAAGGAATATGACTAGTTATTGAACAAAATATGTCACAAAAAAAAACCTTAAATAACTAGGAAAAATATGTCTAATTTAGCCCCTATCATTCAATAATTTCCAAACTCTTATTGCTCTCCTACTCCCTAATCAATCAAAAACCATAACCTTATTTAGTAATTACAGTTCAACTCAAGCAAATCTTGCATTTTCTCTCTCTCTCTCTCTCTTTTTCTTTTAGCTCCTTCATCATCTCTTCTCTATTTTTTCATAAGATCACTCGAATTTTCAGCGATGGTGTCAAGGACTTGATGTAAACTCAACTTTTACAACTCAATCACCATTCCTCTTGTGATCTTTCTTTTTTTCTTTTTCTTTTTCTTGCTTTTCTCTCTTTTTTTTTTTTCACTGCTGCAATTCTTTTCTTTCTTAGTTTCTCTCTTTCCTTCTTTCCTAACAACTTTTTGGTTTTCTTTTCTTGTTTTCAACCTTTCTTTTTCTTTCTTCTCTTTCTTTTCTTTCTCTTTTTTTTTTCCTACCTCAACATAACTATTGATGCATGACTGACAGTAACGAGTCATGATCTTTCTCCAAGTATTCTCTCTCAACTTTCTCTTACATGCACTTTTATCCATCAAGAGCAAATAAAGATTGGAAGAATTATTCAAACTCTCAGAAAAGAAAACAATGGACAAAGTATCATAACGGGTTTTAAGAAAGAAATTCACCAATGTAGGCTCAAAATAGGAACTAGGGATAATATAAAATATAGGTAGACTTGAAAAGCTCAAACTATCCAAAGAAGGCCTATTATCATCATCCCTAAATTAAATCATGAATGTCTTTCCTATTTCGCCTTGAGAGGTATTCAAGTAAGTTCTAGAATTCTCAATGAATTTTAGTGTCAAAACAGGTTTAAGAACAATGCAAAGCATATGATCAAGAGCTACATAGTCCAAATATGTGCATAAAGTCATGCATAAGCCATAAATGGTATAGAACATATATGCTCTATAATCTATCATAAAGACATGCATTAAAAATACAACTTGAAATCTCAAAGAAAATCAAAAAAAAATTTGGAAAATTTTTGCTCACAAGAAGGATAAAGGATAAAAGAATGATGCATAGAAGATTTTTCAATCGAACTACTCCCCCACACTTAAACTGGACATTGTCCTCAATGGCCAAAGAAATAGAACAAAGAATAAACATTGCCATGGGACCAAAAATATAAAGGAGAAGAGATAAGAAAGATAATACTTCCAGATATTATGCAATTTACTGTACAAGTGTTGAGTTCCTGGAGAAAGAGGCATTGGCAAAGTACCTAAAAAGAAAAATACAAAAGAACACACCAAAGCATAAAAACTAGAAAACAAAAACTAAAGAAAGAAAATAGTACAAATAAAGAAAATTAAGCAAGTACTAACTAGAAAAGACATGAAAAGATAAAGGAAAAACAAGAGTGAACAGTAAGAGAAAATGTGGAACAATCAGCTTAATCCTCCTCATCAACATCAGTAGCAGGGGCGGAAGTGCCCTCACCACCATGTTGTCCCGGAGAATGCTGCCTCCATTCAGCCCATTGCTACTCCATAATAGCTTACGGCCGGGCAATGTCGTCGATGGAGCCCTGCAAGCATAGGAGCATCTACGTCTGCTGGGCTAACTATCCCAGCACGGTAGTCTCGAAGTCAGTCCTGGGTTGGGACTGGAACTACTAGCTCGTGTGTAACACCCCACTACCTAGGCCCATCAGGGCCGAGGATGTCACCCCGTCCAGAGGACAAGGGGTCTTTATAACTAGGTTACATAGAATAAAATAAAATAAAGACTTTAAAATTAAACTTATTACAACCCAAAAGATGAATACTGGAACAAATCCAAAATAAATTATTTGCATCAATCTCTCGAAACATCACATAAAAAAAATAAATAAATAACATGAGTCTTCAAAGCATAGGCAACAATCTAGCTAATGACCTCCACAGCAGGATCTTCCTGAAAACATGGCATAAAAGGTGGTGAGATAAAAATCTCAGTAAGCCCATGTGTGCTTTGAGTTTTTCAGGTAAAATAATTCATGCATGCAAGTTGTAGAAGTTTCATAAGGAAAAGTACTGGCAAGCAATAAATAAGTGTTGAAAATAAAGAGTGGCGTTTCGTTTTTCAAACCATACATGTGCATAATAAATACAACCACTCAAATGGGTAGACATGGGTAATCACACGTTGGGCCCCATGACTTAATAACGGTTAGAATGCCACACTTTGTGCAAGCTGACAAAAGGGTAGGTGTACGGCCTACCGGGTGAGATACTCCTCCATCTCTACACCCAAACTTACCGGTTGTCCACTCCGGAACACACAGTCCATAGGACTGAAACTTGCTAGCTCGGACCAGCATGACCTACCGGACTGGCATCCTATCCAGGAAGGACTCACCCCTCAGAGGTGGCCACCTACTGAGAGACTTACCCTAACCCTTCAAAGACTAGTCCTGGTGGTCTACCCTTATTGAGTACTCAACGTTGATTGTCCCCCTTGGGAGAAAATTGATCATAATCTGCTTTATTTGAAAATAGCAATTAAGGGTTTCTAAAAGTCTTGTCAAAGTTGGGTTTTAGAAAGAGTTTAGCATTTTGTGTAAAACTGCTTGTTTAATTTTCAAATGATTTGTTTGTCTGGAATAAAAAGGAAAACAGTCCTTAATTGCCTTTACAAAATAAATGTCCATACACATCACATTTGGCTTGGCATAATAATTTTTTGTCTTCACAAAATTCCATGCAGGAGCTTACCTGGTTCTTTGCTTGCTCAAACTCAAAAGTCTTCCAAGGCTGACCTAACCCCGCCTGGGGTACACACAAAACATAAGGTTACATTCAAGCTAAACTCACTTACACAAAATAATCCTAATTCAACCCATTACCATCATGACCCTAACGCTCTAAGCTTTAACGCTAGCTAAAGAAAAGAATTTTATAAAATAAGTCTAGTTTGATAAGTTAAAATAACTTGGGGTTCTAAAATAGTTGTTAATAAATTATAGACTCATTTAATAATTCTTGTGTGCTATTAATAAATAAAAAAAGGTTTGAATTTTAAATAATATTAAGTCTAACAATATTAACAAATGGTAATTTAAAAATAGCGTCATTATAAGTAAATAATAAATTATAAATAATTTTTAATTATTTTTTTAGAAAATAAATAATTAGTAATAAATAAAATTAATAATAAATGAATTATTTTACATTTTAAATTAATAAATAACAAATAGATTTTAATATAAATTATATTTAGGAATATAGGTAAAAGTTTGAACTAAGGTCTACAAGGTCATTAATTCTAATATTTTATTTATTATAAAAGATTTATTACTATATATATATATATATATATTTTTAACAAAAGATCTCATTTATTTGATAAAGAAAATATTAATATTTTAATTAATAAACCACTCCAAATCTTCCTAGAGTTTCGAATTTTATAGAGAAAAATATAGTAGTAATTCTATTTAAAGTAATAAAATTTTGTTAATAAAAATAACCTAGACTTAACGAGGAAATACTCTTTCACCATGATTTTTCTATTGCTAGAAAAGATTTATAAACACATTCTCCAATATCAAATGATAAACCAATCCATTCATGAACACATGCTTGACTTCACACATACTATCACAAGGCTAACTTCATTCTAGGCATAATCATCATTAATGGCTTCAATGGAAAAAAGAAACATAAGAGCCTAATCACCTTTGGTGTCATGATCTCTAACATGCTTCAAACATCCATAAAATTCATTAAGCACAAAGAACATACAATGATTCAAAAAGAAAACACATACAACTCAGCCATATACAACCATCATCATGTCTTAACTCCATCCCCTTAATCCATATGCATATACTCAATCTCCATTCATACTCTATCTCCCTATCAACACCTAGGAGACATGATTTTAGAATTTAAAAAGAAAGAATTTAAGAATAAATACTTGATTGTCGATTGCTTTGATGAAGACAAAAGAAGGTCCACGCGCGATAGAGAGCCTTGAGTGATCCACCGGAAAAACAGCCATGGTTGATGGTTGATCAACCATTTTGGTACAGGAGAGAGAGAGAGAGAGAGAGAGAGAGAGAGAGAGAGAGAGATAGAGAGAGAGAGAGAGCATTAGAAGGGTATATTAAGAATTGAATGGAAAAAGGATGAACAAGAAGGTTGTTCTTGATTTACCTTGTTGATGTTCTTGAGACCTTCAAGAGAAAAGGCTAATTTCGATCCGTTTGAAAATTCTTGTTTGCGAGGTTTTGTGTTATAAATACCAGAAATGAAGTTTAGGGATTAAATAGAAGTGATTCGGAGTATTTGAGAGTGATTGGAGGTGTTTAGAGTAGGGTTAGGCTTGAAGAAGTTTAGTGTGTGTTCTTAGTGTTCTTGGTGAAAATGGAGAGAGTTTGAGAGGATTGCTGCACGAAATTTGGTAAGGTGCTGGCCGAATGGTCTACGGTGAATGGGAGTTTCGGTTTTCAGCAAGAAGGAGAGAGGTTGATCAGATTTTATTTGAAATTCAAATGGAGAAAGTTGTGGAGTTGGTTAAGGTAGGTGGTTAGCTATGGTGTTTGATCAAGGAAGGTTTCTTCACTCTTCAATGGTGCCGGCTGATCAAGGTGATTTCGATGGAATGAATGGAGCTTGTGCAGGCTATAGAGGTGACCGAAATTCAGTCTATGAAGGCAAAGGAAATTCTGGTTAGTTAGCCTAATGCAAGAGTGGTTTAATGGAGTAAAATGCTGGAATTTTTTTGAAGTTCAAAAAGAGTTTGAATGGAGTGATCTTAGGAGTGTTTTGAGGTGTGGTTATGGAGTCCAAGGTAAGTGAGGGGTTAATGGTGTTCAGTCCATGGCTGATCAAGGAGCAATGTTGCAGAAGTTGAAGGGTGGTTCTTAGCCTAGGCTTGAAGGAAGCAAAGCTGGGAAATTCTAGTTTCAAGCTGTCCAATGGTTCGAATGTTTGTGCAGAATTTCTGTGCAGAATTTCTGCACTCCTTCAACCCAATTTGCAGCTGATTCTTGAGAGGGTTTGAAGGTCTTTCTAAGGTGGTTTTCCAGCCTTCTTCCTGGAGAAATACATAGGAGTTTTGCTGGCTTGAAGATGGACTAAAACAGCTTCATTTCCTTGGTTGAAAGCTGCGAAAATGTCCAAAATTTTTTTCTGATTTTGCACAGTTTGTGCAGTCCGAAAATTGCAAAGATTTTCCAGCCTTTAAGCCACATGAAATGACAATTTTCTTGGTAGCAAATGAAGAGGTTTACTGGCTGAATTTTCGAAGAGATGGTCTGCAAAAATTCTGGAAAATTTTCCAGATTTCCCTTCACTAAAACATGAACAACATGAAGGTGAATTTTTGAAGGTTCTTTCATGGTGTTTGATTTCTCTTGGAACCCCTTCCTATTTCCCCTCCTATTTTCGGCCAACTCCCCATCCTCCACAGCTGATTTTCGAAATTCAAGGTGATGAAATATCACAGAATTTTAGAGTTCAAAAGAAGAGATTTAATGAATTTAAATTGTAAAAATGTTAGGACAAGCTAGAGGTAATAAAAAGGACAAGAATTCCTCTAGAATTCTTTTTAGGACATGAGGACAAGATTAGGACATTCTCTTCATGTCTCCCCTAAGACAACATTCCTATTTTCATGGAATGCAAGAAAACAAAAATTCAAACTTAGTTGAGATAATCATGACAAAAGCTTAAATGATGGGATTTGAACTCATGACCTTAGAAATTAATTCACCAAGCTCTAACCACTAAACCACGCTAACTCTTGTTCCTATTTTCTCAACCACATATTCTTCTTATGAAATCCTCAAGCTATCTTCCTATTTTGACCTCAAGTAAAATTACCATTTTACCCCTCCTACTCAATAAGCATAACTAGGCATTTTAACCTATAATCCACAATTCTAAAGCACATAAAATCATTCAAAAATATATATATTCATGCAAAATAATATGATATGCATCCTGACCCCCTTACTCTAGGGTTGGCTTTAGGTGGGGTTTTACATCGTGTGCATGCTGGTGGTAGTGGGTGATCCTTCTCCACAGGGGGTGGCCTAACCTGACTGGGATACCTGACCTCATGAGGGGTTAGCCACTTTTTCAATTCCTGGTTGTACTTATACCCACAACTCAGCAGTGTTTGTTTCGTAACCATATCATGCTCATGGTAGCCTCCATCAATTCTCCCTCAGTGCCAACACCAAAGTCTTTCAGAATTTTCATGATAACTAGAGGGAAGGCGAAAGCTTTAGTAGAGAGATGGTGATGAACCACATCCCTAATGGAATGTATAATCAAGGGCGTAAGAGAGATAGGCAGGGTGTTCATCATCCTATGCAAAATATAGGTATCAATAAGGCGGGTTTCATTAAATCCACTGGCACGGGGTACAACATGAACCCAAACATATAGACTAGAGCTCTAAAGTTGGCAACAAGATCATTGTTCGAATAGTAAATGTTGGCATGGAAGGCATTATGCTTATGCAACCCTAGAGTAGCTCTCATCCCACTGGCATCCTAATTAAGGTCAAAAAGAATTTTTTGATTATTAAGATCTATCCCTAGCTAAGAATCATCATCAAACACCTGGAGAAGATTAGCTAAGTGATTTTGTGTGATGATAATAGGGATTCCTTTCACTCTCATCTCAATATAGGGAAGGTGTTTATTGCCCTTGTCAACCATGTTGGCATAGAATTCTTTTATTAGCACTGGACAATACTTCCCTTTTAGCTGTACTATCGATCCCCATCCTAGCCTCCTAAACATCATTCCTAATTTAAGGGCATAGTCTAGGGTAGGTGCGAATGTACACTCTACAAGGGATCGATGGATGATGGGGCTGAGGAAGAAGAATCTCTCACCCTTTTAGAGGATTGACCTCGTGCTCTAGACATGTGGTCAAGTGAGTAGTGGTGAAAATAGGAGGATAGAACAAATGAGCTCAAAGAAGTAAAAAAAAGTGTAGCTACCCGTTTCAAACACAATCCTCAACTCTTACTCAAACCTCAACCAATCTTACCACAACAATGCCCAAACACCTTCAATGTATATCACACTCTCAACAACAACTAATTCAATCTCTTCCAATCAATTCAACATAACCTGCAAGAATACATATAAAGCTCACTGTAAAATAGAAATGTGTTCAATATCTCCAATGCATTAGAGTATACATGATCATGTGAATGGAGGCATCATCATGGCATTACATGAAAACCAATGCAAGTTCCATGTGTAGCAATTACTCAACTATCATAAATAGCTGCAATTCTAACCTTAGATATATGCATGAATTTCCTAATGATCATGTGCCTGAATTAAGTATCCAAGAACCATTAACTCCTAATCTATCCAAAGTCATGAAGCTCAAGAGGTAATGCCCAATTTAAGAGAACATAAACAACCCCCAATTTTTGGCCAAAATTTTTCCTAAAATTAGAAAAAGTCATCTACACCATTTTAACTATGGGAATTAAATAAAAATCATACCTTTGTACTCGTGTATGCATGGGCAAGTGAAAGATGTAGTCTTTTTGCAAAAATCTAAGCTCTTTGCTTGTGGTTTGAAGTTAAGTTTGTTGTGAAAAATGGAAGATTTAGAGACTTTTGATCTGTAGGATCAACAAAAGAAAGGTAGATGGATGTTATAATAGTGATTAGAAGGTGAAAAATCAAATTTTGGGAAGTTGGGGAGGTGCAGCCGGCGCGGGTTAGAAAGGATTTGAGAGGGAGTTGGAGATTTTGAAAGAAGTGGCCAAAAAGGCCTATTTCTTATGCCTTGCCCAATAGGAATTGGCACCGATCCTAGCCCTAGCCAGCGCCAATTGCATTCTGTCCGGCCTTCTCTTCTCTTTTTTTTTTTTTTATTGAAGAAAAATGATAAACACACAATAATGATGAATAATGCATTTTAATTCATGAGAAATAATCAACCAAAACGATGAAAATAAAAATTTTCCCAATCACAAAACTGAAAGTAAATAAAAAAAATGGCTTCAATGTTTTCCACGGCTTTGATCCTGTGGATTTTCCTCAGTGTTTTTATTTTTTGGCAATGTTCCAACTTGACGATCCCCTAGTAGTTTGGCTAGTTGACCAATTTGGTTTTCCAAGTTGTGCATGGAGGCCTCTAGGTTCCTTATTGTAACATCGACCCATTGGAACTTAGTCTCTGTTGTACTTACCAATTGGTCAATTAATTCCTCCAATGGTGGCTTTGAAAGTACTGCATTACTATTCATAGGGGTTTGGTTCCTTTGATTTCCTCCAAAATTTAAAGAACCCTGCCTAGGTTAGTTTCCATTGATCCAAGAGAAATTAGGATGATTTCTCCAACCAGGATTATAAGTAGAGCTATAAGGGTTGTTACCTGGACGGACAGTACCTGCAAAGGCCACTTGTTCTGTGATTTTTTGGAGTGAACCCATATTTTGGCATTCATGATTTGGGTGACCCTCTCCACAGAAATCACAACTAAAATTTAATACCTAGCTTTGAGGCATTACCATTTGTTCCATCTTCTGAGTCAAGGCATCCGCCTTAGCCTCCAATGCTGCCACAACATCCACTTTGTGTACTCCTTGCACACGAGCTCTAGACCATGTACTTCCCTACGAGTAGTTATTAGAAGTCAGATTTTCAATAAGATTGAATACCTGTTCCGGGGTCTTATGATTAATGGAACCCCCTGCAGAAGAGTCCACCACATGACGTGTTGCGAACATGATGCCATTTAAAAAGTTGAGCATCTGCATTCTTAGCTCAAATCCGTGGTGTGGGCATTTTTCTCAACATTTCCTTGAATCTCTACCAACATTCATACAAGGGCTCAGAATCTAATTGTTGGAAGGTAATTATCTTGTTCCTAAGTTTGGTTGTCCTAGCTGGATGGAAATATTTGGCCAGAAATTTTTCAGCTAGGGCATTCCAAGTAGTGATGGAACCTGTAAGTAAAGACTTTAACCAAGATTATGGCATCCTCAGAAACAACATTCATTTTAAAAGTATCACAAATCTCAAGGAAACTAGCTAAATGGGCATTGAGATCATCTTCAAGTAGCCTATCAAATTGAACCATATTTTGGACCATCTGGATAATATTGGGCTTTATTTCAAAATTATTCGCATCCACCCCAGGCCTAGTGATACTTGAGCTTGTGCCCGAGATTGCAGGTTTTACAAAGTCATCCATAACCCTCCTATTATTCCCAGCATTGTTATTTTGAGCACCTTCCAAGTCGACAATCAAGTTCCTCTGGATTGTCCGGCGGATCTTTGACAGTGTCCTTTCGATTTCAGGGTCAAAATCGACTATCTCGCCTTTGGATTTTTAGGTCATGTACCAAGGATAACACCTAGAAAAAATAAGAAGTGAGTTAGATAACAGGATTCATGATTACAACAAAATTAAAAGATTACACAGTGAGTCAATAGAACATAGTCAAAGTTAGCAGGTTAGGTTACAAGGGTATACACAGATACACAAGATATAAAAGATAGCACTTTTTTGCAAAAAGAACAATTGTACATATTTACCTATTTACATATTTACATGGTTAAATTAACAAAATTCAAGCTTTCATGATATTGTTCCTCGGCAACGGTGCCAAAAACTTGATGTTAAATTAAGTTTTTCAAAAACACCTCTATGATGAAATAGAAAAAATATCCTAATCCCCGGCAACGGTGCCAAAATCTTGATGCGTATGGAATTGGGTATAAAAATCATATAAAAATAAGCACATTCCCAATTAAGTTTAAATTAAAAAATCAATCACAAATTACACATATGAGCAAGCGTACTCATCATTAACAGAGTACAGGGTTCAAACGATTGTCGATCCTCAAGAAACAAGTATATATTAATCACTTTTCTTTCATTATTTAACCGACTCAATAAAGTAAAAATAAAATAAAAGAAAAGAATATATACATGTCAAGGATGGAGAATTATGTAACTTAAACCATTATTTTGACAAACATTACCTTAAAGAACCTAATCATCGTCCTAATTAACTATTCTCTTGGCCTCATGAAGGATTAAGGTAGACTCACTTCTTTTTCAATCCATGAAATCACTATCTTCTAAACAAATTAGCATCATCTATTCTGTCTCAACTAATTCACCAAAAAGATGCTGTAAACATAATCCTTGATTAAATTTCCATATTTTGGCAAACTTAAAATATGAAATTAACCAATGAATCTATATTCTGGCAAACATCAATTAACCTTCAATTACCTAGTTCTTCGCAATCAACCTCTTTTTCAAGCAAGTTAAAAGACAACAAATATTAAATTAATGAATTGAGACCACCATCAACCCTTTTTTTCAAGCATGTTAATGGAGAGAAATAACCAATTAATATCGTAATTAGCACTAGTAATTGAACACCAAAAATAACAATCAATTAATCAAAAGAACAAAGTAACTCTAAAAATCATGAATACCTAAAACAATGTCAAATTACAATAAAACAATTAATACATCATTGTTCAAGAAAAGAAAACAAAAGTAAAAGAAAGAACTCATAGACAAGCCTCATCCTTCTTCCTTTGCAGACCCTCTTGCACAATCCTCCTTGAATTGTAGAATTCCTCCTTTAACTTGACTGATTTTCTATTATACTCTCCGAATTCTCCCCTTTCTCTTGTGTTTTCCATCTATTTATAGACTTAGGAAGTGCCTAAACTCATTGGTGTAAGGTTCTTGGCTGAGTAGAAGTAGGAAGATACTAAAATTCTACATATTACAAAAATCACGTGCAAAAATCAAGGTTCTGCCTTATCTTCAGGGCACAGCCATTGCCGTCTTGGCTAATGGAGCCGGCGTCAGTTGTGTTCTGTTTCTTCAATCATTCGCTGATTTTTTCTTGATTTCCCCGCAATGTTGTCAGAGTACAGCCAGCGCCGCCTTGGTTGCTAGAGCCGGCACCGATTTGGTTCTGTTTCGGTCCTGTTTCAACAATTTTTCGTTGCCTCGAAGTGCATGCAAAGCAGCACACGCCAGTTCCTCTGTCCTGGCCAGCACTGCCTCTATTCTATTTTGCGACGTTTTTGCTTTGTTTTACCCCTCAAATCTGAAATAATGTGCAAAATACCTTTTCAAGAGTAAAATCTCAAATATGTAGGAATATGACTATTTATTAAACAGAATGTATCACAAAAGAACCTCAAATAACTAATAAAAATATGACTAATTTAGGCCCTATCAATCACCCATCATAGGATTCTCCAACCCAACCGCGCTTAACTTCAGAGTTCTAATGAAATTTGGTGCATTACATCACACTCTTCTATGTATTACGATATGACAAGTTTCTAATATTCAAAATATGCTACTGGAGTATTACGCAACTATGCATATCCCAATTTGCACATCTTACGCCATATTGTGTATACAAGATCCTTAAGTGCAAAATTCTTCACTTATCATCTCATCACCACAAATTCCAAGACTAGAAATTCAAGTTCAACAATTATTTACTTTGTATATAAATTCCGAGGTATTCCTATCCTCATTCTCTTTACTGTTGTCCAAATTTAGGATAAAAAATCTCTTTTTGAGAAATATCAGAATTAACTCAACTTTTATTTAACTCATCAAAAGGGATTACACCCGACTTGAATACCCCAAATTCCTATATCTCAGTTACTTCCATATCTGACTCTATAAAATTCATCGTCTTTATAAGTCTACATACTATGATGGACTCTATTATGTCTCGTGAAAGGCTCAACTATTCTTCATCAGAAACATTATTAGTGTTCCGTTATGCTCTGATATCAATTGTAACAATGCATATTTCCATAGCGTAGTGAGCTGTGACTTTATGGGATCTCGCCCCGTCCAGTTACCCAAACAAGAGGTCATTATAATGAACTTCACTCAATAGGCAACAAAAATTTTAAAAAATTTACTTTTATTTAATATATGAAGGTAAATAGTCTATAACTTCTTATACATATACTCAAGAGTATCACAGATTCAAGGTGTAGCATGGGCATCTGAGAGTCCACCATGCTTCTGCTGCTCCTCTTATCCCTAAATTTTTAAGAGAAATAATATACATGTGAGTGAAAAATCACCCAGTGAGTCTCATGTGTGCTAATGATTTATTAAATAAACTGATTACATATTATTAGTTATTCTTTTATAAAACCATTACGGGAAAGCATTTCATTTTTTTACTAAAAACAATTCCAAAACTTTCTAAGAAAGAGTTTATCAAAATTTGGTCATTTTTGGAAAACCATGTTTCGTTACAGAGTCATTGCCCCCAATTTTAGAAATGCAGACACTTCTCTTAATAGTGAGCCAGTCTGCGTGCAAAGCTCACACGGTTTCACCTTCGACATCACAATCTTGTTGCACTAAAGACGTAATCCCATAGCACTCAATTGTGCATTGCCAAAGAAATAGAAATGTTGTCACACTCTACCGAATTCATTTGACTCATATGCCTTCGGATCACTATCCATTTCTTACACGAGAGAGGACATGTGTTATCATTTATTGCTTGCTTAGTATGGGGACCCATTCTCGCATCGTTCCTCACATGAGAGGGAGCAATAGGTTAGCCAAGCACGTACCAACCCATCTGGTAAGTCCTTAGCCATTTCTAATGTTCCCCCGTTTAGATTAAGATAATTCCTAGAACTAGCCAGGTTATTTAAGGTCGTCTACCTCCAACGTAAGCTAGTACAAAGGTCAGTTCTTATTGAGTACTCAACATTTCCACTCGTTCACAAGACCAGTCCTATTCCACTAGCTCACAAGGCCAAATAAATATCCATTCTCAAACCAAATGAATACCAATAAATTATTTTTCTAGGGCCAAAATATCATTTTCCAAAAATAGATTCCACTAGTTCATAAGACCAGTTAATAATTCCCACTGACTCACAAGGCCAATTATTTATCTTATTCCCAAAGGAATACCAATAAAATAATTTTTGTAGTTAAAATACCATTCCACAAAAATAAATCTCATGCCGAGAGATTGTTTTCAAAACCTATAGCAAAAAAGAATAAAAAGTCCTTTTCATATGATAAAATAAGTTTCCAAGGGTATTTTCGTTATTTGAAGAATACCCGATTTCAAAAGAAGTCTTGTCTAGAAAGTCTTGAATTCTAATTCTAAAAGAAGAATTAAATCCAAGAAATCCCAATTATAATTCACAAAATCCATAAGTTACATTTTTCCAAAAATCCTTTCCATAAAAAAGAACATTAATGCTTTCCCAGAGTAAAACATTAATTTATATCATAATTAATAAGAAGAAAACCTTTTAGGTATACATTTATACCTAGCGATTATTCATAATTCAAAGGATCCAAAATCCCTAATACAAAATACCATTTCCTAAAAACCTCAATAATTTCTTGTTCAGAGAAACCATATTTTTATCAGTAAAATACAAAGGTTATTAACCTTTTCACAAAGAGGTTTTAGGAAAATTAGTCACTAATAATGAATAACTCCATTTATGCAAATTCATATTTTCCATTAAAATCCAATCATGGCATGACACCATTTTTTTCTCAAAGAAACCATTTATTTGTCTAGAGAAACCAAAAGGACTCGTAGAACATTTCTTCAATAAATCATAATTTCACTAGCATAAAATAGGATTTGTAAAATAAGTGTGGCTCACCTCATGTCCTTAACTAAATATCGTATCTAGCAGGTCACCAAATGCTTAAAGTGAACAATAGACATTAGACATTGTTTCATGCTTAGTTTGGTATACCACAGCTCAAACCAACACTTAGTCAACACAAATATAAGGAAATCACTTATTTCCTATTTCATTATTTTTCTTCTTTGTACCATGTACATATACATATATTGTATATCTGGTTTCTTCATTTCTCGTTTCCATATTTCTTCTTTTTCTCAAGAACATGAACTCTTCTTCTTGTTCTTCATCATTTGTATTCCCAAAGTCATGCAAATAACTCCTTTGAGTTTATTTCCTTTAAGACCAAAATTCTGCATTTTTCCCGTTTACTACACCATTTTACTTTGTGCATAACTTTTGATCTACAACTCCAATTGGGCTCTATTTTATGTCAAAATGCTCATAAGATCCTCAAATACATTCTATGGATTGCATTTCCACAATGTCAAAATCTTCCAGGAGATTCTGAGGCTGAAACATCTCAGATTTTTCTTTTGTTTAACCCATTGTCACAAAACAACTTCACCTACTTATTCTTCTTATTTTATAACACCTATATTACAATTAATCCACTTCATTTCCCTTTCAAACAACCTTAATTATTTAGGTTTTTTTGTTCAAGCAAGTCACTACATTGCTATGCAATTAATATCTATAATCAAGCACAGTCATAAACCGTTTTCTTTAACGTTTAACTCCGTTTCCATTCCAACTCTACCATCTTTCTACACAACTATGAACAGCCCCTTAATTCACCATTCAAATACCCTTATTCACTATACAAAGTATAGCTTATAGATCCTCCATTCAACCTACAAACTCTTGCACACACAAAGTCTCACATAGTACACAATAATCACTTTGATCATCACAATTCTCTTGTTTTCATGTTATAATTCATATCAAAATCATCACCGTAACAAATTTTACAATTTTAATTCTTGAAGCATAGGATTTTACCTTGTGTATTAGATTTTATAGCTTGAATTATGCTCCAAGAATCACCAAACTCTCAAGAACACATTTTCTCTCTCCTTTTCTAATTTTCCTCAATTTTCTCTATTTTTTCTTTCATTGTTTTTCTTTTCTCTTCCTTTTCTTTCTCCCCTCTTTATGGACAAATTTCCTTGCTGAAATTCAGCTCCTTCACCTCCATACATGCTCCAAATTGGTGACCATTTGGTCACAATTTGTGGGCTATACGCCATGTGTCGCAATTTCATTTGTCTGCCTATTTTCTTATTTATTTTGTAAAACTTAGTTGAATAGATTTAACCTGTATGAAATCTCATACAACCTATCATAATGTGACACATGTAGCTATCCACCAATCACATGGCACCACGTGTCTAAGTTTTACCCGCATTTCTAATTTTTCTTAGAAATGACCAAAATCGGATCTGGAATAGAAAAATATTTTATTTCACCAATAAACACTATAAAATCCATTGAATTCAATGGTAACATTCATTTTCTTCAATTATTTCCCAATTTTAAAAAAATCGCAGTCAAAATCCCATTTGTGGTAAAATTTACAAAAATGCCATTGGAGCCCTGGATAACCTAATTCATACCGAAACGCTTGTATTTTCTTGTTGATCAATTTTTGTTCTAAATGTACCCGCAATCTCTTACTTTATTAAAAGTAGTAGCCTTCTAAAAATTTAGATACGGGTAGAACAAATCCAAAATTACATCCAAGTCTTTAAATATTTTTATTGCACCAAAATATTCCTCGCATTACACTGATTATTTCTTATTCTAGCCACTGATGTAAATTCCTACTCTATCACAAGTAGTAGCCTATTGAAGTTCAAAGGTATAGGTGGAACAATTCTTAAAATTCCATTTATGTCCCTATAAATTATAAAATTCCAATAATGCCCCTGGATAATTTTACTACACCAAGATGTTGATCTCATCTTACTGATCATCTTTTGTTGTGGCCATTCATGCAAATCCTTATTCTGTACAAATTAATAGCTAGTCAAAGTACCAAAAGGGAGGGATATTACATACAACCTTGCCTTCTTAATTTCTCTAACATTTTTCATAGCTATGACTCATGCTTCTGAGGGTTTAGGGAATATACTATAATTTTATCAATAAAGATAGCAACAAAATCATCTAAGAAGGGTCAAAGCACTCGGTATATAAGGTTCATGAAAGTTGTTGGAGCAACTTGGTAAAATCCCAGCTTTAGGCCCAATTTGGAAAAGCACCATGCTCCTTCTAATTGATCAAATAACTCTCAACCAAAGGCAATGAATATTTATTTTTCACAATTACCCTTTTGAAACCGTAGTAATTTATACACATCCTCAGTGTTTCGTTCTTCTTCTTAACAAACGATATATATGCTCCCCAAAAAGATATACAAGGTCGAATAAATCCTTACTACAACAATTCTTGCAATTGCTTCTTAAATTCTTTTAATTCTATTGGGACCATTCCATAAAGTTTTTTGAAGACAAGTTCGACTTGTTGGTAGCTGATTAATAGTGTACTTCACTTTTCTTTCAGGCAGTAATTCTTTTAATTTCAGGGAAAATACATCTCAATATTCATACACTATCAGAACATCCTCAGGCTTTTTCATTTTACTCAGCTTATTCAAAAGATAAGCCATATATCCAACACTTCCTTTTGGATCTGTTTTTGTGTCTTGATTCCAAATATCATAGCACTATTTTTCTTCCTTTGATCTTCTATATATTCTAGGATAGCCTTCCAAGGTTTATGGAATTGCACTATCTTATATTCACAATCAACCTGAGCATAACGTGGAGATAACTACTTTTATCCATGGGATAACATCATAGTCCACTATAGGTTAAAAAATCAAATCCCCTTTCAACAACCACACCATCTACTAAAATTTCAAACTTCATATAGATCGGTTCACTACTCATCTAGTTCCCTGCTGGAATTTTAACAATCATCTAAGGAATTTTCTTCATTTTAGGATGGGGTTGTTTATGTACCTCTATTAAAATATTGCGACCAATATACAATAATAAAAGAAAAGAAAAGATCCAAGTTATAGTAAATAGCTCATATAGCATTTATTTCATCAAATATAGTTTTTCTTTAGTGCAAAATTATATGCACAAGCACACTTATATCTATTGCTACATTGCAAAACTATATGTATCAGCACAGGAAATACCATTATAAACCTAGCATATTTATATAGGACTACACTCATCAAACCACATTTTTACAAATAACTGCTCACTCATTGTCACTACTATTAGATACTTGTGGTTCAGAGTCACGAGATACATAATAATATGCAGGAATCTTATATTCTAAACCCCCTCCCGCCCCTCCTCCCCCAAAAAAATATACGATAGTTTCCTCACGAGCTAGCTCATCATGATCATTTTCGACAATTTCTACAACTTCATTCTCTTGTTCAACTTCGTTTGCTCCTTGGTTTCCAGTGCTAGATTCTAGTTCATCAACCATTCCTCCATTATCTTTAATGTCACTCCCATCCTCAGTATCATCGTAAAAAAGATCCACTCAAGTTCAGACTGAGTTTCCTAAGATAGTATCTCTTGAGGTGGAGATAGAGATAAGCAAGAGAAATAGCTCAGTCTGTGTCCAACCCTTGTTTCCTTAGGTTCTTTAGAATGTAAACTCTCTCCATCCACCTATGTTCCCTTTTTTATCTTATTTTGTTCCTCTAAAGGTTATTTTCCCTTATCAGGTCCATTAGTCATTCCTATAATATAAAAAGTATCTATCGATCTCAAGTATATACTAGTACTATTGTGAAACCCCAACTAAAACCAACCCTAGAGTGAGGGATTCGAGATGCATATCATATTTTCTTACATGCATAAATATATATTTGAATGATTTATATGTGCTTTGGAATTTTGATTTATAGTATAGAAGGTTTAGTTGTGCTTATTGAGTAGGAAGTGTAAAATGGTAATTTTGCTTGAAGTGAAAATAGGAAGATAGTTTGAGGATTAAATAAGAAGAATATTTAGAAAAGAAAATACGAATAAGAGTTATTGTGGTTCAGTGGTTAGAGCTTTGGAATTAATCTTTAAGTTCTTAAGTTCAAATCCCACCAATTAAGTTTTATCATGATTAAATTTTATTTTATGTAAGATGGAATATTTTCGGCCCTTGCATGCCATAAGAAGAAGTAGGAGTGTTGTCCTAGGGAAGACATGAAGGGAATGTCTTAATCCTATTCTTACGTCCTACAAGAATTCTTAAGGGATTCATGCCCTTTTGTTCCCTAACTTACCTTAAATTCTTCACCAATTAAGCTTGTTCAATTATCCAAATCCATGTTTTAATTCCAAAAAATTCACCAAGGTTTATTGACCTTGGAATTTCAAAAATGGCTCCTTGAGGATAGAGTTTTGACTGAAAATAGGGAAGGAGTTAAGGAAGGTTCCTAAGAGAATTAATCTCCATGGTTGAACATTCAAACTCCATTCCATAAGTGTTCATCTTCTTCATGGCAGCAATCTGAAAATTTTTCAGCTTCTTGGTCAGTTCAACTTTCAAAAACTACAGCCAATTTTGTTCGGCTTGATGACTGATATCCTTTGCTAAAATTCGGACTGCACAAAAGCTGTGCAAACTAGGAAAAATTCGTGGACAGTTTCGTAGCATGGCAGGCCAAAAACCAAGTTGTTTCTTCTACCTTTCAAACCAATAATTTAACTCTATCTTTCCTCCAAAAAGAAGGCTGGAGACCAGCCTTAATGGACCCTCCAATACTTCTTCAAACTCACTACAAGTCAGCTGGAGCATTGCAGAAAAAACTGCACAAAAATTCCAGCAAGCTATTCAAAGATCAAACCAGAAATTCCAGCCTTGCTCCCCTTCAAACCTTATCTGAAAACCACTTTAACTTTCTGTGAAATTAACCTTGGTCAGCCATGAATTGAACTTCATCACCTCCTCCATTGATCTGCACGAATGAACACCATAGCTACTCCTTAAATTCCTCTTTCAATTACTCCAATCAAGCTTCCAATTAGAATTCAAAATTTCAGCAAATTGCTCCATGAAAACTTCCATGGATTAAGCTTCAAACAACCAGAAGTTTCCCCACCATTGCACTTAACATTTCGGCCACCCTATAACCACTTCAAACCTCATTCATCACAGCAAAACCTCAGCAATCCAGTCAGCCATTGAAGCTCCCAAAGAACCTCCATCAATCAAACCGTTCTACCATATCTTCTACCTTAATTCACTCCACGAATTACTCCTTTTGAAATTCAAATGATCAGATTTCCCTCTTTCCCCTAATTTGGAAATCCAATTACAAGAATTCCTTTAACCATTTGTCCAACACATTTCAACAATTTCGTCCAACATTCTCTCCATTTTTCCAAGAACACCAGGAACACCAAAAACACACACCACCATTCTCCAAGCCTAAGACCACTCCAAACACCTCCAATCCCTTCCAAAAACCCCAGATCACGTCTACTCACTCTCTACAGTCCATTTCTGTATTTTATAGCATCAAACATTGAAAACAAAATTCTGTTATCAGATAAAAAACCAAAATTTTTCTTGAAGATTCAAGAACTCTCTCAAGGTAACCAAGAACGATTTTGATCATCTTCCTTCCTTCAATCTTTAACATAATATACTGATACTCTCTCTCTCTCTCTCTCTCTCTCTCTCTCTCTCTGGGCCGACATGGTTGTTTCAACCATGGCCGTTTTTCTTCTTCTTTCTTGGACAATTCAAGTCCCCTAAGCGTGTGGATTCCCTTGAATCTTCATCAAGGTAGTCATCAAACAAGTATGTCTCTTTAACCCTCTCCTTAATTCTAAAATCATGTCTCTTGGATGTTGTTAGAAAAGGATAGAATATGATTGGGGAATTGAGTATGTGTTTGTATAAAGGAGTTGAGATTGGAGCATAAGGATGTTTTGCCATGGTTAAGTATTTTTTCTTCTAGATCAATGCATGTTTTTCATGTCTTGGGTGAGTTGGATGGTTAAGCATGCTAGATATTATGTCACCTTTGGTGAATAGGGTTTTATGTTCTTGTATTCTTGTTGAAGCCATATATATGATTATGCTTAGTAGAGATTTAGCCATATGCTAGTAGGTATGGATTTAAGCTCTTATTCATGAATGGAATGGTTTGATGATTGATGTTGGATTTTATGTTCATGATTATTGTTAGCAACAGGAGAATTACGATCATGACCTTGTTGATTCTAAGATATTTTAATTAGCCAATTCTATTACGTTAAATAAAATTAATACTATATTTTCCCTCAATAATTTTGACAACCCTAGGAAGCCTTGGAGTTAGAATATTAAATGGAATAGTGATATTTTAGCCAAATAAATGATACCTTTTATTAAAAATAATATATATAAATATTTATATATAACAATAATAATAAATAAAGCCTTTTATATAAATAATGATAATAATAATAATAATAAGTAAAATATTAACCTTGTAGGCCATATATTCATAAATACAATTGAAATTTATTTATTATTTATTGATCAAAATTTAATAAAATTTATTTATTATTAATTTTATTTATTAATTATTTTCTATCTAATACTTATTAATTAAGAGATTAGCAATAATCTATTTTAATATCATCTAGGACTTAGGATCCTTCATCAAATAAACCCTAGTTTATTAATAACAAAGATTTATATTTGAACATATAACTTATTAGTAGTTATTTTACAACCCCTAGTTATTTTCACTTATTAAGCTAGATTTCTTTTACAAAAATCTTTATCATCTAGCCTTAAAGCTTAGGACATTAGGGTCACAATTATAATAAGTTGAACTAAGATTATTTATGGAAGCGAATATGGCTTGAGTTTAACCATATGGCTTGTGTTTACCCCAGGCGGGGTTAGGTCCACTTTGGAAGATCTTTGAATTAGCTTAAGTAAAGGATCAGGTAAGCTCCTGCATAAAGCTTATTTGATGACAAAAGGTTACTATGGCAAGCCAAACGAGAAGTGTGTGGACACACAATTTTGTAAAGGCAATTAAGGATTGTTTCCATTCTTGTTTCAGTCAAACAAATTATTTGAAAATCAACAAGCAGTTTTGCTCAAACACCAAACTCTTTCTAAAACCAACTTTGACACGAATTTTAGAAATCCTTAATTGCCATTTGCAAATAAAATAATGTCTTATCAGTTTTCTCCCAAGTGGGACAATCAACGTTGAGTACTCAATAAGGGTAGGCTAGTAGTACTAGTTTTGAATAGCAAGAGCGAGTCTTCTTATAGGAGCCCACCTCCAGAAGATGAACTCAACTTGGAAAGCGACATTATTACTTAGTCATGCCAGTCTGAGCTAGCAAGTTTCAGTCATGTGGACTGTGTGTTTTCAGAGTGGTCAACCGATTTGTTTGGGTATAGAGATTGAGCAGTATCTTACCTGGTAGGCCGTACACCAACCTTTTGTCAGTTTGCACAAAGTGTGGCATTTTGTGGGGCCCAACGTGTGGTAACCCATGGCCGCTCATTTAAGTGGTTGTATTTATTACACACTTATATGGTTTGAAAAGAGGAAAACGCCACTCTTTATTTTAACCTTATTTATTTCTTGCCAGCTCTCTCTCTTATGCAATTTTTACAACCTGCATTCATAAACTATTTTACCTGAACACTCAAAGCACACATGGGCTTACTGATATTTTTATCTCATCACCTTTATGCCATGTTTTTAAGTCGATCTTGCTGTGGAGATGAGTAGCCAGTTTGTTGCCTGCTTTGAAGACATTGTGTTATTTAGTTTATGTATTGTTTTGAGAGGTGATTGTAAACAATTTATTTTGGAGTTGTTCTTGAATTTTGGGTTGTAATAAATTTAAATTTTAAGGTATTATTTTATTTTCATTGGTGTGACCTAGTTATAAAGTCCCCTAGTCCTTTTGACGGGGCAACATCCCCGGCCCTGGCGGGCCTTGGTAGTGGGGTCTTACAACTATGCTACAAACCTTGCCTGTAATACCAATTGTGATACCCTCTCACTATATATATAGTCGGATCGTAATAATTCAGAAGAATGCAATAAATAGAGGGGTTGCACCGTCTAAATTCCCAGACAAGGGGTTTTTATAATATTCAAAACATAGCCATGGCAATAAGAGAACATACTATTACATTGCAGTCACAGTTATAGTAGGCATAATAATATGTTTACAACTGATAGAAATTATCGCATACCTTGATAGTTTGATAATAGAGCTGTGAAGGGCATAATCTAACATATTATCTTTTCTTTAATACTGCAGTCCTTTACTCTCAAGTCCTAAAGAAAATAAAATAAAATACAGGTGTGAGTGTGTTACACTTAGTGAGACACATGAATGGTACTGGTGCTCCTATACAACAAACGTGTGATAAATTCGAATCATACTTTTACATAGTAAAGAAAAAATAGTTTGTTCAAGTTTTCTATTAAAAACAACTCTACAACAGTATTACTCCAGTTCTCTTTGAAAATAGCTTTAGAGCATTTTAAAGAAAATTTTGTGTCCATGTTTATTCAAAGTCTTAGGCACGATTGGGATATCAAGCTTTTATTGATAATACTGCCCCATAATTTCAGGAAAGCGGGTATTTCACTTAACAAAAAGTCAGCTTATGTGCAAACCACACAAGGCTTCGCCTTCGAAACATAATCTTATTATGCTAAAGAATCAGTCTACATTACTCAACTATGCATTGTAAGAGCGATGAGTCTATACCAGCATACCACCTTAATAATTAAGTTATTTTACTTGTTGTCTGAAGCCTAGGGGTCCCAATCTAGATGTCAATCATCATCTATGCGACAAGGATTTAACCTGCCAAGTGTCGCTATCCAGCCGCTATGGACAACCCAAAATACTTTGCACATAAGCCATAGATAATTGCCAAGTGCTAAATGGCCAGTCAAGATGGTTAATCTCAATGTCCTATCGCCCCTTTTGGTTAAGACAATCCCCTAAACTTGCTAGGCTACTTAGGGTTGTCTACCTCTAATGCAGGATACTACAGAGATCAATGCCTTTTACATGACATCTTCACTGGTTCACAAGACTAGTCTGCTATCACAATTCCCATAGGAATATCCAGAAAATCCATTTTTGGGGCCAAAACAACATTTTCCAAAAGTTGTTTACATATCGAGAATTCAATCTCCAAAACTATAGTGTCGAAGGATAAAATGTCCTTCATGCATTGGAAATCATTCCTTGAGGGTATTTGTGCAAATTAAGCATATCCGAGTGCAAAAAGTGTTTTATTCGACAAATCTAGAATTTTTGTTCTAGAAGGAAACAAATTCAAGGATTTCAAAATTTATCGTGCCATACATTTTAAGAACCACATTTTATTCCATAAAAATAAGAAAATCATAATTTCATACCCTCTACTCATAAATCATGAAATGTGAGCTTTTGTAACATAATGCTGTGTTCTCAAATCATAAGAGAGAAAGAAGCCAGTAAATAAATATTTGCATGGAGCAAATCTTAATGTTCCAAAGAAATAATAATTTCTTGTAGAAATCCGTTATTTCAAAATATTAAGGATTTCTTGTTCAAAAAAACCTAAACTTTGGTATAAAAAAAAAAATCCCAAAATGATTATTTCTCATAATTTCAAGCTTATGAAATGTTTAGTCATCAAGACCTTGAAATTTCATTTGCAAGAAATATAACCTTTCAAACCATAATATTGTACAGAAGTATACTTGTGCAGGAAAACCACACATTTCCTTAGAAAAACCAAAACATGACATTCATTTCGAAAGAAATCACTAGGATTCATTATTTTAGTAAAAGCTAAGGGAACTCACCTTATGTCATTGCTATTTGCACTTAAGATGCACTAATTTAGTTGGATACATCACACCTACATTATAAACCAATTTCCACTTCACTTAGTTACGATAAGTTCATAAGCTATCAATTTGCAAGAATATGGAAATAAAACATTTCCTTGTTTTCAATTTCCATAATACATGCTAATATATTCCTTCACAGGATCGATTATATCCATCCTCCTTAGTCATTCTTCTCTTCATTTCCCATATTTACCTTGCTCATATGCCATTCACAAGACTTCTCATGTGAATAACTTATTTTTCTCATTAAATGGCACAAATCATAATTGCATTTATTCTTAAGTTCTGCATTTTACACATTTGGCACTTAGTTTTGTTTTTAACATATCTTTTGATATACAGCTCCGGCTAACTTCAAATTTATGCCAACATGCTCCTAATATCTCTAACAATAACTTCATAAATTTCATTTCACCATTTCACAAAGCACACAGAACTATTGAGGCAAATCAATCTAGCTTTTACCATGATTTAGCCATTTTTGTTGTAAAATAATATTGTCCATTTATTCTCCTTTAATCAAAATACTTTTACAACCCTTATTCCAATTCATCTTCCATCTCAACACCCTTTTTAATTCTCTGATATTTAAAACAACTCAGCATATTCATATTTAACAACACAAAATCAACAACAATGAACAACTATAATATTTCATTTTTCTTTAAAAATCATTAAAGAAAAGTTTTATAACCAAATTTTAAGGTAATTGAATATGTTTTGGCATAGAATCTAGCACAATCTCCATAAAAATACAAAAGCATAACACATTTACAAAGATAGGTATATCAAATTAACGATCCGACAGTTAGATTTCATAAAATCACTGAAAAAAGTATCAAGACAAAATTTAAAGGTAATCAAATATGTTTTGCCACTTAATGAAACATAATGTCTATAAAAAATGCTCGAAACCCAACCTATTTCTAAAAGACATGCATATCAAATTAGTGATCCAATTACTAGATTTGTTAAAATCATTAAAAAAAAAGTTTTATGACCAATTTTTAAGTAATCGAATATGTGTTGGCACATTATCTAGCATAATCTCTATAAAAGTACAGAAAATATAATACATTTACAAAGATAGGCATATCAAATTAATGATTCAACCGTTAGATTTGATAAAATCATTAAAATAAGTATTAGGACCAAATTTATAGGTAATCGGATATGTTTTGCCACTTAATCAAGTAAAATCTCTATAAAACTGTTCGAAACCTTACCCATTTATAAAGATAGGCATATCAAATTGACGATCCAATTATTAAATTTTTTAAAATTATTAAGAAACATATCATGGCCAAATTTGTAAGTAATCGAATATATTTTATCACCTAATATTGCATAATCACTATAAAAATACCCAAAACCTAACGCATTTACCAGGATAGGCATATCAAATTAATGATTCAATCGTAAGATTAATTGAAATTGCTAAAAAAAAAATTGCATTATGACCAAATTTGAAGGTAATCGAACTTGTTTTGCCCATAATCTAGCTTAATTTCTATGAATCAACACAAAATGTAATGTATTTTAAATAGTTAAGAATTTAGGAACTAATCTGTACATTTTTGGGGATTATATTTTAAATATTCTATAGTTTAATAATCAATTTATAAATTTTTTGTCATCATTTTATAATTTTATAATATTTAAGAAGCAATTTGTAAAACTTTGGGTCATGTTTTATATATTTAAAAATTTAGGGACCAATTTATAAAATTTTTAAGGTCATATAATAAATATTTTAAAATTCATGGGTCAATTTACAAAATTTTAAGGTCATTTTGTAATTATACAAAATTTAAAAACCAATTTACAAAACTTTTGAGGCCATATTTTAAATATTAAAAATTTAAAAATAGGTATTAGCTAGGAAATATGAATTTTCTCACTAAAAGTACAGTTAATAGTAATAAAAGTTAATATTTTAGCTAGAAAAATAAATTTTCGTTGCTAATGATGCATTATAGCGAGGAAACTTAAACTTTCCTCGCTAATACACTTATGTCCTAGTTAAAGCCATTACTTTTAGTTAGGAAATAATATTTTTGTAGCAAAAAGTTTCAATTATTAGCGACAAAAAGCTTTTGTCACTGAAGAAAAATTTTCCTCGTTAAGGGGTAACTATAGCAACAAAACTTTAGCTAGAAATTTTTTTTTGTCTCCAATATATCATTTTCTTGTAGTGCCATTTCCATCTTCTTTCATTGCAGCCTTGAACAACCATCCAAACCACTATCAAAACACCTTCATCCGCCATACATAACATACTACAAAGCGTTCCAAGTTAGCTAGCACACACAGCGCACACAACAACCCAAGAACATAGCTATTTTTCTAAGTGTAAATCATATTTCTCATGAATTTCTCAATAAAATTAATTCCAAAATAATTCTTATGATTTTCTCTACAACATTAATTCACGAAATACAAGCTTTTACCTTGTGTATTGAATTCTCCAAGCTTGAAAAGCTCCAAGTTCTTTTCTCTCTTTTTCAAAAATGCTTCTCTCTATCTTCCTTGTTTTTCTCTGATTTTCTTCTAATTTTCTTCATTTCTTTCCTTTTCTTTTTCTCTCCATTTTCCTACTTGTTATGGCCGACTCTTCGGCTCTTTTTATATAGCTCCACCCCCATTCTTGTGACCAAACATTCATAAATGGTATTTTGGGCTATGTGATGAAGTGGAATTTTCTCATTTGCTATCATTTTCTTTATTACCCTTTGGAAGCTTATTTGATGTGCTTAATGAAATATAAAACGTGCATGAATATTTCATGCAACCAACCATCTGTTGACATTTGTTTTTCACCAACAAATTATAGAATGCCATTTGTTTCTTTAATTATTCACTGAAACTTTCTTGGTAAGCTTAATGCTTGAAGCTTGGTTGTTCAACTTAATGAAATATAAATTATGCATGAATATTCCATGCCACTTATCCTTCTTTACCAATTTTTTTTACCCACAAATCACATGATGCTACTTGTTCCGATTTTAATTGCACTTCATAATTATTCTTAAGATTGAAATAAAATTTGGGTTTTAATATATTCCAATCGGGAAAACTTTTTATTCTACCAATGGAAACTTAATGGTGGGAATCAGATTTTTGGAATTCTTCTTATTCTTCTTTTTCTTCTTCCTCTTCTTCTTATTCTTCTTCTTTCAGTTTTTCTCAATTTGTGGTTAAAATTATTACAATACCCTTGAAAACTTAAAATACACCAAAACATTCGACTCATTGCACTGATCAACTTTTGTTCTGGGTTTTCATAAATCTTCTCACTCATTACCAAATAGTTGATAGTTAAATTATGTAACAGGGAGGGATGTTATAGTATAAACCATAATTGCTTTTGTAGACCTACTAAAATCATTTTGGGGATATGCATTGGAGACTATTATTTATGTACTAAATAGTGTTCTATCAAAAATAGTTGATACTACCCCATTAGAGTTCTTCTTTGGTAAAAGACCAAAGTTATCTCATATAAGAATATAGGGTTGCCCTGCCTTTGTTAAAAGGTTGCAGTCAGACAAACTTTAAAGTAAGTCTAACAGGTGTTTGTTTGGTTGATTTTTGAAAGAATCATTTAGATATTACTTCTGTATTCTTTCCAAAAACAAAGTATTTATTTCAAAGCATACAATCTTCTTAGAGAAAGAGCATATACATAAATGGGACAGTGAGAGTAAAGTTGAACTTAGTGAAGTTTATGAAGAACAAACAAACATGAATCAACCATTTGAACCTCTATCTATTAAGACAATAGATGAACCTTCATTTACACAAGCACATCATAAGATGAGTAGGATACGTCTAGCACCTGAGAGATATAGATTTCTCATAAGTGACCATAGGAACACATTGTTCATAGGAAAAAAAAAATAAGCCTACTACTTACAAGGATATTCTGAATAGTTTAGAATGTAACAAATAGCTTGTGGCCACGAAGTTAGAAATGGATTCAACGTACAGTAACTAAGTATGGACATTGGTTAATCTACCTGTAAAAAGCAAACCTATTGGGTACAAATGGGTTTTTAAAAAGAAAATCAACATGGATGGTAATGTAGTTACCTATAAAGTACGACTAGTTGCTAAATGTTATCGTCAACAATATGGTATTAACTATGACGAAAGTTTTTTGCTAGTTACCATGCTGAAATCCATAATGATACTCCTAGTACTTGCTGCTCATTACGATTATGAGAACTGGCAAATAGATGTGAAAAATAGCGTCCCTAAATGGAAACCAAACTGAGGAAGTGTGTATGATAAAACCTGAGGGTTTCACATCCAACGATTACACAAATGTGTACAAGTTGCAAATGTCCTTTTATAGACTTAAGCAATCTTCTAGGAGTTGGAATATCTATTGTGATGAAACGATTAACGAATTTTGTTTCATTTAAAACATAGATGAACCTTGCATATACAAGAAGATTAGTGAGAGTGCATGCATTTTCCTATTACTTTATGCAGATGGCATATTGCTAATGGGAAATGATGTCTTAGTTTTTCAATCTGTGAAGAATTAGTTATCCAAGAAATTTTTCATGAAAGACCTTGGAGAAACAACTTATATTTTGGGAATAACGATCAATAGAGAGATAAAAATTGTTGCTCGGGCTTTCGCAGTTAACATTCATAGATAAAGTATTGAAGAGGTTCAGCATGGATCAATCCAAAAAGAGATTCTTAGCCATGTCTTATGGGGTAAGCCTTTCAAAGTTGATGTCTTCTAAGACATAAGTTGAAAAGGATTACATAAGTAGGATTCCATATGCTTCGGCAATTGTATCTATTATGTATGCTATGATTTATACTAGGCCCGATATATCCTGTGTTCTTAGCTTTACAAGCAAATACCAACTTGATCTAGGAAAGGGTCATTAGGCAACTATAAAGAATATCCTTGAGTACTTGCAAAAGACAAAGGATGTATTCTTGGTATATAGAGAAAGTGATTTGAAAATAAAAAAGTATGCTGATACTAGTTTTTGGTCTAATAAGGATAACTTCAAATAACAATTAGGCTACACATTCACATTGGGTGGATGGGAAATAAGTTGGAAAAATTCTAACAAGATACTATTGTCAACTCAACGATTGAAACTGAGTACATAGCTGCTTCTAAAGCAGCTAAGGAAGCAGTTTGGATCAAAAAGTTCGTGACAAAACTAGGAGTGGCCCTTAGCATTGTTGGTCCAATATATTTATATTGTAATGACAATGGAGCCATGGCACAAGCAAAGAAACCACAGTCTCACCAGCAATCCAAACACATACTAAGACACTATCACCTAATCTAAGAGAGTATAGATAGAAAGGATGTAAAGATAGAGAGAATTCAGCGGATAAGAACATAGCGAACCCGCTCACTAAGGTGCAACCTCAAAAAAAAAAAAAAAAAAACATGGTAGACATGTTGAGTCATTCTGTATTCAATACATGAATGATTGGATCTAGTGCAAGTGGGAGTTTGTTAGCATTATGCCATAGAGGCAATCATTTGTACATTGCGTATAGCATATTTATTAATAAAAGACATTCTTATCTTTTAGTTTGATTAATAGTTCTATGTATATGTGTATAAAACTGTTAGATAAAGTCTCAAGCACATAGTATAGTGTTAAGAAAATTATGATAGAGATTGATGCGTAAATTTTGGGTGCATAAAAATCTTCAAATTTAAATCCATCTCTTAGTCAAGTTTTAGTTAAAATATTAATCTCAAAATACACATACGAGTAAGTATACTCATCGCAAGCATAGTATAGGGAATTAACGAGTATCGATCATCAAAGGAACAAGTACACATTAATCACTTTTCAATCATTCTTTAACCGACCAAGTAAAGTAATAAGATAATAAAAAGTATATTAAAGAAAAAATATATACAATTCAAGGATGAAAGAATACGCAATTTAGACAATTCTTCTTGAAAACATGACAATGAATCAATTAGCAAATATCAAAATCAATTATCATCTTGATCTCACGAAGGATTTAAAATATACCCACTTTGTTTGCAATCCATGGAATTACTATCTTCTAGTTAAATTAGTGAACATATTTTGTCTCAGCTAATTTATCCAAAAAAATGCATTAAAATCAATCCTCATATAAACCCCTATATTCCAGGTGATTTAAAACATGAAATTAATCAATGAATCAATATTCTACTAATCATCAACTAATCTTTGATTACCCAAATTCTTGACAATTAACCTATTTTTCATGCAAGTTACGAGATAACAAATATAAAATTAATTAATTAAGATTATTATCAATCCCTTTTTCAAGCAAGTTAGTAACAAAAATCAACCACTCAACTTCGTAATAAAGCAACTAATCGAATACCAAGGAAAATAATTAATTAATCAAAGAAATAAATTAATTCAAAATCATAAATACATGAATAATATCTAAATACAATTAAAGAATTAAACTCATTATTATTTAAGAAAAAGAAAACAAAGGAATGAGATAAATACTCATAGACAAGCATTTCATTTTCCAATGAAAATTCTTCTCAAAACAATGCTCCTTGAATTATTTCTCCAGAGAAAATATTGGTGGTACACTCTAAAAAATATTTCTAAGTCTCCACATTGATGACACAGTTTTTCTAACGTAAATAACCTTTATTTATAGGATTACAAGTTTCCTAAAAATCCAAAAAAAAAAAAAAAGAAGAAGTAACTTCCTAATAGCATTCTAAATAAAAATTAAAGAAGTCCACCCACTTAAATTGTGAAAGAATTGGACACTCCATTGTCATTTTGCACTGAAGGACTTAACATTTGTTGAGCCAAATTATTTTGCAAAAGCCACTGAAATTTCGATGGTTGCAATTGGAGCCGATTCAAGCCGCCTCATTCTCCTCGCCGAGCTACTGAATACAAGTACACTGAGGCACTGCCATTTCCTCTTCTTCCTACCAAGCAAACCAACTAACTTGCTTGAGCCATAGCTAACCGAAATTCATCTTTCTTTTGCTGTCGACTCACCTAAGCCGATAGATTACCAAGCCGCGCTTTCCCTTCTATCGAGCCGCCGAAGCCACCTCAATTCTTCTTCTTTTGGTTGCATCCTCCCCTGGATGTCTTCATCCTCCCTATGATATGTTTTGTCTTATTCCCCTTTGCTTTGTTTCTTTGTTTTTCTTGCCTTGGCCTATCGATTTCGTTTTTTTCTTATTATTTTTTTTTTACTTTTGTCATTTGATTGAGCAGACTGAGCTGTGGATTTGTCCTTTGAGCCATTGTTCCCTTTTCAATCTCCAATTTCACCTTCCTCTATTTCGTCTATTTTTCCTTCTTTCCTCGATTCCTCCAGTCTAGGACCGGTGCCAGGTCTGCCTTCTTAGCTTGGTGTGGGGTCTGCATTGAAAAATCACTCAATGAGCTCTAAATTTCACCTATTTTTGCATAAAATTAGTGAAAAGCATTTTTATCAGTGAAATATCAAATAGGAAGGAATATGACTAATTATTATATTAAAAGTGTTTCAAATTAGTCTAAAAAAACTAGGAAAATAATGATGATTTTAGCCCCTATCAGAGATCATAATGTGGATTCTTACTATACTATCTTATACTTGTGCTTAAATTATCCCTGTTATAGTATTATTGAGAGAGGGCATTGTTAATGCAAGACTAGTACGTGTTATACTTCTTAATTTGATCAAGCGATGGTTCTCATTTACGTAGATATTGTGATACTCAAAGTTAACACGCGGACGCTTGTTAAGTGATCATGTTCATTAGATGACCTAACTATAGCATAATCACATGGATAACTATTTAGTGCCAATAATAAAATCTTATTATAGTGAATGTGCAAGCATCCTTTGTAAAACCCTACCTAAACATACCCTAGAATTAGAGGAATGGGATGCATATCATATCATCTTGAATACTAATATATTTCTTTGATGAATTAGTGTGCCTTAGAATTATGATATATGGGTTATATGGTTTATTTATGCTTGTTGAGTAATGAGGGTAAATAGGAAATTTTACTTGAGGGCGAGTTAGGAAGAGACATGAGATTTAGAAAGAAAGAGAATTTGGTTGAAAAAATAAGAATAAAAATTAATGCGGCCGTGAGTTCAAATCTCATCGCCTAAGCTTTATTTTAAATTATCATAACTAATGTTTGAATTTTCTTCTTACATTCCATAAGGCTAGGAACATTGTCTTGGAGAAGACACAGCAATAATGTCCTAACCATGTGATCTTGTCCTAAAAGAAAATCTAGAAGAATTTTGGTCCCCATCCTTTTAGCAATCTATGTCCTAACCTATTTAAATTTAAAAATACTCCCATTTCTTTAATTCTCTCAATTTATTTATGAAATATCTTGGACAACCTTAGGGTTGAATTTTCAAAAGAAAATTCCAACTTTTGTGATAGTAGATGACCGAAATATAGGAGGAGAAATAGCTAGTTGGTTTTCAATTAAATCACCATAATTTCTCCTTCAAAGAACCAAGCTTTGCTTTTCCATGTTTTGGTATAAATCTGGATTTTTTTTTTCCCTAGCGTTTCCTCTTGGCGGGATGTCTGAAAAAAAAAAAGCAGCACAATTACCATTCTATGCTTGCTAACAAGTAACCAATTTTGTGTGAGCCAAAGGCTAAAAATGCTTTGGAATTTCACAGCTCATAGCATCACCAAACCAGAAATTTTCCAGCAAGCTACCAAGTGTTTAGTCATGGAAATTGAGCAACCAATCGATGCATAAGATCATCTAAAACTCTACTCTTTCTTCTCCAATATGGTAGCTAGAAAACCACCATTAATGGACCTTTATAAACTCCTACATTTTAGTTGCAAATCCATTTCAAAATAATTGAAATTTTTGCTAACAAATCATTTCATATTCTAAGAATTCTTGTAGGTAAATTCCAGAACTTTTCCCGCTTGCTTCTCAAAAGGTGAGAACCAATTTCTTCTTTACTCACCTTCATCATTTCAGCCACCTTGAAGCCATGGCTGAACATCTTGCCTTCTTCATCAACCTTGGCCATTAGAGCTCTATTAAACCACCTCAAATATCTCCTAACTTTACTCCATTCAAAACTTTTCGAACTTGAAAATTAAATCCCAGCTTTTACTCCCTTAAACTCTCGCCTAGCTAGACTAATAAACCAGAATTTCTTCCTCTCTTGTATAGCCATTTTCAGCCAACCTAAACTTAGGATAAATCTCCATTTCACCAACCAAGACATAGCTAGTCTAGCCACCCAACATTGAAAGGCTAGAGACCTTCAAGAAGAAATCACTATTAACAAATCTTCTACCTCAAAAACCTCTAATTTTCCCTCATTTTGAAATTTAAACTAGCCCAAGCCTCTTTCTCTCTCCCTAGGATAACCGAAGCTCCCCTCTTTATCAAGGCCGTTTGGCCGTTACTCACCAAGCACACACTTATTGTGAAACCCCACCTAAAGCCAACCTTAGAGTAAGGGGGTTGGGATGCATATCATGTCATTCTGCATAAAAATATACTTTTTGAATGATTTTATGTGCTTTAGAATTGTGGGTTATAGGTTAAATGGCTTATTTATGCTTATTGGGTAGGAAGGGTAAAAAGGTAATTTTGCTTGAGGTCAAAATAGAAAGATGGCTTGAGGTTTAGAAAAGAAGAATTAATCTCTAAGGTCATGAGTTCAAATCCCATCACTTAAGTTTTATTTATGATTATCTTAGCTATGTTTGAATTTTTGTTTTTCTCACATTCATTAATGATAGGAATGTTATCTTAGGGGAGACATGAAGAGAATGTCTTGATCATATTATCGTGTCCTAAAAAGAATTCTAGAGGAATTCTTGTTCCTTAAATTTTTCTAGCCTTGTCCTAACATCTTCATAATTTAAATTATTCATAATCCATTAATCTTTTCTTTTAATTCCAAAAAAAAAAAATCTGTGATAATTTTTTAGCCTTGAAATTCAAAAATCAATCTTGAGGGATAAAGGAATGGCCAAAAATAGGAGAGGAATTAGGATGGGTTCCCAAGAGAAATAAATCACCATGATTATACCTTCAATCCTACCTTCATGTTGTTCATGTTTTTAGTGAAGGAAAATTTGGAAATTTTCCAGAATTTTTGCAAAATGGCTTTCAAAAAATTCAGCCAACAATCCTACCCCATTTGCTACCAGAAAAATGGTCACTTCATGCAAGAATAAAGGCTGAAATCCTGTGCATTTTTCGGACTGCACAAACTGCTCAAAGCCAGAAAATTCCCCTGCACAATTCGCAGCTTATGAAGCTGGAATTGAAGCCATCTCTTGGTCATCAAATCAGCTGGAACATCCTCTATTTTTCTCCAGAAAGAAAGCTGGAAAACCACCCTTAAAAGACCTTCAAAAACCCTAGAAAAATAGCTGCACATCGGGCCGATAAATGCAGAAAATTCTGCACCAAAAACCATCATCATTCGAAGTGTTCTTGAGCAGTGAAAAGCAGAAATTTTCCAGTTTGGTCTCTCAATGCCAAGGCTGAAAACAGCCTTCAAACCTCTAAAAATTGGACCTTGTTCAGCCATGGACTGAACACCATTGACCTCCATACTTACCTTGAGTTCTTGGACTCCATGATCACACCTCAAAAAGTTCCTAAGTGTACTCTATCCAAAACTTATTCGAACTTCAAATAATTCCAGATTTTTCTTACACCATTAAAGCACTCTTGTAGCAAGTAACTAACCAGAAATTTCTCTGCCATCATAAGCCATTTTCAGCCAGCAATAAATCCTAAACAGCTTCCATTCTTTGCATTAAACCTGGCGTGTTCAACCAACACCATTGAAGAGCAAATAAACCTTCCATGATCAATCACCATTAGCTAATCTTCTACCTCAAACAACTCCTTATTTTCCTCCATTTGAATTTCAAAAAAAACTAATCACTCTCTCTTCTTGTAGCTGAAAACTGAAACTCCTATCTACTCTAGGCCATTTGGCCAATAGCTTTTCTAGAATTTCGCAAGCCCTTTTTCTCTTAAACTCTCTCAAAACACCAAGAACACACACTACACCTCTTCAAACCTAAACCTATCCTAAACACCTTCAATCACTCTCAAATACTCCAGATCACTCATACTTAATCCCTAGACTTCATTTCTGGTCTTTATAAGACAAAATCACACAAACTAGAATTTTTTAACAGATCAAAATCAGTTTTTTTCTTCAAGGTCTCAAGAACATAAAAAAAGTAAAACAAGAGCAACCTTCTTGTTCTTCCTCTTCGATTCAATTTTGATATCCTATTCTAATGCTCTCTCTCTCTCTCTCTCTCTCTCTCTCTCTCTCTCTCTCTCTCTCTCTCTCTCTCTCTCTCTTTCTCTCTCTCTCTCTCTCTCTCTGCCAAAATGATGTTGGCCAATCATGGCTATTTTTCGGACATCACAAGACTCTCAAACGCGTAGACCTTCTTTAGTATTCATCAAGTGATCGACTATCAAGTATTTCTTCTTAAATCCTCCTTTTTATTTCTGAATTCATGTCTATTAGATGTTGATAGGAAGATTGAATATAAATGGGGGATTGAGTATGTAACACCCCACTACCTAGGCCCAACAGGGCCGGGGATGTCGCCCCGTCCAAAGAACAAGGGGTCTCTATAACTAGGCCACACAAACAAAATAAAATAATACTTTAAAATTTAAAGCTTATTACAATCCAAGAATTCAAGACAAATCCATAAATACATTGAATACTCTCGTCTCTCAAAGCAATACATAAAGAAAATAATACAAGGCCTTCAAAGCAAGCAACAACTATCTACTCATCTCTATAGCAGGACCGACTTGAAAATTTGGCAAAAGGGTGATGAAATAAAAATCTCAGTAAGCTCGTATGTGCTTTGAGTATTCAGTGAAAACAATTTATGTATGTAAAGGGTAAGAATTTCATAAGAAAAATACTGGCAAGCAATAAACAATGTTAAAAATCAAGAATGGCGTTTTGGCTTTCCCAATCATACATGTACAATAAAATCAACCACTCAAAGGACGGCCATAGGTTACCACACGTTGGGCCCCATAACCAAATAACGATCAGAATGCCATACTTTATGCAAACTGATAAAAGGTAGGTGATCGGCCTACCGGGTAAGATTCTCCTCATTCTCTACACCAAAACAAAACCGGTTGTCCACTCTAGCAACACACAGTCCATATGACTGAAAACTGCTAGCTCGGGACGGTATGACTAAATAGTACTTATGTTTCTTTAAGTTGAGTTCATTTTCTGGAGGTGGCCTCCTGCCAGAAGACTCGCTCTTGCTCTTCAAAACTAGTACTACTACCCTACCCTTATTGAGTACTCAACGTACTTCATCCCACTTGGGAGAAAACTGATAAAATATAGCTTCACTTGAAAATGGCAATCAAGGGTTGCTAAAGTCCATGTCAAAATTAGTTTTAGAAACAGTTTGGTGTTTGAGTAAAACTATTTGTTGATTTTCAAATAATTGGTTTGACTAAAACAGGAAATGAAACAATCCTTAATTACCTTTACCAAATTAGTGTTCACATACTTCGTGTTTAGCTTGCCAAAGTAACCTTTTACAACAAACAAGTTTTATGCAGGAGTTTACCTGATCCTTTGCTTGACCTAAATCAAAGATCTCCAAAAGCTGACCTAACCCCGCCTGGGGTAAACACAAGCCATAATTAAACTCTAGCCAAAATTTGCTCTCATAAATAATTCTAGCTCAATTTACTACAAAATCATAACCCTAATGTCCTAAACGTTAAGGCTAGATGGTAAAAAGAATTTTATAAAATAAATCTAGCTTAATAATAAAATAACTAGGATTTGTGAAGTAGTTACTAATAAATTGTAGGTTTAAATCCTGTTATAAATAAATTAGGGTTTATTTGATGAAGGGTCCTAGGCTCTAGAGGATATTATTTAGAATAATAATCTATTAATAATTAATGGTTAGAAAATAATTGGTAAATAAAATTAATAGTAAGTAAATTTTAATATGTTTTTATTAAAAGATAATAAATAAATTTTATTAGTATTTATGAATTTATGACTTACAAGATTAATATTCTACCTATTTTGATTATTTATGTAAAAGGCTTTATTTGATATTATTATTATATATAATATTTTTATACTTTAATTTTAATAAAATCTATCATTTATTTGGTTAAAATATCATTATTTCATATAACAATCCAAATCCACATTTTCCTAGGGTTTTCAAATTCACTAAAAGAAAATATAGTATTAATTTTTATTAATGAAATAAAATTGGCTAACTTAAATGGTTTAGGACAACAAGGTCATGATCATAATTCCTATTGCCAACCATAATCACGAACATGCACTCTACACCAATCAACAAACTATCCAAACCATGCATAAAAGCATAGATCCAAATCTACCAACACATGATCCAAACTCCACTAAACATAATCATCTTCATGGCTTCAATAAGGATACAAGAACATAAAACCCTATTCACCAAAGGTGACATAATCTCTAACATGCTTAATCATTCATACTACTCATGACATGAAGGCATGCAACAAACCCTAAAACATCATAAAATTCAACCAAGACAAATCATCCTCATGCATCAATCCTAACTCCATCATATAAACACATTCATCCTCATACTTCATTCCCAACTCCATCACATAAACACATGCTCAAACTCTAATCATGATCCATCCTTTTCCAATAACATCCTAAAGACATGAATCTAGAATTTAAAGAGAAAATTGAAAAGGCTTACTTGAATGATGACTACCTTAAAGACGTTTCAAGAGAATCCTCATGCTTGGAAGGCTTGATCCGTCCAAGGAGGAAGAAGAAAAATGGCCATGGTTGGAGTGACCATTTCGGAGCAGAGAGAGAGAGAGAGAGAGAGTTTATTAGTTTATTTCACTAAAGGTCGAAGGTGAAAGGAGATGGAGATAATCGTTCATACTTACCTTGAAAGTGTTCTTGAGCTTTCAAGAAAATTCTGGTTTTTTTTTTTTATCCGAAAGTGGAACTTTGATTTCAGCGTTTGATGTTAAAAATTGCAGCAATGGATTCAAGAGAATGAGTAGATGTGATCTGGAGTTTTTGGAGAAGATTGAAGGGGTTTTGAGTGGTCTTAGGCGTGGAGAATGGTGGTGTGTGTTCTTGGTGTTCCTGGAGGTTTGGAGAGAACGGAGAGAATGGAGGAAGCCTGGCCGAATGGATTGGAAAATTCTGGTGATTGAATTCTCAGATTTGGGAGAAAAGGAAAGCTAGTTGTTTGAAATTCAAAAGGTGTGATTTAAGGAGTGAATTATGGTAGCAAATATGGTAAGAATATCTTGGTCGAGGGAGGTCTTTTGGGGAGCTTCAATGGCCAATTGTTTGGCTGGGATTTTGCTGAGATGAATGATGCTTGAAAGAGCTATAGGGTGGCCGAATTATGGAGTGCAATGGTGAAGGAATTTTCTGGATAGTTGAGGCTTAATCCACGGAAGTTTGTTGGAGTTTTGGACTCCAATTGATGGTTTGATTGTAGTGATTGATGGAGGGATTTTAGGAGCAACCATGGAGCTTCATTCGAGTAGACCAATGGAGAAGATGATGAAGCTTAGTTCATGGCTGACTATGTTTGGTTTTACAGAAAAAATGGAGTAAGTTTCGGACAAGGGTGAAGAGGAAAAAAAGTTGGAATTTCTGGTTGGTTTTTTGCATGGCTTGCTGGAATTTTTGTGCAGATTTTTCTGCAATATTTCAGCCAACTTGCAGAAGGTTTGAATGGGTATTGGAGGGTACTTTAAAGCTAGTTTCCAGCCTTCTTTATAGAGGAAAGACAGGGTTGAATTTCTTTATGGAGGAAAGTCCAGTTTTGGCTAAAGTTTTCAGTCTTCAAGCTGAGTGAATTGGTTATTTTTCTGGTAGTATTTGAAAGGAAAAGATGGCTGAAGATTTCGCCAATTGGACTAATCAAGAAGCTGGAAAAATTTCCAGATTACTACATGATGAAGATGAATACCTATAGGTTGGAGTTTGAAGGTTCAACCATGGAGTTTAATTTCCTTGGGAACCTTCTATAACTCTTCCCCATTTTCAGATAAAATTCCATCCTCCAAGAGGCATCTTCAAAGCTTTAAAAATCACAGAACATTACTGGAATTTTCTGGAAATGAAAATGATAATTCAACAACTTAATTGATCAAGAATTAAGGGTAGCTAGAGAACAAAAAAGGGTATGAATCCCTTAGAAATTTTTGTAGGGCACAAGAGTAGAATTAGGTTATTCCTTTCATATCTCCCCTAGGACAACACTCCTACTCCTCCCTAAGGTATGCAAGGGCCAAAAATAGCTACCTATCAAAAATAAAATTTAATCATGCTAAAACTCAAATGATGGAATTTGAACTCAAGACCTCAAGGATTTATTCCAAAGCTCTAACCACTAAACCACAACAACTCTTGCTCTTATTTTCTCTCCCAACTATTTTTCCTATTTAACCCTCAAGCTATCTCCCTATTTCCACCTCAAGCAAAATTACCATTTTGCCCTTCTTACTGAATAAGCACAATTAAGCCTTCTAGTCTACAAATCACCAATCCAAAGCACATAAAATCATACAAAAATATATTCATGCATGCAAGAAAATATGATATGCATCCCGACCCCCTTACTCTAAGGTTGGTTTTAATTAGGGTTTCACAGAGTATATGTATGTGGATAAAGGGGATGGGGTTAGGACATGAGGATTGATATATATATGATTAAGCCTTATGGATTCTTCTTTTGAATCAATATATGTCCATCATATTTAATGAGACTTGTGGGTGTTTGAAGCATGTTAGATGTTATGACACCTACAGTGAATAGGCTTTTATGTTCTTAATCTTCAATGAAGCCATGAATGATGATTATGCCTAGTAGGAGATTGAACATGTGATGGTATGTGTTAATTCAAGTATATGTTCATGAATGGATTAGCATATTAATTTATGTTTGGGAATGTGTTCATGACTCTTTTCTTGCAATAGGAAATCATGGGGAAAGATTATTTTCTTGATAACTCTAGGTTATTTTTACTAACAATTTTTATTACTTTAATTAGAATTACTACTGTATTTTTCTCTATGAAATTCAAATTTTGCTAGGAAGATTTGGAATAGAATATTAATTAAAATATTAATATTTTATTAGTCAAATAAATAATATATTTTATTAAAAATAATATATATATAATAAAATCTTTTATTTTATATATATATATATATATATATATATATATACAATAAATAGAACATTAGAATTAATTAATGACCTTGTAGACCATAGTTAAAACTTTTACCTATATCCATAAATATTATTTATATTAAAATTTATTTATTAATTATTAATTAAAAATTCAATATAATTTATTTATTATTACTGATTATTTACAAACTATTAATTATTAATTAAAAATTAGGTGTAATTTATTATTTATTTATTTATAATAATATTATTTAAATATTACCATTTACCAATATTATTTAGGACTTAGTATTATTCAATATTTAACACTAGTTTATTTATTAGCAATAATACTCAAAATTTATTATTTGAAACTATAACTTATTAGTAATTATTTTAGAACCCTTAGTTATTTTAACTTATCATGCTGGATTTATTTTATAAAATACTTTATCAAACTAGCATTAAAGCTTAGGACATTATGGTCATGGTTGGTCATGGTTGAAACTAGTTGAACTATGAAACATTTATGTAAGGCAGATATAATCCAAATGTTATCTTATGCCTTGTGTTTACCCTAAGCGGGGTTAGGTTGACCTTGGAAGATCTTTGAATCCCAGTAGAGCAAAGAATCAGGTAAGCTCCTGCATGGAGTCTTTTGTAGACCAAAGTTAATGTAGCAAGCCAAACTCTATGTGTATGAACATTTGTTTTGTAAAGGCAATTAAGTACAGTTTTCCTTTTCGTTTCAGTCAAGCAAGCCATTTGAAACTAAACAAGAAATTTTACACAAAATGCTAAACTCTTTCTAAAACCCAACTTTGGCAAGAAATTTAGAAACTTTAATTGCTATTTCCAAGTAAATCATTGTATGATTAATTTTCTCCCAAGTGGAATAACAACGTTGAGTACTCAATAAGGGTAGACTACTAGGACTAATCTTTGAAGGGTTAAGGTAAGTCTCCCAGTAGGTGGCCACCTCTGAGCGGTGAGTCCTTCACAGATAGGATGCCAATCCAGTAGGTCATACCGGTCCGAGCTAGCAAGTTTAGTCAAGTAGACTGTGTTTTTGGAATGGACAACTGGTAAGTTTGGGGGTGTAGAGATGGAGGAGTATCTTACCTAGTAGGCCGTACACCTACCTTGTGTCAGTATGCTCAACGTGTGGCATTCTGATTGTTATATTGCCATGGGGCCAATGTGTGGTGACATGGCTACCTCTTTGGGTGGTTGTATTCATTGTGCACATGTATGTTTGGAAAGCAAAACACCACTCTTCATTTTTAACATTTATTTAATGCTTGCCAGCACTTTCTCTTGTGAAACTTTTACAACTTGTATACATGAACTATTTTACCTGAAATACTCAAAGCATACACGGGCTTACTGAGATTTTTATCTCACCACATTTTATACCATGTTTTCAGGTTGATCCTACTGTGAAGGTCATTAGCTAGATTGTTGCCTATGATTTTGAAGACTCTCTATTATTTTTGTTATGTATTGCTTTCAAGAGATTGTAGCAGACAATTATTTTTGAATTTGTTCATGTATTGTTGGGTTGTAAGAAGTTTAATTTTGAAGTATTTCTTTTATTTTATTTTATGTGACCTAGTTATAAAGACTCCTTGTCCTGTGGATGGAGCGACATCCCTGGCCCTAATGGGTCTAGGTAGTGGGGTGTTACACTTATCTTCTTCTCTCGATTTTCTCTTGTGTTCTAAAGAACACCAAGAACGCTCACTAAACTTTTTCAAACTTTAGTTAATTCTACTCAACCCAAATCACCCCAGAATCTTTCAAATCAATTAGGATTCAACCTATACTCATCCTTAGTATACTCCATAACACTAGAACAACCAAAGTTGATCTCTCTTTTGAATTAAACGTGCCTTTGTTGTTCAAGACAAGAAGAACATCAAAAAGGTAAATTCAATCATCTTAATCCTCTTCACTTCTTCATCTTCTTTTCTTCATGATCTTAATCATTCTCTTTCTGTCTCTCTCTCTATCTTGGCCAATCATTGGTGGCCATCCTTGAACAACCTCAATTGATAGAGGACTCTTCAAGCACTCAAGGGTCTTCATTGGACAAGACAACATCTTCAACTCCAACGATCATCAAACAAGTATTTCTTCTATGACCTTCCTCCTAATTTTTTGAACTCAAGACTACTAAATGATGAAAGTAATATGTTGATCTAATATTGTTGGGACGAAGATATGTATGTGGGTGAAAAGAATAATTATAAGATATAAATATTGAACTGAATATTGAGGCTTATAAATTATTGTTAGATTATGCTTTATGATCATTATATGTTCATTAGTACATTATGATTTGGGGCTTTATGTCACTAGTATGAATGTTGTGATGAATGATGGGAAATATATTACCATTGTTTTGATTATGCTACCATGATGTTATTCTTGACATTAAATACCTTGATAATATTATTGTTAGTATAGTGTCATCCTTGTTGTGATAGATATCATTACAAATCTATTTTTGCACAAATCAACGTTTTATTTATTGAATATATGTGTGCATGAATATAATTAAATTTTAGTACTAATAAATTCACTATGGTCATTGGAAAAATTATTATTAGAGCTACTTTTTACTACTACTACTACTATTATTATTGTTATCATCATCTTGATTGTCATTGTTATCATTAGTATCATTATTTAATTTAATTTATTAATTTCGAGCAACATTAAATATTTTCAGAATTAATAATTACTTAAAATTTTATTATTTTATTAGAAAAACAAGTAGTAATATTTTTGTTAAGCATTATTAAATATAAATAATAAAATATCAAAATTAATTAATATCGATATCTGTTATATTCATATTATTATTGATTATTCTTACTAAAACTTTTATCTACACTTATGTATTATTTACATTAATAAATAATTATTATTTATTGTTAATATAATTTATTTATTATTAATATCATTTATTATTTATTATTAACATTATTTATAATATATTATTACTGTTATTTATTATTATTTGTTAATAAAAAATTATTGTCATAATTTATTATTTATTATTTATAACACCTATTTATATTGGCATATCAAATTATTCTTATACCATAAATTAATAACAAATCCCAAAATATCTTATCAATTAATTTTAGAACTCTTATGACATTATTGTCATAACTGGATGTTGTTGTAACTAGTTGAGCTTAAGCATGTTAGGTTGGGAGTTATTTATTTGAACAATTTTGCTTGGTTATGAACTATTGGGATTTATACCCTATATTTACCTAGGTGGGGCTAGATTGCTTTGAGCCAACTTGGAAGACTATTGTGTCAAGGGAAAGAAAGCGATCAAGTAAGTCCATGCATAAAACTGTTTGAAGATCAAAAATTACTTCGACAAGTCAAATGTGTTGTATACGTGGGAATGTATTTCGAATGCAATTATGGACAATTTTTTTTCCTTTTCTATTCAATCAAATAATTTCAAGTTAACCAAGCAATGTTAAGCCAAATGCTAAACTATTTCTAAAAACCAACTTTGAGAAGAACTTTGTAAACTATAATTGGTATTTTAAAGAAAACACACTGGATGATTCTTCTTTTTTCAAAAGGGACAAATACAATGTTGCATACTCAATAAGGGTAGACTACTAGGACTAGTCTTTGAAAGGCTAAGATGAGTCTCTCAGTAGGTGGCCACCTCTGAGAGGTGAGTTCTTCTCGGATAGGATGCCAGTTCTGTAGATCATACCGATTTGAGCTAGCAAGTACAATTCTAGTGAGCTGTGTATTTTCATAATGGACAACTGGTATGTTTTGGTGTAGATATATAGGAGTATCTCACCCAGTAGGTCGTACACCTACCTTATGTTAGAATGCATAAAGTGTAGCATCCTGAACATTCATTTATCATGGTACATAAAGTGTGGTGCTATGACAATTTCTTTTGAGTGGTTGCTCTTATTTTATACACTGTATAGCATTCGAAAAGAAAACACCACTCTTCTCTTTGCAAAATTTATTTGTGACTTGTCAGCACTTTACTTGTATAAATGTTTCTCAACTTACATACATGAACTATTTTCTTGAAACACCCTAAATCCACAAGGGCTTATTGATATTTATTTCTCACCACCCTATTATACCATGCTTTCAGGTCAATCTTGCTGTGAAGGTTGATTGATTAATGCTGCCTTTCATTGAAGACTAAATTTAATTGTATTTCATTTTGAGAGACTTTAGTTGACATTTATTAGTTTTGAGATTTATTCATGTATTGTTTTGATTTGTAATAAGTTTAAATTTGTATCGTTTCTTTCATTTCTTCTGTGAGTCCTAGTTATAAAGACCCCTTGTCCTAAGAACGGGGAAACATCCCCGGCCTTATTAGTGTACGTAGGTTGTGAAGTGTTATAAGTGGTATCAGAGCCAAGGTTCAGGAAATTATTGATAGTATTTGATTTATCTTATTAAGATTAAAATCTTTTGACTAATTTAGGTTGTTTATGCTGTAGGATGGCTAGGATGTATAGAACTACAAGGAAGACGTAGCCATTGCATCCACCAATCTGTATCTATCCAGAAGACTTACTAGTACCATAACCCACACCTCAACCAGTGATACCCTTGGAGGAAAGTAGTGATAATGAGGCTCAAATTATTGAACCACAACTTATATCCGTATTAGATTTGATCTCTAATAGTGAGGATGAAGGTGTTGATATGGAATATGTCCCAAACCCACCTAGCCCCGTGATTCACTTAATTGCTGATAGTGATGATCCAGGGGAGATAGATTATGAATCTCTACCTAGACCTTCTTTTATACCCCCTCCCAACTGTGTTGAAACTGGGAAGAGTTCTAGTAGACCCAAGAAGGAACCTATGAACATTGGATTTGTGAATGGTGTAGGGATAGACCTTTCTAAGAACACTGGGGGTTGGTTGTATAACGCCGACATTGAAGATTTCGATGAGGATTAGGAACATGAAGTTTTTCCATGTCTAACAGACTATTATTTATTGCTTTCAATAAACACTTGTGCTAGGGGTTCATTTATATTTATTGCTTTATTTCAAAAATTTTGCAAATAAGAGTATCTTGGTGTACTCTAATCTTGAAAATGTTATTATCTACACGAAACTTGCAAATGATTTACTTTTACTCAAGCCTGAATGTGTATGCATGCTTGGATCTAAGTATTTTGAACTTTGTTGTATAACTTATTACATGGGGGCGATGATATAGAATGGCACCAAAGCATCGCGTAGCAGCAACCAGCAGAAGGATCCCTAAAGTAGAAGCTATAACTCCTGAGTATGATGCTACTCAACTTTCCTCACCAAATCAGGAGAAGAAGAATGAACCTGAGCAAGAAGTGGGGTCTAAGGAGCCTACTAATGTGACCATGGGGCAAGCATTTCACAAGATGGCTAAGATACTTCAGACCTTGTCGGAACGAAGGAACCCAAAGGGGGAAGCTGAAGCTCTGGAGAGGTTTCTAAAAATCCAGCCTCCCACTTTCTTCATTGAAGCTGAACAAGATCAAAAAGCAGAGCAGTGGGTGGAGTAGACGGAGGACATTTTTGCTACACTTTAGTATACCAAAAAAAGGATAGTTAAATTTGCTATTTTTTAGTTGAGAGACCCAACTCACGCTTGGTGGCAATGAGTCTAATAAGATTGGGAACTAGTGGATTAGGATTGGACTTGGGATAATGTTGTGGAAGCATTTAGAGAAGAATATATCACTCAGTGGATAGTAGAGAAAAGCGAATATGAGTTTCTAAATTTTAAACAGGAGAGTATGATTGTGGCTTAGTATGCCGCTCATTTCACTCTGCTGTCAAAGTATTGCAAAAGATTAGTGGAACTGAACTAGGCAGTTCGTTAAAGGCCTAAGGCAGGAGTTGAGAAGGGCTTTGGTGCCTTCTCCACCAACGACATACTCGGGTGTAGTAGATGTAGCTACTCGAACGAAGAATGAGACGGAGAATAAGAACAGAAGCAGGATGGTACCAAAACCTTTCTTACCAACGAGGCAGCCACCAAGACCTTTCCTGAGGTAACAAGCTAATAAGCGACCTACCCACGAGCAATGATAGAACAAAGGGAAGCAAGCATGTACAGCACCGACTGGTCCTACATAGAATTTTTCAACGTGTTGATATTGTGGTAAGAAGGGACGTGTGGAGAAGAATTGCTAGTCAAAGGGTGCTGAAATGAAGTGTTTCAATTGCGGAGACTTGACGCATCTTCGAAACACCTGCCAAAAACTTCTTCGAATTAGGCAAGGAAACCCAGCTTAAACCGCGGGAGCCAATCAAGCCGATAACACTGGAGTCCCCGGAAGTGGAACCCAGAAGCTGCAAGTGAAAGCAAAGATTTTTGCACATAACTAAGAGGAAGTCAGAGCAAATGTAGCAGTGGTGGAAGGTACGTTTACTATCCAAGGTCATTTAGTTAATGCTTTAATAGATCTTGGATCGACCCACTCCTATCTAAACAAGAATTGTGCATATTATTTGGGTTAGGGTGGAGTAGAGAAACCTTTTACCCTGTTAGTGAGTATGCCCTTGGGAAAAATGGTGCAAGCAGACACGGATGTGTAGAGTTGTAAGATCAAAGTTGGGAAAGAGAACTTGGAAGGATACTTAATAGTTTTAGCTATTGATGACTATGATGTAATTTTAGGGATGGATTGACTAGCTAAGCATGGAGCTAAGGTAGATTGTAAAAATAAATCTGTCTAGTTCATCAGACCTAGATGTGATGTGCAGGAATTTAACGGCAACCGAGTAAAAAAGTTGATGTTATTGATAGCTAGAGGAAAAGTTCAGAAGTTTCTTAAGCAAGGATGCCAAGGATATTTGACTTACGTGATAAATAAGCCCAAGAATTAGTGCACCTGAAAAACACTGAGGTGGTAAAGGATTTTTCCGATGTGTTTCCAGTAGAGCTCACTTCTCTTCCTCCTACCCGAGAAATGGAGTTCACCATAGATCTGATTCCAGGAGTGGAACCTATATCACGGACCCCATATCAAATGGCACCAGTAAAATTAAAGGAACTAAAGGAGCAACTAGAAGAATTGATGAAGCTATATTATATAAGACCTAGCACATCGCCTTGGTGAGCCCCAGCGCTATGTGTGCAGAAGAAGGATGGGAGCTTGAGGTTGTGCATTGACTATCGAGGGTTGAATAATTTGACCATTAAGAACAAATATCCCCTACCTTTAATTGATGAGTTGCTTGACCAGTTTCAAGGCTCTAGCTATTATTCCAAGATGGATTTGAGGTAGGGATATTACCAAGTGTGGATTTAGGAGGAGGATATTCCCAAGACAGCTTTTAACACTAGATATGGTCACTACGAGTTCATAGTAATGCCTTTTAGTGTAACAAATGCATCGACAATATTTATAGATTTGATGCATCGTGTTTTCTAGCCATACTTAGATAAATTTGTGGTAGTATTCATTTACAATATACTCATATATTCTAAGAGCTCAAAGGGTCATACAGAGTGTCTAAAGCTAGTATTGGAAAAGCTAAGAAAACACAAGCTTTACGCCAAATTTAGCAAGTGTGAATGTTGGTTGGACAATGTGTCATTTCTTAGCCATGTGGTATCCAATGATGGAATTAAAGTGGACCCAAAAAAAGTTGAAGTAGTTGTAGACTGGAAACAACCAGAGAACATCATTTAGATCAAAAGCTTCTTGAGGTTGGCTAGTCAGTACAGGCGATTTATTAAGGGGATTTCAACTTTGGCATCATCTATAACCTGATTGTTGAGAAAAGATGTGCCCTTTATCTGGGATGAGAAGTGCGAGAAAAGTTTCCAAGAGTTAAAGCAGAGATTGATGACGGCCCCAGTGCTGAGTTTGCCAGAAAGAGATAAACCTTACGCTTTATATACTCATGCATCTAATGAAGGTTTGGGAATGGTATTGATGCAAGATAGGAAGGTAATAGCTTATATGTCTCAGAAGTTGAAGCCTTACGAAGTCAATTACCTAACGTATGATTTGGAGCTGGTTGCCGTTGTTTTTGCATTGAAGAAATTGCGACATTATTTATATAGAGACGAGTATGAAGTGTCCACAGATCACAAGAGTCTAAAATATATTTTTACTCAGAAGGACTTGAATTTGAAGCATCGAAGATGGATGAAATTTTTGAAGGAATATCGTTGTCCCATCAACTACCACCTAAGGAAGGCTAACGAAATTGCTGATGCCCTGAGTTGCAAAGTCAAAAAGGCCAGATTGAGAATCCAAGAGATTTAGGTAGTTCAAGAGGTGTTGGATAGGAAGACTAAGGTACAACAATAAAGGATTTACATCAGCAATCTAAGATTAATACTGGATCTTCGGTAGGAAATCATCAAAGCGTAACAAAGCAATGCAGGGTTTTAACATTTTAAGGTTAAAGAATTTAAGCGGGAAGGCAGTGATTTTCGGCAAGACGAAGCAGTAGTGATGTACTTTAGAGATCAAAACTCATTATATTTAAGTAAGTGATCCTTGTGAATGGAAGTCTTTCACAATAAGGTATAGATTAAGGGTTACTTAACACATAAACTGTTGTTCTTAACTGGATGATGAGAATGGGAATCTCATCATGATAAAGTTATTATGTTATGAATTTCAAATAAGGAATGGCTTACCTTTAGCCAGTGAGTAGTCTTCTCACTTCATAATTTAAGCATATTTCAAATACATAGAATTGAACCTGTAGTAGTGGTTTCTAAAAGTAGCATTTTGTAGAAACCTACACTACTACTACAATGTGAACTTATACCTTACGACTTGATTATGGGATAATGGTCTAGCGAAGCTGAAAGTATATACATTAATATACTATAGTTGAGATTCTATTGTTAGACCAATATACTTATATATTAGGTATATGTGACTAGTTAATTAAGACATACTTATACAAGATAGCTTCTATGCTATTCGCCCCTTGTGACTGTTTGAATAATCTAAATATCCAAGGCCCTCGGGAACATGACTTGGATATTTACTTTAGTGTAGCTCCCTTGGAAAGAAAAAACATTTCAAAGAGTCATGGATCATTAGACTAGAGGTCTAAGGATGTAGATGTCATTTGGAGAGGTGTTAGTATACTTTTCCTCTCTAAATATATCGCATTACGTAGAGAGTTATTTTAGTCATTATACTTGTAGCTCGGAGACTTTGCTAACACAGCATTGTCCTTGGGATCAATATTTTTTATGGTAATATTAGGAAATATTTAAAATACAAAATACAACTATGTCTATAGCAGGGGTATTTTGATAATTTTAGTAGCCAATGTGATGTGTCTTTTGGTCCCCAGAATAGTTCGTAAATCCTAGTTAACTTTGGTCTAAGGAAATGGTCACAAGTATGAGTTTTATTTTATTCATGAAGGCTGAATTTAATTATTGGATTCAAATAAAATAAAAGGCTCAAAGAGAGAATAAAATTATTTATTTATTTTAGTTAGTTAATTAATTAATTATTTAGGACTTTAGCACAGATTGAATAATAAGAATTAACCTAGATCTAAAATAAAGAATAAAGCTTACGCATTTTCCTTGGACTATTTGGGCTGTTAATTAATTATTTATGGGCTTTTATTAGTCTGGGATTAAATAAAAAATTTTTAGCCAAGTCCAGTAACTTGGGATAAGGGTCCACGAAAGATGAACGTGAACCTAGCTCAACCAAATCTTCTGGTTTGAATAAGGTACGACTTCCGAATATATACTTGTGTATATAGATATCCAGAGGTTGGTTATTCATCGTGGGTGAGATATGTCAATCTCAAGATTTTTCATGGATAGCTATCCTATTTTTCAATGGAAAAGTTTTTCGTTCTCCCTTAGAGGTACTCTTCTTCTGATTTTCTATACTCCTAGAAAAAAGAATGGAAGAAGAGATCTTTTCTTTCTTAATACTGCTCTATAGCATACTGTTAAGAAGAAAATAGAAACCAATCCTTAGCCCTATAAGCTTTTATCGGCTTGATTTAGGCAGAGTCATATTCTGAAAGAGTTAAAGCAGTAGTGTTGGTGCCCTGGAGAAGTTAAAGATTAGTAGACCATTCATCAGAAATCATCGCTAATATGATTTTCGTGGTTCATCTAGTGGCTTCCACGAATGCTTCAGTACCAATTCAATTACATTCCATAGAGCCTAAACAATCAGTTTAAGAAAACATAAAGGTATGACTGCTTCCACTGTGCATGCATTTTTATTGCTTATGTGTTCATGTTTGCAATATTTAACCTTCATAAGAATCTATAGAGATAGATCTAGAAAGCTAATTAGTCTAAGTTAGAATGCATACACTAACAAAGTATTGAAAAGGTTCAGTATGCAAGACTCTAAAAAAGGGTTCTTTCACATGGCATTAAGCTCAGCAAAATATAGAGTCCTAAATAAGATGATAAGAGTGCATGAATAAGATATTGTATGCTTCCACTATAGGGTCTATCATGTATGACATGTTTTACACTCTAAAAGACTGCGGGAAAATATAAATATGCAGGAGAAGAAGGAAATTAAAATTTTTCCAAGCCAACATTTTGGAATACTTACTTCTAGGGTGTTTTACTTGAATAACCGGAGATGAATTTGGGTTCGGGGCTTATTGAAATGGAACATCTTCTAGTTTTACAAAAATACCGGCTAACTATCCGCTCTTTTGCATCAAACAATTGCCATGTTTGCTAGCTCTTGACCTTTCAGAGTATTCTTGAAATCTATCAGTGAAAGTAGAACTAGGGTGATGAAGATTGGAAGAAAAACGGAAGAGCTAAAACGGTAAAGGAAAAACGAGAGAAAAATGACAAGAAAAAGGGCGGCCTTTTGTTTTGAAGCAAAATCGAAAAGCTGTATCTAGTTTCATTCAAAAATTCGATCAACATTCACTGTACGCACAAAACCTCTGTTTATTTGAACAACAACTTTTCTTTTCCTTATCAAACACAGCCACCGAATTTTCTTCTTTTTTCTTATTTCCTTTTTCCTTGTTTTCCTATGTGTTGGCTATTCCAGGTTTCTAAACCTATATCCATCTTACACAAAAAAAAAAAAAACCCTAGTAGGTCAAGGCTTTTCTTAATTCGCCCAAGACTAATTAAATACCTTTTTATTAATTAATTAATCCACTTGAGTCCAATACAAAATTATCCCAGATCATTTATTAATAAACCAATCAATTGAATTAACTCTTTTATTAATTCATTAAACTACTAAGGCGCAATATAAAATTATCCAAAATAATTAATTAATAAACTAATTAACTAAATTGGCCTAATTAATTACTCTAATCCAAATAAATAATTAATTGGACTTCCTAGAATAATTCCTACAATAGTAAATTCATCCAATAAGCCCATATAGAGAATAAATTTACTAAGTTTATTTGAGCTGCTATGGGGACCAAAAAGACATATTATTCATGGCTACTAAAATGATCAAAAAATCCTTGCTAACAAATAGCCATATTTTATCATTTAAATATTGCATTTATCACCATATGGAAATATTAACCCCGAGAATAATATTTTAAGTGCAGTGTCTTTGACCAATAAGTGTAATGACGAAACTATCCCTCTACATATCACCCATCATTGATATAGAAAAAAATGTACTAATACCTTTCTCAACGACATCTACCATCCTTTGATAGTTAGTTCGATATTCCATAGGTTCCAGTATGTATTCACTTGGGAGTTACCCAAAAGTGTACATACTTAGTCATATTTTCTAGGGCCCTGAATTATTAGATTATCCAAAACAATCACAAAGGGGTGATTTTTCACATTATAAAGCATAAAAACTCTATTGTATAAGTACATCATAATTAACTAAAATCATACACCTAACATACAAGGTTATTAATATTGCGATAAGACCTTACCCAACATACATCAAAGTGTATAAGTCTAGCTTCACCAGATCACTAACTTATACTCAAGTTTTAGGATACTAGTCTACACAGTAGCTGCGATAAACTAATCTTTATTTATTTAGTACTTTTATAAAAATTATCGCATGGTCCAGTCCTACGTATTCTAAATACGCTTACACTATTGATTGTAGTAGACCACTCATTGTTTAATGGTAAACCATTCCCAATTTAGAAACTATGGTGTAATGATCTAAACATTGATAAAGTGCCCAATTCCATCAATCGATCAAGAACAATTTTTTCACTAATGTGTTAGTGACCCATAATCTACACCTTACTGTGAAAGTACAACACAATCACATAGATTACTTATTAACACATTTAGACCTTAATGCGTAATATATGCAAACAAACAACCATTAATGAATGAAACTTTTATTAATATCCATAATACACAAATACACAATTTATTTTGGGCATACATTTTAATAATCTCCCACTTGCACTAAATAGACTATGATAGTCCTAGCCCTATGACATCGAAGTATCTCTGAAACACCGTCTCTATCAAAGGCTTGGTAAATAGGTCCTTCAGATTGTTTGTGGAAAAAATTTGGTCAACCACTATCTTCCATGTCTAGATGAACTCCTGAATCAAGTGATACTTCCTCTCAATGTGCTTGCCCTTCCTGTGGTTTCTTGGCTTCTTATGTTGTGACACAGCTCCAGAATTGTAACAATATATAGTTAAGGGCCTGCACCTTTGTGGCACAACTCCAAGTTTTGTGAGTTACTTCCAGAGCCAAATCGATTCTTTAGAAGCTTCTGAAGTTGCCGCATACTCAACTTCTATGGTAGAATTCGCAATACAAGATTACTTGATACTCTTTCATGAAAATAGACTCTCAAGATAAAGTGAAAATATATCCACCAGTAGAATTTCTTTCTTCTTTATCTGCCTGGAAGTCCAAGTCTATGTAATAGGTAGGAACTAAGTCATTGGCCTTATAAATAAGCACATACTCTCTCGTTCCCTTTAGGTACTTGAAAAATATATTTTATAGCTTGCCAATGTTCTTTCCTTGGGTTTGATTGATACATACTAACCATGTCTACTGAAATGTAAATATTCGGTCTTGTACAAATCATGACATACACGAAACTTCCCATTGCCGAGGCATATCGAATCCTATTTATCCTTTACTCTTCTTCTTGTGTCTTAGGGGAATATTTAGAAGATAAGGCTAATCCATACCTAAAGAGTATAATTGCCCCTTTACACTTCTCCCTGCTAAACTTAACCAATATCTAGTCAATATAAGTAGATTGTGATAAACCTAACATTCTTTGTTTCCTATCTCTAAGAACCTTTATTCTAAGAATGTAGCTAGCTTCCCTCATATCTTTTGTACAAAATTAACTTGACATCCAAACTTTTATAGATGACAATTTCCCTACATCATTCGCAATGAGTGGAATTTCATCTGCATAAAGTACCATAAAACACATGTTATTGCCATCTATATTCCTATACACACACGGCTCATCCACATTTTGTATGAAACTATAAGACTTTACAATGTCATCAAAATGTACGTTTGCATGCCCATGATGCTTGCTTAAGTGCATAAATAGACTTCTTAAGCTTACAGACCGTATACTCTTGGCCTTTCACAGCAAAGCCTTCAGGTTGGGTCATGTAGATGTCTTCGCTAGGATAGCTATTGAAAAAGGTTGTCTTGATAGCTATTTGCCATGTCCTGTAACTATAATGATATACGATGGCCAAGACAATGCGTATAGATTTAAGCATGGCAACAGATAAAAAAGTATCCTCAGAATCGATCTATTCTTTCTGAGTATAACCTTTTGCAACCAACCATACTTTAAAGGCTCCCACCTTTCTATCTACACCTCTCTTTCTCTTGTATACCCAACTTGCACCCTATGGGTTAAATCATTTTAGGTGCAATGATAAGATCCCAGACTTGATTGGGATATATAGACTAAATCACAGCATCCATTGCTACTTGACAATTGTTACATCAACATCAGCAATGGCATCATCGTATCTAGTGGGATCTTATTCTTGATAGTCAAAGCTATCTCAAAGGCTTCTCCTATTCATTTTTCTGCAACCCTAGATATCTTCCCACGACGAGGTGGGTCATTTTCTATAGGAACATCTAGTTGTGACTCTTTAGTTTCCTCAACTGGGGTACTAGAAAATGAAGTGTCAATCAAGTTCTCTTTCAGTTCTACCTTACTCAAAATCTTAGTAGACACACATTGTTCATCCTCCAAGTACCTAGCATGAGTACTAATAAGTACTTTTTGCTCTTGGGAATGATAAATGTATCCACCCCTTATCCTTTTTAAATACCTTACAAGGTAGCACAATTCTGATCTTGAGTGTAACTTACTTTACTTAGTCAATAAATAAGCTGGACAACTCCATACTATGAGATGATTCATCCTGCACTTTCGTCCAATCTGAATCTCATAGGGTGTCTAAGGCACTGACTTAGAAGGCACTAAGTTTAGAAAATATACTGTTGTTTTCAAAGCATAGCCGAAAAAGAAATAGGAAGAGTTGCATGACTTTTCATGCTTTTGACCATTTCTATCAACGTTTTATTTCTCCTCTCGGCTACTCTATTCTACTAGTGAGTCTTCTGTGTAATTAGCTGAGATACTATACCCTGATATGGGAACTTGTCCTTAAATTCACCAAGAAGATATTTTTCAACACGATCCGATCTATTCTTTTTAACCAATTAACCTGTTTGACACTCAACCTTAGCTTAAACCCTTTGAATTTATCAAAAAAGTCAAACTTGTGCCTCATCAAGTAAACATAACCAAAACACATATGATCATCTATGAATGTGATGAAGTATTCATAACCTTCTATAGCAGGTGAAGATATAGGACCACAAACATCAGTATGAATTAACTCTAATATTTCCTTGGCTCTTTCCGACTTTTGATGATCTTTTGGTTATTTTACCGATAAGATAAGATTCATACTGAGGCCATTCCTCAAATTTCAATAAGTCCAAAGACCCATTTTGGATTAACCTCTAAATCCTATTAGAATTTATATGTCCTAATCTCAAGTGCTATAAATGAGAGTTATTTGATGTGGCCTTTCTCTTTTTATTGTTAGGTTCCACATGAGTATTATTTAATTGACAATTAATAGGATTAATATAGAAAAGATTCCCATACATGTTTCCAGAACAAATAATATTTTCATATCTACTAGTTGAAATACTAGAATAAAAAGAAATAGGATATCCTTAATTAATCAATCTTGAAAATGACATCAAATTTTGTTTAAAACTAGAAATGCATAAAATATTTTTCAAAACTAAAATCCTATTACAGTCAAATAAAAGCTCCAAGTCTCCCACTATCTCAGCCCACACTTATGCTCCGTTGCCCACTTTTTGTCCATGCACTCATTTAATGAGTTGCCTTGTCTTGCTAAACCCTTGACAGGGATTACAGATATGGTCAATGGCTCCAAAATCAACAATCCAAGTGGATGATGACCTAACAATCAATATAGACTCTAAGCATGAGTAATACCGAAAAAGGACTTGGCCAAGAAGTCCAGACAATCCTTTTTAAATGCCCATTTTTGCCACACTTGAAATACTTGCCCTTGGGTTTAGTGTTAGGCATGGATAGACTAGGCTTGGATCCCTTAGGCTAGGCCTCTGCATTGTTTAGAGCCTTCTTCATCTTGATCTTCTTAGGCTTAGGCCCAATTCTAGAAGATAAACTAGAACGAGTCACCAAAATCTTTGACTAATGCTTCATTATTTTATCAACAGCATGGAGTTCTTTCATTAACTCTAGCAAAGTACTCAATTTGTTCAAGTTATAGTTTAACTTAAACTAAGAGTAGGAATTTGGCAAAATCTCAAGAACTATGTAACTTTGTCTCTCAACATCGATTGTTGCCCTAGGACCTCGACGTCCCTGAAGTAAGCAATCATCTTGAGCATATGCTCGTGAATCGATGCCCTCGCAGCTATCCTAGTATTCATGATTGCTCTAAGAGCTTCCTACTTTGACGGCTAAGTCTTGTCAACAAACATGGTCCTCAACGATATATAGATGTACTATGCAGTAGATATGTTTTTGTGCTTAGACTGGAGAATATTGGACATGGAAGCCAATATATAGCATCAAGCCATTTTATCAACTTTTCTGCACACCTTCTCTGCCTCATGATCCTAGTCCGTAAAATCTTCCCCAATTTTAGAATAGGGGTTAGTCAGAACATACATGTACACTTCCGTAAAGAGTACTATGTACACTTCTATAGAGAGTACTATGTTTAGATTCTTTTTTTAGTCCACACAGTTAGGTCTAGTTAACTTTTTCTCCTTGAGAATAATAGACAAATGACTGAAACTATATTTCTATTTATTAGAAAAAAAATTCGTTTGAAAAATATTTTTTTTTGAAAATACATAAAGCACATTTAAAACATCATATTATTTCCATGATATAGTTAACCTATTGAAACTATTATAAAAAATATGAAAATTATAGCTCTTTAAAAAAATTGATAGAGCTTCGTAGAAAGGCTAACAATTTTCTATGTTAAGAGGATAATCATCACAAATTAAACTTTCTTAATAAGAAATGATCCAAAAAAAAGTTCTATCGATAGGTTGGTCACTATTCTCACTACCTACGGATAATCCAGCATTAATGCCTCCAACGATGGGCTGGTCGACACTAATACTTATCGTAGGCTTTAATTATAATTCCTCCGTTAGTTCTAGATTCTTGTGAAAATTTATCCTATAAGGGGTCACGCACAGAATGACAAGAGAAAATCTACAATATGTAATTGGAATCTGTGGGGCCGTTCGAACCCCTTTCCCACTTAATCTTTTGAGAAAATAGGTTTTTAGAAAAATTGTTTCTTTAAAATTAATTAGTTTTTATTAACTTTAGTGAAACCCAAAAATTCAACCATTATTCTCCATGTTAAGGATAAAACCCTTTAAGAGAATAAAGTATTAATTTTTATTCCAGTACTTAAATTAAAACTATTTTCTAGGAACTAACTTTAAAATACTTAAATTCAAAATTATTATCTATGTTAAGGATAAAACCATTTGGAAGAATATACCATGCATTTATTTTTAAGTTACGTAGTTATATTTTAAAAACATTTTCCTTAATTGTTTTATCTTGAGAAAAAAAAAATCAATTTCGCAAAAACCTTTGTGCATTTGATCACGAAATTAAATAAAATAGACATGATCCAAAAATAATATTTTTGCATGCTATTTCTAACCTTTAATTCTTATTAACAAAATAATGGATTAACATCATAATAGTAGTAAAATTAAAATAAACTGGTTTAATCTTAAGGTGGTTCCCCTTTTACTAACCATTTTCATGCAAAATTATTTAATTCCATAAATAAACCATTACAAGAAAACAACCTCGTGTGATTTGGGCCTCAAAAGAAAAGAAATTACAAGGATAAATAAATAAACCATCACTCACTAGTCCCAAACTGAGAGTCTAAACCACAAAAGAAAACTCGGTCAGCCTAAAGCAAGCCGTCCGCAACTCGTTGGAAACCAGTCGTATCTGCTTGCACTTTCAAGAGTGAAATTGGTGGCAACTATTTGAAATCTAGGCATGGCTTCTCTGAAGCCAAGCGTAGTTCCTTGGAGGAACTTTACCTCAAGCTGTGCGTGGCTATAGGCCGAATGGCCGCAACTCGTTGGAGATAAATCTCCCAAGCCATCAGGGGCTAGTAAGCTGCCTGGCCGCAGTTGGTTCTCCTGTGCGCAGCTCCATTTTCCTCCATTATTCTTTCTTTTCTTCAATTTCCTTCAGTTTCTTCTTCATGGAATTTGTATGTTTACCCAGGCACCAATTTTTGTACAAGAATTGGTAAAATAAATTAAAATATAATTTCAAACGCCTATGACTATCAAAGGAGGCATTATACAAATTCTATAAAAAATGATTAATAATAAATTATAGGTGCCTATGCCTCCCGTGCATGACGTACAGAAAATCTACCTATACCAAAAATCATGAGAGATCCAAAAATCACAAAGATTATATTTTTATTAGTAAAGGAACCACCTTTTTTGGATATTAACCTTAAGCATACACCTAGATTTAACCATAGCTCTGATATCACTTGAAGGACTGAGAGAAAAAATAAATATGTAGCAGAAGACAGCAAATTAAAATTTTTCCTGAGCCAAAGTCTAGGAATACTTACTTCTAAAGCATTTTATTTGAATAACCAGAGTTAGATTTAAGTTCGATGGTACTTCTTGAACAGGAATGTCTACATGTTCTGCGTGTATACTAGCTAACTGTCGGCTCCTTCCATCAAACACTTACCACCTTTACTAGCTTTTGACCTTCTAGAGTATTCTCAAACCCCTTATGGACTTTTACTGGTGAAAATAGAACTAGGGTGAAAAACATTGGAAGAAAAATTGAAGAACTAAAACGGTAAAGGAAAAACGACACAAAAAGGGTGGCCATTTGTTTTAAAGGAAAACTATAAAGCTATGTCTAGTTTTGTTTAAAAATTTGATCAACTTTCCTTGTACACACAAAACCTTTATTTATTTGAACAACTTTTCTTTTCCTTATCAAACAGAGACACCAAATTTTCTTTTTTTATTATTTCCTTTTTCCTTGTTTACTTTTATGTCGGCTACTCTAGGTTTCTAAACCTGTAGCTGTTCCACAAAAAAAAAAAAAAAAAAACCCTGGTGGGCTAGGGCTTTTCTTAATTGGCCCAAGACTAACTAAATAACTCTTTTATTAATTAATTAATCCACTTGGACCCAATATAAAATTAATCAAGATAATTAATTAGGATACCAATCAATTAAATTAGCTATTTTATTGATTAATTAAACCACTTGGGCGCAACATAAAATTATCCAAAATAATTAATTAATTAAATTGACCCAATGAATTATTTTAATCCAAATAAAAAATTAATTAGACTTCCTAAAATAATTCTTCCTATACTAAATTCATCCAATAAGCCTATATAGTAAATAAATTAACTAAAGTTATCTTAGCTACTCTAGGGACTAAGAGATATATTATTCTTGACTACTAAAATGACCGAAATACATTTGCTAACAAATAGTGGTATTTTATCATTTTAAATATTCCATTTATCATCATATGGAAATATTGACCTTGAAAATAATATTTCAAGTGTAGTTTCTTCGACTTATAGGTGTAATTACAAAACTACACTTTACATAATTCCCGTCACTGAGATAGGAAAAAAAAAATCACAATACCTTTCTCAATGACATCTATCATCCTTTGATAGCTCGTTTGATAAGCTATGACTTCCAATATGCTTCCACTCATCACAGGGAGCTACCCAAAAGTGTTCATATTTAGTCACGTTTTCCAAGGCCCTAGATTATTACATTATTATCCCGGACAATCACAAGGGGGTGATTTCTTCATGCAATGAAGCATAGAAACTCTATTGTATATGTCTGTCTTAATTAACTATTATCATACACCCAATGTATAAGGTTATTGGCCTTGCTATAAAACCACACCCGATATACATCAAAGTGTACAAATCCAACTTCACCAGACCACCAACTTATACTTAAGTCTTAGGGTACTTATCCACGTAGCAACAGTGATAAACTAATATTTTTTTATCTTAGTACTTTTATTAAGATTATTAATGTGTAGTCCAGTTCTATGTATTCCAAATACACTTACACTATTTGTATGAGTGGACTACTTACTGGTCAAAGGTAAACTATTCCCGATTCAGAAACTATAGTGTAATGATTTAAACATTGATGAAGTGCCCATCTCCATCAATCGATCAAGAATAATTTTTTCACTTATGTGTTTGTAGTCCATAATCTATGCCTTACTGTGAAAGCATGATCCAATCACATAGATTACTTACTATCACATTTAGACCTTAATATGTAATATATGTAAACAAATAACCCTTGATGCATAAAAATGTTAGTAATTTCCAAAATACAGAAATACATAGTCTATTTTGGATATACATTCGAACACAATCGACTCGATGTCTTACATGTTGAGAGCCTGACGAGCAGGTTCCAGTCAATCCTAGAGAGTCACACTAGACTGCTATGAAATACATACAAAAGTACTTGAGAAAAACCAAAGATATGTTCTTTGTTTATAAAGGACAAGAATGCAAGCTCACTGTAATTGTTTACACTGATGATAGCTTTTCGTCTGACATAGATGATTACAGGTCGCGATCAGGTTTTCTATTTTTTTTTTAATAGAAGTGATGTAAGCTAGAAAAGTTCAAAATAAGATACCCTAGCTGATTCTACTATAGAAGCTAAGTACGCAGCTGCCTCAACTGTAGCTAAAGAAGCAGTTCGGATCAAAACATTCATTACAAAACTAAATGTAGTTCCTAGCATTGTGAACCCAATAGATCTTTATTGTGATAACAATGAAGCCACTGCACAAGCTAATGGACCAAAATTATATCAACGATCTAAACACAAACTTAGACATTTTCACCTTATTTGAGAAATTGTTGATAGAAGTGATGTAAAAGCATGCAAGTTATCAACTAATAAAAACGTTGCAGATCTACTAACAAAGCTTCTCCTATCGACTAAGCACTATAATCATACTAGATCAATGGAATTATGATTTATATCAAATTAGATCAATAGGATTACGATTTATGTCAAATTGGTCTTAATGCAAGTGGGTGCCTGTTAGGGATATGCCCTAAACAATTTGTACTATACTATTGTCATCGTATATTTTAGAATAATATGAGGTATTGATCCATGAAAAGTATATTTCACTAGATGATCATCATATACATAACTTGATAGTAAAACCCTATAGTAATGTAGATAGCTATTCTTAAATTATCCCTAATCAATAATTATTACTAGAACAATAATAAATTAAGATTGACATGTTTGCAACTCGATGGCCAGGTATTACTTGTCATAGATATATGAGATATAAACTTAAAATATAAAAAAATATTAAAAAATATTATATTAGATATGACCCATAATGAGAGTAAATAATGGGACATGTTATAAGTACTTCTCTTCCAAATAATAATATTGCAAGTCCTTCGTCCTAAATTTATCATAGTTTCCTACTAGGTGAATTCTATGTCTTGATATAGTCTAAAGTTATCTTTAACCAGATGATAAAAGGACTACTATTGGATGTAGAATAAGTTAGGGAGAGGAATGTGAATGATAGTGAAGGAATTTGTTCCTCTATTTTTGAGAGAGATATCCATGAGCCTCTGGATAAGTTATATTGTTAAAATACATGATCGTGTTCAAATATATCAATTGAATATTTTGATATTATTTGTTTGAACAGTTTACTTTGACATTAAGAAATAGTTAATTAAGTTTAAGAAGGATGACGTGTTCCATGCCTTACACTTAATTGGGATATCGTGTGACAAAATGACTGAATATCAAGTTATGGCTTAGTTTAAGAAGATCATTGATCTTCATTTGACCTAGGTTGTTATAATGTCTTGATAGGTAGTTATAATATATTGCTAGATACCTTGTAGGCTATGTAAATATGATTTGGGTACACTACTAGTGTTAAATGAACCTATAGGGTCATAAATTAAGCGAACATATTAGGTTGATTTTCTAGCAACCAAATTCGATATATCAGGAAATGTGTCCAAGTTTATCGAATCTAAATAGACGTTCAGTTTCATTGTATCTGGGGTATGTGTCTAGATTAATTATACTTAGGAAGACATCCACATTCATAATATCTATCCTAGTAAATTAATTAGCAAATTACTGAAATTATTTGTGAATGTTATCATATCTTTTTTGTATATTTAGATTTAATTTTATTTCAAATTAAGATATGGCACGATAGTAATAGAGATTGCTGAGAACAAGACATTAGGAGTCTTAACATATCAGAATACGGTAGTTTGATATTCTTACTCGATCAGTTTTTTAGTTCTCAAAACGATCAAAATACACTCCAGAAAAACCTAAAAATCTAAAAGGCACTAGCACCCCTTAAGTTCAGGCTTAGTTTGTATATGAAGCTATAGAGGATGTTGGCACCGATTGCAGTGTCTGGTGGTTGTTCATTGGATGAATTACCGGTGTAAATGAAGACAGAAATCGTGCTTCTAGAAGACGTTCTTCTAGCTATACTAAGGTATTTCTTGAAACCCTAACCGACTTGATCGTTTAGCTTGGATCCAAGATAGGTTCGTGGATGTTTTTCGGGTTTTTGGAGTCTACGAATTTTGCTCACTAACAATCACCACTTTAGAGAAATTATGTAAGTTTTGAACCATTCAGAAAATTTGTTGCAACACCCCACTACCTAGGCCCAATAGGGCCGGGGATGTCGCCACATCCATAAGACAAGGGATCTTTATAACTAGGTCACATAAAAGAAAATAAAGGCAATACTTTAAAATTAAACTTATTACAACCCAAAAATACATGAACAAATCTAAAATAAATTGTTTGCTACAATCTCTCAAAACAACACATGAGGAAAATAACATAAAGTTTTTAAAGCATAGGCAACAAATCTAGCTATTGACCTCCACAGCAAGATCGACCTAAAAGCATGGTATAAAAGGTGGTGAGATAAAAAAATCTCAGTAAGTCCGTGTGTACTTTGAGTGTTCATGTAAAATAGTTCATGTATGCAAGTCGCAAAAATTTCATAAGAGAAAGTGCTGGCAAGCATTAAATAAGTGTTAAAAATAAAAAGTAGCATTTTACTTTTCAAACCATACATATGCATGATAAATACAACCACTCAAAGAGGTAGCCATGGATTACCACATGTTGGGCCCCATGACCACATGGTCAGTATGCCACACGTTGAGCATACTGCCGGCCAGACTACCACACGTTGAGCATTCTAACAAAAGGTAGGTGTACGGCTTATTCGGTGAGATATTCCTCCATCTCTACACCCAAACTTATCTGTTGTCCACTCCAAAAACACACAGTCCACATGACTGAAACTTGCTAGCTCGGACTAGCATGACCTACTGGACTGGCATCGTATCCGAGAAGGACTCACCCCTCAGAGGTGGCCATCTACCGAGAGACTTACCCTAACCCTTCAAAGACTAGTCCTAGTAGTCTACCCTTATTGCGTACTCAACGTTAATTGTCCCAGTTGGGAGAAAATCGATCATACATTGATTTACTTGGAAATATCAATTAAGGGTTTCTAAAATTCTTGTCAAAGTTGGGTTTTAGAAAGAGTTTAGCATTTTGTGTAAAATTGGTTGTTTAATTTTCGAATGATTTTCTTGACTGTAATAGAAAGAAAAATGATCCTTAATTGCCTTTATAAAATGAATGTCCATATACATCGCATTTGGCTTACCACAGTAATTTTTTTTGTCTTCAAATAATTCCATGCAGGAGCTTACCTGATCCTTTGCTTGCTCAAAACTCAAAAATCCTCCAAGGCTGACCTAACCCCGCCTGGGGTAAACATAAGGCATAAGATTATCCTTGAGCTATACTTGCCTACATAAATATTTCCTAGTTCAATTAATTTCAATCATGACCTTAATGTCCTAAACTTTAAGGCTAGAAGATAAAGAATTTTATAAAGTAAATCTAGCTTGATAATTTAAAATAATTAGGGGTTGTAAAATAATTACTAATAAGTTATAGGTTTAAATAATAAATCTTGAGTGTTATTATTAATAAATAAACTAGTGTTTGAATATTGAATAATACTAAGCCTAAATAATATTAATAAACGGTAATTTTTAAATAGTATTATTATAAATAAATAAATAATTTAATATTTAATAGATAATAAATAATTAGTAATAAATAAAATTAATAATAAATGAATTATATTAGATTTTTTATTAATAGATAACAAATAAATTTTAATATAAATAATATTTATGAATATAGGCAAAAGTTTTAACTATGGTCTATAAGGGCATTAATATTTTATTTATTATTATTTATATAAAAGACCTTTTTTACCATTATATATATATATTATTTTTAATAAAAGATATTATTTATTTGACTAATAAAATATCAATATTTCATTTAATATTCCAATCCCAAAACTCCTAGGAATTTCGAAATCCTTAGAGAAAAAAAGTATAGTAATAATTTTAATTAAGGTAATAAAATTTGTTAATTAAAATAACCTAGGATTAACAAGAACATAATCATGGTTTTCCTATTGCTAAACAAGAATCATGAACACATTCTCCAATATCAAACAATAAACTAATCCATTCATGAACATAGGCTTAAATCCACACATACTATCACATGGCCAATACCTTACTAGGCATAATCATAATCATGGCTTCAATGAAAATAAGAACATAAAAATCCTATTCACCAAAGGTGTCATTACATCTAACATGCTTTAAACATCCATAATTTTCTAAAGACATGATGAACATACATTGATTCTCAAGAAAATCCATATAGCTTAATCATAAACAATCATTCTCATGTCCTAATCCCAACCCCTTCATTCATATGCATATACTCAATCCCCTAATCATATTCTACTCTCCCTATCAACATCTAAGAGACATAAATTCAGAATTTAAAAGAAGGATTAAGGAGAAATACTTGATTGATATGTACTTCGATGAAGATTTAAGAAGGTCCATGTGATTGAGAGTCTTGAATTGTCCATGAGAGAGAAAAACAGCCATATTTGTAATCCACCATTTTGGCCGAGAGAGAGAGAGAGAGAGAGAGAGAGAGCATTAGCATGATACGTTGCAGGTTGAATGGAAGAAGATGAACAAAGGAGTTGTTCTTGGTTACCTTGATGATGTTCTTCAAACTTAAAAAAAAAAAAAAAACTAGTTTTGATCCGATTCCCAATTCTTGTTTTTGAGATTTGGTGTTATAAATTCCAAAAATGAACTCTATGGAGTATGTAGGAGTAACCTGGAGTATTTGAAAGGGATTGGAGGTGTTTACAGTGGGTTTGGCTTGAAGAAAGGTAGTGTATGTTCTTGGTGTTCTTGGTGAAAATGGACAGAATTTGAGAAAAATGTGTGCACGAATTCTGGAGAATGCTGGCTGAATGGTTTATAGAGTTTAGGGATTTTGGTTTTTAGCTTAGAGAGGAAGAGAATAATCTGATTGTTTGAAATTCAAATTGAGAGATTTAAGGAGTGGTTTGAGGTATAGGATATGTTAATGGTGTTTGATTGATGGAGGTTTCATAGAGCTACAATAGAGCCGGCTGGACAGGTTTGCTTACTGAAATGAATGAAGATTGATGGAGCTTTAAGGCTGGCCAAAATTTAGAGCTTAATGGTAGAGGAATTTCTAGTTGTGAGGCTTAATACAAGAGTGTTTTCATGGAGCAAAATGCTGAAAATTTTTGAAGTTCAAATGTAGTTTGAATGAAGTGATCTTAGGAGATATTTGAGGTGTGGTTATAGAGTCCAAGTGTTCAAGGTAAGTGGAGAGGTTAATAGTGTTCTATTCATGGCTAAACAAGGTTCATTTTATAGAGGTTTGAGGGTGGTTTTTCAGCCAAGGATTATGGGAACAAAGCTGGAAATTTTCTGGTTTCATTGTGTTCAAGGATCGAATGTTTGCTGCATTTTTTTGTGCAAAATTTCTGCACTTCTTCAGCCCTATTTGCAGAGGTTTTTGAGAGGTGTTTGAGGGTCCTTTAAGGCTGGTTTCCAACCTTCTTTATGGAGGAAAAATAGAGGATTTTTGCTGGATTGAAGGCAGAAGAAAACAGCTTCGTTTCCTGGTTGAATGTAGTGAAACTGCCCAAAATATTTTTCTAGTTTGTGCAGTTTTTGTGTAGTCCAAATTTGCATAGAAATTTCAGTTTTCAAGCTGAATTAATTGGTCATTTTTCTGGCAGCAAATGAGAAAGAAACTTGGCTAAGTTTTCTGAAAGTTAGGCTACTCAAAAATCTGGAAAATTTTCAGGTTTCCTTTATTAAGAACATGAACACTACGAAGATGAGTTTGAAGGTTAAACCATGGTGATTAATTCCCCTTGAGAACCCTTCCTAACTACTCTCCTATTTTCAGTCAATCCTCCACCTTCCAATATCAATTTTTAAAATTCAAAGCCAAGAAATCCTTACTAAATTTTCTGGAATTAAAAAGTGAATTTTGATAAATTTTGAACAAATTTAATTTGTGAAGATGTTAGGACAAGCCAGAGGTAATAAATGGACAAGAATTCCTCTAGAATTCTCTTTAGGACATGATGATAGGATTAAGACATTCTCTTCTTGTCTCACCTAGGACAACACTCCTATCTTTATGGAATGTAAGAAAACAAAATTTTCAAACTTATGTAAGATAATCATGAATAAAACTTAAGTGATGGGATTTGAACTCATGACTTTAGAGATTAATTCCAAAGCTCTAACCACTAGACCATAACAACTCTTGTTCTTATTTTCTCACCCAAATATTCTTCTTATTTAATCTTCAAGATATCTTCCTATTTTAACCTCAAGCAAAATTACCATTTTACCCTTCCTACTCAATAAGCATAACTAAGCCTTTTAACCTATAAATCATAATTCTAAAGCACATAAAATCATTCAATATTTCTATATATATATATATATATATATATATATTCATGTAAAATAATATGATATGCATCCCGACCCCCTTACTCTAGGGTTGGCTTTAGGTGGGGTTTCACATTTGTTTTATGTCCTTCTCTTGACTTCCAACTCTATATTACCAATGTGATAGGATTGTAAATTAGTGTAAAAGTCCTAACATATGGTTGTACCTCTTCACAGTTTAGTAAAGTTGATACGTGTTTTTTATTGTCAGAAAAATTAACAACAATTGTAATACCCTACTTTTTTACCTTTGACTAGCTACTATTTGTAAAAGGTTGAGAATTTGTATCAATAGCCAGAATAAAAGTTAATCAGTATAATGCGATGAATATTTTGGTATGATAATATTTGATTGAGGCTTGGATATAATTATTAGATTTGTTTTACCCGTACCCTAAATCTTCGAAAGGCTACAATTATTAATAAAATAAAATTTTGAGGGTATGTTGAGAAGAGAAATTGATCAGTGCGATGAAATGCATGTGTTTGGTGTGAATTATGCTATTAGGGTCACCAAGGGCATTTTTGTCATTTTGACTACGCCCACGACTTTGACTGCAAATTTGACCAAACTGAGAAAGAATTATAGAATTTAAGTATTACCAATGGATTCAATGGAATTTTTGGAGTTGAATGGTGAGATAAAATATTTTTCCGTTTCAGACTCGATTTCAGTCATTTCTAAGAAAAAAAAAAATTGAGAAATCATGGTTAAAAATGATGCGTGTGACATTTTGTGAGGGGTAGCCCATGGACAGGTGTTAATTTAAGAGAGGTTGCATGAAGTGTTCAAGCAAGACACTTGGAATTAAAGGATTTCAAAAATAAATGAAGAATGATGTGTAATTTTGTAATTGGAACACATCATTTTGTGGACCTTTTAACTTAGGCCTTGGGTATTGTTGTTGAGTAATGTTTAGACCGAGTGATGATGAATGAATGGCTGAAAATTGGTCAAGAATTTCGTTGGCTTTGCAAGAAGAAATAAGGGAAAATTTTGTGGAGAGAAAAAATGGTTGGTGTGTAAAAATCCTATTGGAAAACACCTAAATACATCCACCGTTCAATTAAACTACAACAAGAAATGGAGGGCCGAGATTGAGTGATAAATGGCAGTCAAGAGAGGCTGTAAAGCAGGTAGAAATTTGTGAGCCAAGAGGGATAAAACCAAGAGAAAAAGAAAAAGGAGATGGAAAAAAGAAGTGTGTGTGTGTGTGTGTGTGTGTGTGTGTTCTTGGAGCAAAATCATGCCAAATAGCCTTAGATACAAGGTAAAACCCTATCTTGCTTGAATTAAAGTTGTTGTTAGGTGAATGATGAGTATGATAATGTTAATTTTAACATGGAAACATGACTTTAATGTATTGATTTTGAACCAAAGCTAAGGTTTGTGAGCATTTGTGTAAGAACTTTATATATGCTTCTTTATGTGCCGGTTGCCTAAGGGCCTTTGAATGATGTTTTGTGTGGGGAGGAATTAAATAATTCTAGTAGTTTGAAGGATTATTTTAGATTGAAGAGGGGATGAACAAAGTAGATTAAAAATGGAATTTACTTTGTTAAGAAAACATGGATTATACTAGCATATGATTAGAAAAGATGAATTTGTATTGATTTGTGTTGAATAAGTGTAACTTTGTGAGTTACAGGAAATCTGGAAATTTAGAATTAAATATGATCTGAAGGAGAATTGAATAAAATTAATGGTTCTATGGTATTAAAGATTAGAGGAGTACAAAGGAAAACATGAATAGTGAAATTGAGGTAAAACTACTGGGGCTGTTTTTGCCCAGTACCATGCCTCGAGAACTAGAATTATGGAAAAATGACTTATAAAGAATTAAATTTAGGAGTCTTATGGTCATTTTTGTATATCATATAGCCAAAATGGAGTTGTGAATTGAATGTTATGCCCAAAACAAAATCATTTGTCAAAGCAGCAAAATTACAGAATTTTGCTTAGAAAATAGTTGAACTTAAGAGTGAATAATTATGTGATTTTGGACGAAATAATTGGGAAATATGAAGTGAATCCCTTGTTTATGAAGGGAAAAAGGATGTGGAAAAAGGAAAATGAAAGAATTGAACAAACGATAGAAAAATGACGTGAATGAAAGTTGAATGTTTTCCTTAGCCGTCGGCTACCCGTCGGCCCCGACGGCGAACCGTTGGTTAAACGTTGGTTGGACGTCGGCTAAACATCAGGCACGTAGGCTAGACATCGACCAACTGTTGGCTATTTTTCAGCCAAACACGATATGAACCGAAAATGATTTTGTTGTAGGTTTATCGGTAAACGACCAACAGAATGTTGGAAACGGTAGAAACAGTGGTCGAACGGCCGTGAACGGGAAAGAGTTGCTTAGAACTCGAGATGAGTCCTATAGATTTCTAAAACCATTTTGAAAGCTAGTGTGCTTTGTTTTGCCATGAAATTCTATGTTTTAATGCCATTTTGGAAATCCCTTAATATGTTTAAAGTTTATCTGAGCAAGATTTGTTTTATGCTATTTCGGGCTTGAATGAATTTCATAATTAACTTGGAAACCTAAACGAATGATTGAAGTATGGTTTTGTGAATTTAGTCCTTTTTGGATTTTTGAAAAATGGTAACTTTTGGAATCGGGTATTCATAAAATGACTAGAATGCCCTTATTGGAGTATTTTATGGAAATGTATTGGGAACTTTGAATTTAATCCTCTCTTTGGATTAGAACTCTGGATTTCTTAAATTGAGTTCCTTTTAGAATTAGGTATTTGAAAAATGATCCAAATGTCCATATTGGAATGTTTTATGAAAACCTTTGGAATTGGTTATTCGGTAAATGACCGAAATATCCTTATTGAAATTCTTGTGAATATTTTTCAAATCGGGTAAGGGCGAAAAGACCCAAATACACACGGAAAGTCATTTGGAATTAGCCACAGGTAAAATGATCCGAATGCCCTTGGAAAATGATTTTTGTGATCGAGTACGGAGAAAACGATCCGAATACTCTTGGAAACATGTTTTGATGTGTGAACAAAACTCTTTATCCTGTTTCAACATCATTTCGAAAAGTAATCTCTCGTGATGAGATTGACTTTTGGCAAATGACCTTTTGATCCCTAAAATTATTTTATTGGTCTAATGTGCCATGGAAAGAATTGATTAGCTCTACAGAGCCTATATGAATGATTATCTAACTTACGAGTCAATGGGATCAAATTTTGAAAATTTATATTTTGCCCCAAAAATGGTTTTCTTGATATGGAAAATGGTTTCCTGATCTACTCAAGTACTAGCCTTTTTCTTGAATACTTAGTGTATGCACCAACTTGAATACTTAGCGTATGTAATAACTTGAATTCCTGGCATAAACATTAACTTGAATTCCTGGCGTACTTACTAACTTGAATACTTGGCATTTGCACTAACTTGAATACCAGGTGTATGCACTAACTTGAATGCCTAGCGTATGCACAAACTTGAATACTTGGCATAAACATTAACTTAATTCTCAGTAGTACATTGCAATGTACTTACTTATCCGACGACGCAGGTTGAGTGCTGTAGGCTACGGTCTAAGCACAATGATGCGTGGCACCAAAGGCGAAGCCTTGAGAGCTTTGTATACAGGCCGACCTTCAGTTGAAAGAATGCCTGTGATGTGAAAATTGGGGCAATGACTTGGAATTGAAACACAGTTTTTCAAAAATGATTGAGTTTTGAATAAACTCTTTTTTTTTAGAGTTATGAAATTATTTTCCGTGAACAAATAAAATGTTTTCCCCACAAGGGTTTTATGTACTTTGTCCTCTTACTAAAGCACTAGCACACACGGGACTCACTGAGTGATTTTCACTCACACGCATGTTATTTTTCTTGAAAAAATCAGGATCAGTGGCACGGCGGAGGCGCAATGGACTCCCAGAGGCTCATGCTTGATCTTTAACCTATTGTATTCGCAAGTGTATGTATTAGAAGCCAAATTCTTGTACCTTTCTATGTTGGAAAAAAATTTTCCACTACCTTTTAAGTAAAGTTCATTATATAGACCCCTTGTCTGAGCAATCTGACGGGACAACATCCCACAAAGTTACAGCCCACTACGTTATGGAAATATGGGGTGTTACAAGTGGTATCAAAGCATAGTGAAAATCATAATAGAGCTTTTGATGGAATATAGCTGAGCCTCCAACGGGACAGTAGGGAGTCCATCATTTTATGAGTAAGCGTGACATTATAGAGGTAGTGCGTTTTATGAAATTGATATTGGAGTGGATGTGACATGTGACTTTAACGTATAACTTATTTTGATGAGCTATAAGAAGAGTGATACGAGACAAATTCAATATCTTTGAAAAAGATCTACAACCCCGAATTTGAACAATAGTAAATGGATTGAGTTTAGAGAGATCTTATATAGGAATTATTTACTGATTTTGAACATTCCATTTTGGGACCAGTAATAGTGAGATGAGAAATAAAGGAGATTGAATATTTAATGGTCCTGTGTGTATAGTGTGATATGAATTGTGCAGATAAGAATATGCACACTTGTATAGTATTCCAGTGTTATATTTGAGTGCTAGAAGCCCTGGTTTATCATAATGTGTGAAAGAATATGATTATATTAATACTAATGAAACAAGAATCATTAGACATTTGAAGTTAAACGTGCTCGGGTTAGAGAACTTCTAGGATGGGTAACCCCTGGGAAGTTCCCATGAAAGTTGAAAGAATATGAGAATTTCTCAAGAGATCATGTTTATATGTGCAATATAGAATTAAGGCAAATATAAATTTCAAAGACGAAATTTTTTGTAAAAAGGGGAGAATGTAATAACCCACTTTTTTACCTTTGACTAGCTACAATTTGTAATAGGATGAGAATTTGTATCAATAGCCAAAATAAAAGTTGATCAGTATAATGAGACAAATATTCTAGTATGATAAAATTTGGTCGAGACTTGGATATAATTATTAGATTTGTTCTACCAGTACCTTAAATCTTTGGAAGGCTATTTTTATTAATAAAATAAGAATTTGAGGGTATGCTGACAAGAGAAATTGATCAATGCGATGAAACGCACGTTTTGGTGTGAATTAAGCTATCTGGGTCACCGGGGGTATTTTTGTCATTTTAATCGCGCCCGCAACATTGACTGTAAATTTGACCAAACTAAGAAAGAATTAGAGAATTTAACTATTACCAATGGATTCAGTGGATTTTTTGGAGTTGAATGGTGAGATAAAATATTTTTCTATTTTGGACTCGATTTTAGTCATTTTTCAGAAAAAAAAAATATAAGAAATCGCTGTTAAAAATGGTGCGTGTGGCATTTTGTGAGTGGTAGACCATGGACATGTGTCAATTTAAGAGAGGTTACATGAAGAGTTCATGCAAGACACTTGGAATTAAAGGATTTCAAAAATAAATGAAGAATTATGTGTAATTTTGTGAGTAGAACACATTGTTTTGTGGGCCATTTAATTTAGGCCTTGGATATTGTGATTGACTAATGTTTAGACCAAGAGAAGGTGAATGAATGGCTGGAAATTGGCCAAGAATTCCGTTGGCCTTGCAAGAAGAAATAAGGAAATTTTTGTGGAGAGAAAAAGTGGCTGGTGTGTAAAAATCCATTTGGAACACACCTAAATACATCCACCATTCAATTAAACCACAACAAGAATTGGAGGGCCAGGATTGAGTGATAAATGGTGGTCAATAGAGGCTGTAAAAAAAGCCAGAAATTCATTAGCCAAGAGCGAGAAAACCAAGAGAAAAAGAAAAAGGAGACAGAAAGAAAGAAGTGTGTGTGTGTGTGTGTGTGTGTGTGTGTGTGTTCTTGGAGCAAAATCACACCAAATAGCCTCAAATACAAGGTAAAACCCTATCTTGCTTGAATAAAATTTATTGTTGGGTGAATGATGAGTATGATGATGTGACTTTTAACATGAAAACATGACATTCATGTATTGATTTCGGATCAAAGCTAGGATTTGTGAGCTTTTGTGTAAGAGCTTTATATATGCTTCTATATGTGCCGGCAGCCTAAGGGCCTTTGAATGATGTTTTGTGTGAGTAGGAACTAAATAATTATGGTAGTTTGAAGGATTATTTTTTATTGAAGAGGGGAGGATCAAAGTAGAGTAAAAATGGAATTTAATTGGTTAAGAAAACATGGGTTATACTGGCTTTTGATTGGAAAAGATGAATTTGTGTTGATTTGTGTTGAATAAGTGTGACTTTGTTAGTTATTGGAAACCTAGAAATTTAGAATTAAATATGATTTGAAGGAGAATTTGAATGAAATTAATTGTTCAAAGGTGTTAACAATTAAAGGAGAACAAAGGAAAACATGAATACTAAAATTGAGGTAAAACTACTAGGACACTTTTTGCCCAGTACTGTGCCTTGAGAACCAGAATTATGGAAAGGGACTAAGAAAGAATTAAATATAGGAGTCTTATGGTCATTTCAATATATCATAGAGCCAAAACAGAGTTGTGAATTGAAAGTTATGCCCAAAACAAAATCATGTGTCAAAGCAGCAAAATTCCAGAATTTTACTTAGAAAATGGTTGACCTTAAGAGTGATTAATTGTGTGATTTTAGATGAAATAATTGGGAAATATGAAGTGAATCCCTTATTTATGAAGGGAAAAATGATGTGGAAAAAGGAACACTAAAGAATCAAACAAACAAAGAAAAAATGACGTGACTGAAAGTTAAACGTTTTCCTTAGTCATTGGCTACCTGTCGGCCCTGATGGCGAACCGTTGGTAAAATGTCGGCTAAATGTCGGGCACGTCGGCTAGACATTGGCCAACTATCGGTTATTTTTTAGCCAAACACGATATGACCCGAAAACAATGTTTGGCGTAGGTTTATCAGTAAATTGCCAAGAGAACGTTGGAAACGATAGAAACAATGGTCGAACGGCCGTGAACAGGAACAAGTTGCTTTGGACCCGAGGTGAGTCCCTTAGAATTCGAAATCCTTTTTGAAAGCTAGTATGCTTTGTTTTGCCATGAAATTATATGTTTTATGCCGTTTTGAAAATCCCTAAATAAGTTTAAGGTTCATCTGAGCAAGATTTGTTTTATGCTATTTCGGGCTTGAATGAATTTCCTAATTAGCTTGGAAACCTTAACGAATGATTAAATTATAGTTTTGTGAATTTAGTCCTTTTTGGATTGAATGTTTGGGATTTTCAAAAAATGATAACTTCTGGAATTGAGTATTCATAAAATGACTAGAATACCCTTATTGGAGTATTTTATGGAAATGTGTTTGGAAACTTTGAATTTAATCCTCTTTTGGGATTAGAACTCTGGATTTCTTGAATTGAATTCCTTTTAGAATCGGGTATTTGGAAAATGATCCAAATATCCTTACTGGAATTTTTTATTAAAAATTTTTTAATCAAGTATTTGGTAACTGATCGAAATATCCTTATCGGAATTCTTGTGAATATTTTTCAAATCGGGTGGAATCTGGAACGGGTAAAATGACCCGAATGCCCTTAGAAAATGATATTTGCGATCAAGTACGGGGAAAATGACTTGAATACTCTTGGAAACATGTTTTGATGTCTGAACAGAACTCTTTATCCTATTTTAACATGATTTTGGAAAAAAAAAATCACTCGTGATGAGATTGGCTTCTGGAAAACGACCTTTTGATCCCTGAAATTATTTTATTGGTCTGATGTGCCATGGAATGAATTGATTAGCTCCACAGAGCCTTTTTGAACAATGATCTGACTTGTGAGTTAGTGGGATCAAAATTTGAAAATTTATATTTTGCCCCAAAAATGGTTTTCTTGATATGGAAAATGGTTTCCTGATGTGCTCAAGTACTGACTTTTTTTCTTGAATACTTGGCGTATGTACCAACTTGAATACTTGGTGAATGCACTAAGTTGAAATCTGGGTGTATGCACTAACTTGAATACCTAGCGTAAGCACTAACTTAAATTCCTGGCATGAGCACTAACTTGAATTCCTAGGGTAAGCACTAACTTGAATACTTGGCGTAAGCACTAACTTGAATTCCTGGCATAAGCACTAACTTAAATACCCGGTGTATGCACTAACTTGAATACTTGACATAAGCACTAACTTAATTCTCGGTAATACACTGCAATGTACTTACTTATCCGACGACGCATGGTTGAGTGCTGTTGGCTGCGGTCTATGCACAATGATCTATGGCGCCGAAGGCAAATCTTTGAGAGCTTTGCATATAGGTCGACCTTTAGTTGAAGGAATGCATGTGATGTGGAATTTGGGGCAATGATTTGAAATTAAAACACAGTTTTCCAAAAATGATTGAGTTCTAAATAAACTCTTTTTTGGAGAGTTTTGGAATTGTTTCCAATGAACAAATGAAATGTTTTCCCTACAAGTGATTTTCACTCACACACGTGTTATTTTCCTTGAAAAATTCAGGATTAGAGGCATGGCAGAAGCGTGGTGACTCCCAGAGGCTCATGCTATATCTTGGACTTGTTGTATTCGCAAGTGCATGTATTAGAAGCCAAATTCTTGTTCCTTTCTATATTGGAAAAAAAATTTACGTTGCCCTTTGAGTAATGTTCGTTATAAAGACCCCCTTTTCTGAGCAATCAGACAGGGCGACATTCCACAAAATTACAACCCAATACATTATGAAAATATGGGGTGTTACAACAATGGGCCACAATTAATCAAGTTTTATTAAAAATTCTAACCACTAAAATCACACATATGGGCAAGTATATCTATCATATAGTATAGCGAAAAGCAAGGGTCGAATATATAGGAAATTAGGCTCCCGCCTTACTTTGCCCTAATCTTTATTGTTTAGCGAATAAGATAAAGAAATAAAAGTGAATGAAATGCTAAGCTAGTGTACTAGAGAATAGATCAAGTTCACACAAGAAAAGTCACAAGGATAATCAAGGAATAAGAATAAGAAGAAAAGACATTTAAATAGATAGAAATTCTTGAAGGCATAACAATGATTGACTAGCAACTATCATAATTAATTATTATGTTGGTATCATGAAGGATTAAAATAAACTCCACTTCTTTCCCAATCTATGAAATCACTATCTCCTAGTCAATTTAGTAGATTTTCCAATCAAACCAAAGTAACTAGAAGATGCATGAAACTCATTCCTTATAAACAATATCCTTATACTCTATGTGATATCAACTAATCTTTGATTACTCAAGTTCAATTCTTAACTTCCCTTCCCAATTCCATTAAGAAATAACATTTACTAAATTAATTAATTGAAATCAACTCCTAATATCATTTCCAAACTCAATTAGAAGAAAGAAACAATCAACTAATTCATCCAATGAAAATAAGTAATTAAATACAAAGAATAATGATCACTTGATCAACGAACTAAAATCAATACAAAATTATGAATTCAAAAATATCCTCCAAATATAATTAAAATAGTTAAAACTCAAATTACCAATAAATTACAAAGAAGAACAAAAGAAACCACTCATAGGCAAGTAAGCTTTCTTCTTCTTCCTTGAAACCTTCTTGATCTAGCTCCTTTCATTCTCCCAGAGTTTTCTTGATCCTCCTAAATCTAGGTGTTCTCTAGGAGTTTCCTATAGGTTTTTGCAAGTCCCAAAGGTGAAAACTTGTTTAGGGATGTTATTCTCTTATATTTATAGGAGTTTTGATTGCCAGAAAGTGTCAACAGGGGTCTTTTTTCGTGGCTAAAAGAGTTCCTAAAGGAATCCAATTGAGATTACCAAAATCTACTTGAAAAGGAAAATCTGCCACCTTATGAACAGTAACAACTGGCGCTGGATTAGGCAGAACAGTCGGTGCTGATCCTTCCTAAAATGCTTTTGAAATTCCTCTGTGCTACTTTGTTCTTCCAGAAGTGACCCCTAGCCAGTTCAGCTTTGTGGCCCAATGTCAGTTTAATATTGTTTAACCTAATTTTGGGTATTTTTCATTATCTTTTCAATATTTCTCCCATTTAATCACTTATACAAAAAATATAGCAATTTAGCGGGAATCAATAGTTTTTTGAACATAAAAGCAACACAAATGAACCTCAAAATATAGGTACATTTAGCCCTTTCACATTCCCCCACACTGAGGCTTTGCTTATCCTCAGGCAAATAAGAACAAAACACACCGAGCAAATAGCTTATTAACAAGAAGATTTTCCTGAACTTAGCTATTATAGGCAGATATTATCCTTTTTCTAGTTCAAGAGTTTAATCCAGTACCTATTCAACAAAGAACTTATGTATTAAGCTAGATATAACCAAGGCAATTGAAGTTGAGTTAAACAAGTTCATATTTATTCAATGTGTTTCATCCTATTCTTTAAGTTAAGAATGCAAATATTGTGATTCATATAAGTTAGGAATAATAATCAACTTCAGTTCTACAGTTTCCAAACTACTACAGTCCAAGTCGCAAACTGGGGACATTCTCACCATATTTTTCTTGGGAATTCATAGCCTCAAGTGAATAGATTTCTCTTCAGTTACTATATTTGCCTCCTTAATTTCTTGTTGTTTTTTTCCTTCTTTTTTCCCCCCTTCTTTTCTTTTGCCTTCTGCCTTCAGGATTGCTTCAAAAGAGTTCACAGAACAATACTTGCTACTTCTTTCCGTATTGACCCTCTTCTCAGCAAGAATCTCTCTCTTTTTTTTTTCACTCTATTCTCATTTGTTTTCAAGGCTTATTTTCTTCTTCTTCTTTTTTTTATTCTCTCATGATTTTACCACTCTAGTCCCTATTTACTTAAACTCAGAACAAGGACCAGTTTAGAACACCATAGAACAAAAATCAACGAAAATTCCCTATTTATATTTCCCCACAAAATCAAAAGTTTCCAACTTTTAAATTTTTTCAAATTCCAAAAAAAAAAAATTTAAATCAGCTCAACATTTTAAGAAACACTAAGAAATTGATAAACACTTGGACAAACAATATCACATCCCACTCCCCCACATTTAAACTGGACAATGTTCACATTGGCAAAAAATTAACACAATAAAGCACCTCCAAAGGAACTAAAAATAATAATAATAAAGGGATAGAAAGTTAAGCAGTAGTCCCCAAGTGTAATAAGCTCCAAAAGATGTTAAAACTTGGAAGAAAGAATTTGAGCACATCTATGAAGACTTTATTCAATCCTGCAAAATAAAACACAAATAAAAGAACAAAGAAAACAGTAACATAAAAGAATAAAACAAATGACTTAATAAAAATCCTAACAAAGTAAATAATGAAAAATGCTTTCCCACACTTAAGCTAGAATGTATTTTCCTTATAAGGAAGCGAAAAGAAAGCTAACAGCTAGACAAAACAAGATAATACAATAAAATCCCCCATTACATAGAAACACTCTTTCCACTCATCATGCTTTCTCATCATCCCCTTCAAACACAAATTAATTCCCAATGAAGAAGCTAGGCATAATGCTGAAAGAATAGAGGTTTTTGAAGGGGGTAGGGTACATGAAAATCATTTATCTTAATGAAAGTAATTGCATGTACCCTATTCCCTTTGGTTTCTTTAGATTCATCAATCAATTTTTCAACACATGAATACAAATTAAATCTAAAGAATGCTTCAACATTGAAATCACCATTTTTCCTTTGAATAGAATTTTCACGATTAAAATTTCCCTTAAAACCTAGTATTTAAGTTTCTAAAGATTGGATCAAGAAATATTTGCTTCCACCACATCAATAAATACCAAGTTACATTCCATAGGTTTAGGCAAAGTGTAAAATTTATTAGCATACTCCAAGGGTTTCTTAGGATTCATTATGGAAAAATCCAACTCCTTGAGATATGGAAAACTCAACACAACATCATGGGCATCGTTATGCTCCAAAAAGCGAGAGGTACCAACAAACTCATGTGACAAAGAGAAATCAAAAGTGTTAGAGCATAAAGTATAATCCAAGGTTTCTCTCATCACATTATCCAATTATTCCTCATGCCCTCTGATAGGGCCTAAATTCACCTATATTTTCCTAGTTATTTGAGGATATTTTGTAATATTTTTTATGCAATAACTAGTTATATTTCTTCCTATTGATATTTTAACTTTGAAAAGTTAGTTTCATGATTTTATGCAGAATGTGATAAAAAAACGAAGTAAAACCATTAGGCACATAGAGTAGGGCCCGCATCGACCGTGCATAGCATAACTAACGCAGGACCTTTACTAGGAAAATGGTTCTGGCATAGAGGCATAGCTGGCTCTGGCCATACACCTATTTAATGTGGTGGGTTTCCTTCTCCAATAAGATTTTTGTAATTTCAGTTGGAGTTTTTTGAAAAATCTTTCAACCACGAAAAAGGACTCTTGTGGTCACTTTTTGGCAGTCTAAACTCCTAGAAATACAAGAGAATAACATTGTACAAGAGAGTTCTAGTTCTTCAATTTTCATTGTAATATTTTATAGAACTCCTAGAGCAACAACAAGAACAAGAAGGATCAAAGAAATCTCGGAGAAGAAGAGGTGCCTTATCAAAAGGATTGGAAAGGAGAAGGGAATTACATTGGTCTATGAGTTTTTTTCTTTCTTTCTTTCTTTCTTTCTTTCTTTGTAATTCTATTTTGTTAAATTTAGATTCATACATTTTAATTGTAATTGAATATATTTTTACATTATGATTTTATGTTGAATTAATTCTATACATGTTGAATTCCAATTCTGAGTATTTGATTACTTGATTTTATGAGTTGAATTAATTATTCCAGACTATTAATTCACTATCTTGTGATCTCTTAATAGACTTGAAAAACAATGTTAAGAGAAAGACTTTGTAATTAAAGAGAGATTCATATCGCCTAGGGTATAGGGGCATTATTTCCTCTAAAAGATGTTATTGTTGCTTGGAGTATAGGGACATTAATTGTTTAATTGAGTTGTTCTTAATTCTTCTTAGTTTTAATTAGGAAGGCAGAGTATCCCCTTTAATTAAACTAAAAATAGGAATTTCATGGCTTGGGAAATGACTGTAATTTGCTTTTAACACTAATATTTTTATTTTGGGATTGGTAATCAATTGCTTGAAAGATTTATTCTTTACTTGTCAAAGAATTGAGGTATTGCTTCGTTACATGTCTTTTCTCTGTAATCTCACTCATTGATTATCCTTATGGCTTTTATTATATGGATTTGATTTATGCTCTAGTATGTTAGGTTAGTTGATTATTTATTCTGTCTTCTTATTTTGTTGGCCAAACAATAAAGATTTGGATAAAGTAAGATGGGAATCTAAGTTCCTGTGGATTCAATACTTACTAATCCCTATGCTTGCGATGAGTTTACTTGCTCATATATTTAATTTGGGGATTAATATTTTAAATAGAACATAACTATAGATGTTTTAATTAATGCTTTAATAAAATATACGCATCAAATTTTTGGCGCCGTTTCCAAGAACGGGCACTATTGGAAACACTGGAATATTGTTGATTTAGCCTTTATTGTATTTATAAATATCACTAACTTTAGTTTTTAGGCACTTTGTGAATATTTGTGTCTTAGTATATGTTTTTTTTATTATTATTTGTTTGATTTTTTTTTTTGTTTTTATTTTTTTTCAATTTGTTTTTTGTTTTTCTTTCTGAGTGTGAGGTTGACATCATCATGGATAATCATTCTTGGAGAAGTACTTGGGCACAAAACCAAATGAGCTACAGTGATGGTAGATTGGTACAATTGCAAGCTCGGGTTGATGTTTCGAGTGAGACATCACTTGAAACATCCATAAATTCCTTTGTTAACAATGTCAATGCTTCGATTATAGGGCATGGAGAATTATCCCAGTGAATAAGCTCTAAAAAAAAATACAACTGGCAAAGTTGGTTGATAAGATTTGCAATAAAGAATTGAAGATCACATAAAACCATTGTACTTCTCGATTCATGGAGCCTACTGATGCTATTAATGATGTGTTGAGTTTACCATGGCTCAAGGATTGGGATTTATCGATGATACATCATATGAAGTCCTGGGAGGATATTGGCAAATTCTACCCTTGACGCCATCCAATGAGAGGTAACTTAGTTTTTGTAAACCATGTATTGAAAAGTATGGATTTCTTGATCCCATCTTTGAGAACTCAAATACTAAGTTTAAAGTGGAATTTGATTAGTGAAAATTCTTTTAAGGGTTAATTTATGATTTCAGTGTTCTTACATTCGTTAGATACCATGTGTTGGATTTTGATCATGCTAACCAATTCACACATACTAGAAAGTTAAAATGAAATCCACTCAAGGGATCACTCGTATGTAATTAAATGGATTATGAGAAGGAAGAAAAATTAGTTACCATAAAAATGTAGCTTTAAAAATTTTTCTTCCATGAAAATCCTCTTCAAAAGTCGATCAAATCAAGCCAGAAAATTCCAAGGATAGAAATTTTCTAACAGTAATCCACACAAGGAATTATACTCGTGTTATGCACCAATACCCTATGCTAGTGGTTTTGGGATTAATTTGGAGAGAAGAAAGGGAAAACAATTTTTTAGAAAAGAAAATGGAAAAATAAAAGGTGTATAGATTTTCACAAAACCAACAACCCTTTTTTTTCACACGGTATATACGTATATATATACCTTTTTATTTTTCCAACCGCTTCTGAACTTCCTTAACCTTTTAGGAAATAATTAAGGCTTGAAGCCTTTTCACGTATAGAAACTATTGTTTCCTAAGTCCCTTTTGGAAACAATAGTAATTTAATGGGCTTGAGATTTTTCAAGAATAGCAATTAGGCCCCGTGAATTATAACAAGTTTATAATCCACCTATAGGAATTTAATAATTGCAATCCAACCCCAACAATTATAAAACTTTATAATTAGCCATAATAATTATTTCTTCTCACAAATTAACCCTATAATATCATCAAATAATATCTTGAGTACCGATTCCTTTATTATGTATGACCCATTAGGTTTTCTAGCTGATTGATGCCTAATACGAATTAATTCTATCATAATAGAATTAATAATCCTTTTTAACAATTAGAATTAATTTTTTAATATTAATTGGGATTAAATTGATTAATTATCTAACTAATAAATCCATATTTAACATATCATGAGCAGTATTTAGTAATACATCATGACCATCCAAAAGTCGAGAAAGTCAAGTGGCATGACGTGAACCTTTCAATAGTGAAATGTCAGTGCAATAAACTCCTTTCACCGTATAATATTTCATTCAGTTTAGAGTACAGAATTAGTGCCAACCTCTTCCAGAATATTAATTAATTCTGGCCTAAATATTTTAGTACTTGTTCCCAAAATCCATTACTCATCATGTATATCAATTGGAATTATGTCCAACACATAGCCGCCTTGGCCAAGGATTTCTTGAGTAATGATTCCTAGAAGTGGCCTTGAGATATTCGCTCCTCCTATTACGAGTGGTAAACCCTTTATTGACTCACTCAACTACTTTTATTTACTTCACATTGTACCCAATATCTATCTTATAAGCGGTCCTTGATTTGACTTTAAATATTAGAATCAAAGTATAATGCTTAGCAAACAAAGTACCTTGGAGATCTCAAGTGTAAGGATACTTGCACATTTGCTATGATAAGATTCTATGACCGGCATTAAATAATTATCCATGTGATTATCTCATAGTTAGGTCATCCAATGTACTTGTTCAAGTAACAAACATTCATGTGTTAACTTTGAGTGTCACAATACTCACGGATGTGACAACTGCCGCTTGATCAAACTATGAAGTGTAACACATGCTAGTCTTAGCACATTAATGATATCCAATCTTATTAACACTATGACTAGGGATAATTTAAGTATAAATACCGTTCAGTGTAGTAAGAACCTCACATCATGATCTCTATCATGATTTTCTTAACAAAGTGTTGTACTTGGGATTTTATCTAACATTTTTTTACGAATAAAAATATGAAACAAAGAAACTAAAAGATAAAGAATGCCTTTTATTGATGTTATATACAAAATACATTATACAAATGATTACTTTTAGGAAACAATCCTAATAATCTCCAAATTGCACTAGACCCAATCATTTATGTATTTGATACCGAATGGCTGAACCTATCCATCATGTTTCTTTTGGGATAATGCATTTGTTAGCAGTCAGCTATGTTCTGATCGGTGGGAACTCTCTCTATCTTTTATATCTTTGTTATCAATGATTTCAAAAATAAAGTGATAGTGCTTAATTTTAACATGTAGCAAGATTATAACTCGTAGTCATCATTATTAGATTGGAAACTAGAATCAGTATACCATTTTAACTTATGGTAAACCTTTTAGCACTTTATCTATATAGGTAGATTGCCAAAGGCTAAGAAAACTCTTTTGATCTATCTCTATAGATTATTATTCCCAAAATATATGCTGCTTCTCTAAGGCCTTTCATAAAGAATTTCTTTGTAGAATAGTAGAATATTATTTCCTATTAGGAAATAATAGTAGAATTTCCTACAAAACTTGACTGATTGTATAATAAAGATATTATTTTCTATTAGTAATATGTCATCTATATAGTTATAGGAAAACAATTGCACTCCCACTAACCTTCTTGTGTACATAAGGTCCATTCTTGTTTCATCAAAACAAATGTTCCAACTCGTAGAAGTTTGCTTCAGTCCATAAATGGACCTTTATAGCCTATACATTTTAGTTTGATCATTGGATATGAAACTCTCAGGTTGTGTCATGTATAGTTCCTTGGTTATATTTCCATTAAGGAAAGCTATTTTCAAATCCATTTGCTAATTCTCATAATCATAATTAGCAGAAGGTGCTAGGAGTATCCGAATGGATTTCAGCATTGCTACTAGTGAAAAAGTTTCGTCATAGTCTTTGTTTCTGACAGTAACCTTTTGCAACCAATAGCACCTTAAAGGTAATCACTTTACCATCCATATCGATTTTCTTCTTGAAACCCATTTCTACCCTATGGGTTTTATCCCTTCATGTGGATCAACCAAAGTCCAAACTTGGTTGTCATACATGGAATCCATTTCTAACTTCATGGCATTAAGCTATTTATCAGATTCTGAATTATTCATAACTTCTTCGTAAGTGGTATGCTCATCTTCTTCTAAGAGCGATACGTCATTGTGGTCAGTAATGAGAAATCCATATCTGTCAAGTGCCACTCATATCCTACTTGACCTGCGAGGTTCTTGTGTATTAGATAGTCAATCTATTTTATCAATAGATTCAGGATAAACTAGTTGATCATTGTTTGTTTGAGGTTCTTGAACTCTTGTAAGTTCAATTTTGCTCCAACTATGTTAATTAACCATGAATTCCTTTCTAGGAAAATAGCATACATTGAAACAAACACTTTGTTTTCAATAGAAAGACAAAAAAATATCTATGGGATTCTCTTGGATATCCTACAAACAAATACTTGTTAGACTTATTCTCTAATTTGTCTAACTTTGACCTCTTCATATTAGCAAGACATCCCCAAATACTCATGTGAGTTGGCTTTGGTCTTTTACAATAAAATAGTTCAAATAGGGTAGTGTTGCCCATTTTTGATGGAACTCTGCTTAGAATATAAAAAATAGGTTTCAGTATTATTCCTAAAATAATTTTGATAAATCAGCAAAAGCCATTGAACCATATCTAATAAAGTTTGATTCCTTCTTTCAGATACACCATTATGTTGAGATGTATGTAGTGGATTCTATTGAGATAATATTCTATTACCTCTAAGATAACATAGAAACTCTTGGCTTAAGGATTCACTGCCTCGATTGCATTTTATGGCTTTAATACTCTTACCAAGTTGTTTCTGTACTCCATTTCTAAATTCTTTGAACTTGTCAATGGTATCAAATTTGTATTTCATTAAATATAAATACCTAAATCGAGAATAATCATTGATGAAGGTTATGAAATATTGATAACCCCCTCTTGCTTGCAATGTCATTGGTCCACATATATCAGTATGTATTAGTTCTAATAATTACTTAGCCCTTCCCCTTTCTTAGAAAATGAGATTTTAGTTATTTTTCCTAGTAAGAAATATTCACAAGTCTCATATGATTCAAAATCAAATGAGCTTAAGTCATCATACTTATGTAATTTAGAAATAGGATTCTCATTTACATGGCCTAAATGACAATGCCATAAGTAAGATGAGATTGTGTTATCTTTCTTGGAATTTTATTGTTTATATTAAGAACTTGATTTTTCATTTCTAGAACATATAAACCATTCATCAATGGTGTAGTACCATAATGGATATCATTTAATGAAAAGAACAACTTTTATTCTTAAAATTTGAATGAAATCCAAGCAAGTCAAAACAACTGAGATAATGTTTTTAGGTAAAACTTGTACATAAAAATAATTTTGTAGTTCTAGAATCAATCTAGAAGGCAGGTGTAGATGATAAGTCCCAATGGCAAGTGCAGCAACCTTTGCTCCATTTGCTGTATGAAGGTCCACGTCATATTTCTCCAGCTTCCTAGTGTTCTTTAGTCCCTGCAAATTATTGCACAAATGAGATCTACAGCCGGTATCCAATACCCATCTCTTATTATTAAAGGTAGTATGGATATCAATCATAAACAAACCAAGAGTGGAAATAGAAGTGCTTGCTAGCTTCTCCTTCTACTTAATTTCTTTAACAGTCTCCAAATAGCTTTTGCAGCTATGCCTCCAAGGGCCCATTTTTCCACAATAGTGACATGGGTTTTTGGTAGCTGTCTCATTCTTCTTCACACCACCTTTAGGTTTAGTTGGATTTTTATTCTTCTTTTTAGAAATATTTTTCTTCTTAGAAGAAGAATCAACTCATAAAACTGCATTATTTTCTTTCTTCATAGAAGATTCTACAGTCTTAAGAATCTTGATCAACTCAGGTATTGTGGTCTTAATCTTTTTCATTTGGTAGTTATCACAAATTGTGAAAAACTAGCTAGCAAAGATTGAAGAATTAAGTCTATACTTAACTCATGATCCATAGTGAACCTAAGGGAACATGCTTCTCAATTAACCCTAGCAAGTTATGTCCATGAGTGGCTAATGAAATGTCTTCTACCATCTTAGAACAAAATAACTTGTTAGAGATCTCATATGATTCCATCCTTGCTTGCTTATCAAAAACATCTCTAAGATGGAAGATATAGTATGAGCATCCTGAAGCATATAAAGCTCACAGAAGCCATGCACGCAATGAAAATAAAAGCCAAAAATAGCGAAAAACATAGAGTGCACAACATAGAGCTTTTTTAGAATTGCTATACCTCTATGTTGTAGATTTCTCTTTTGCTGTAAAGAAATTGATTAAATCACTGGAATGGCTTCTTCTCTGGATGACAATTAAGGTTGAAATCCTATGATCCGTTTAGTTCTTCTGGTTTTCATGAACACAAGCTCTTCTCGAGAACTCAGAATACTCCACTGCCTATTTACTTGTTGGTGAAATAATTTAGGCAAGGAAAATCTAGCCTCAAAATAATTCTTGAACCTTTGCTATTGATTAGAAAATTCAAGAAAACCAAAAGAAGAGATATGAACGGGAGAGAAAATGAGAGGAACAAAAGGCTCCTGGTTTTTTTTTTTTTTTGTATTCTCTGCCTATTCAAAACAAAAAACACGACTTCACTACCTTAACAACCAAAACATCAAGGTTTTGATATTTCAAAACTCCTAGAGGCTATCAACAAAAGAGGTTTGACTTAACTTAAACTCTTTTATTCTATGAATTAAAAAACATTTTTTGGTTCAGGCCATTAGGCCATTAATAATTTATGATTTTTCTTGGACCCAATGAGCTCCAAATAATAACCATTAATTATTTATTTCCGGGGCCAATTAAAATAACCCAATAACTAACTAATGAGCCCAAATGAACTACAATAATTATTTAATCCTTTTTAGTAACTAGTTTAGGCCCAAGTTAATTTTCTAATTATTCAATTTGGGCTTAGACCCTGAATAATTAATTAACCAATGAAATTAAATAATAAATTTACTTTTTCTCATTCTTTTATTTTATTTTAGTATAAATTAGACTTCCTAAAATTAATATCCTTTTTATTAAGACCATTTGCTCGACCTAAAATTAATTAGAACTTGTGAGCTATTTTGAGGGCCAAAAAGGCATCGCCTTGGCTACTAAAATGACCAAAATATCCTTTCTATATAAATCGCTATTTTTTGCATTTTAAATATTTTCTAATATTACCATAAGGTAATATTGACCCCAAAGGCAATGATGCGTTAGCTATGTCTTTGACCTATAGGTGAAATGACTAAAATACCTCTCTACACACCACCGTGCATTTAGAAAGGAAAGAGTGTACTAACACCTCTCTAAAAGACATCTACCATCCTTAGGCTTCTAGTCCAATGATCCACGACTTTTTAGAATATTTTTGCTTTCCCAAAGAGCTACCCTAAAGCAAACATCCAAGTCATATTCCCTAAGGTCCTGAACAAATAGATCATTCAGATAACCATAAAGGGTGATATAGTGTAGAAACTATCTTGTACAAGTCTGTTTTAACTAACTAGTTACATATACCCAATATACAAGTATATTAGTCCTTCTAAAGAACCTTACCTATAGTATTTCAAAGCATACGCTTCTAGCTTCATCAGCCCACCAACTCATACTCATATTGTAGAGTACATGTCTATTTGGTATCTCACATCCATATCGAATATGGCGCAGCGGAAGAATAAAACGAGATACCATCCCAGGACCCGCATATGTGTAGAAAACAAGACATAAAGATAACAAAGGTAACATCTTTTACCTTTCTTTGATCATCCGAAGAACAAAATTTTCTTCTTCAAGTCAAGGCGCGATCCAGCAATCCTCTTGATCAAACTCCATGAGAGTTGAACGTCTAACCACTATAATCACAGTGTGTGATTATCTCTAACAGTAATCCACACAAAGGAATACTCAAGCACCAAAATTTCCTGTGCAAGCAGAAAAAGATGGCAGCTAGGGTTTCTCAAGAACAATCGTGAGAAAGAGAGAAGAGAGAAATCGTGTGCCTTAAGGTTTGGAGTTATTTTCGTGTCTTACAGAAAATCAATTTAGGTTTCGAGTGTATCTCTATATCACACAAAAAAATCCTGCTCAAAATATACTCCAATCTTAGAATTCTAAAACAGTTAGAATTTCCTAATTATAATTGGAAACATCAAGTTCTCAAAATTATAATTTGGACTATTAATTATAACTAATTGTAATTTGTCCACAACAACTTCTCTTTCTCGCAATTAACCCCACTATGTTATCAAATAACATCTTGAGTATATAATCCTCTATTGTGTTTGACCTATTAGGTTTCCCAGCCAATTCGTAGCGAATATTAATTAATCCAAATGTCTTTGAGATTAATAATCCATAATTAATTAGAATTAATCATATTGATTCAAATCAGGATTGGTTTATTAATTCATCAATTAATAAACCCATATTCTCAGATCATGAGCGGTATCTAGCAATACATCATGACCACCCAAGAGTCCAGGAAGTCAAGTGGCTTGACATGAACCTTTCAATAACAAAGTACAGTCCAATTAACTCTTTTCACCATACAATATCTCATTCGGTTTGGAGTACGAAATTGGTGTTAGTGTTGTGCCCTAGAGGCAATCACTTGTACATTATATATGACACATTTTATTTTAATAAAAGGCATTATTTATCTTACACTTTCTTTTGTTTATTTTTAAGTAATATAACTATTCGATAAAGTCCCTAGTACAACACTGTGTTAAGGAAATCATGATAGAGATCATTATATGAGATTCCTACTATACTATACAGTCTTAGTACTTAAATAGTCACTAGTCATAATATTAATGAGACAGAACATCATTAATGCGTTAAGACTAGCATGTGTTAGACTTTCTGATTTGATCAGGCGGTGGTTCTCATATCCGTGAGTATTGAGATACTCGAAGTTAACACATGGATGCTTGTTAATGGAACAAGTTCATTGGATGACCTAGCTTTGAGAGAATCACATGGATAACTATTTAGTGCCAGTGATATAATCTCAATATAGCAAACGTGCAAGTATCCTTAGACTTGAGATCTCCAAGATACTTTGTTTGCTGAGCATTGTACTTTGATTCCAATCTCCAGAGCTCGATCGCGGGCCGCCTATGAGATGGATATTGGGTACATTGTGAGGTAAACGAAAGTAGTTAAGAGGGTCAATAAAGGATTCACCACTCCTAAAAGTAGGGGTGAATATCTCACAACTACTTGTAGAAATTACTACTTGAGAAACCCTTGGCCAAGGCGAATGTGTATTAGAAACAGTTCTAATTGATACACATCTACAGTAGTAGGTGCCGGGTACAAGTATTATCGTATTCGGGCCAGAATTAATTCTAGAGGGAGTTGGCACTAATTTCGTACTCCAAACCGAATGAGATATTGTATGGTGAAAGAAGTTAATTGCACTGAAGTTTGTTATTGAAGGGTTTATGTCAAGCCACTTGACTTCCTGGACTCTTGGATGGTCATGATGTGTTGCTAGATACCGCTCATGATTTAGGAATATGGGTTTATTAATTTATGAATTAATAAACCATTCCTGATTAGAATTAATATGATTAATTCTAATTAATTATAGATTATTAATCTCAAAGACGTTTGGATTAATTCATGTTCACTACCAATTGACTGGGAAACCTAATAGGTCACACACAATAGAGGATTATATACTCAAGATGTTATTTGATAACATAGTGGGGTTGATTGAGAGAAAGAGAAGTTGTTGTGGATAAATTATAATTAGTTATAATTTGTGGTCCAAATTGTAATTGAGAGAACTTGATATTTCCAATTACAATTAGGGAACTCTAAATATTTTAGAATTCCTGATTTTCAGTGAATTTTTTGATTTTATATGATGATAACCGAAACCCTAAAAAGGGGCAATTCACACAAAAAACAAAAAGCCACAAAAAACCTTCTTTTCTTCTCTCTCTCTCATTTTGCTGAAAACGTGGAGAAGCCCTAGCCGCCTTCTTTTTCTGCTAGCACAGGAAATTTTGGTGCTTGAGTGTATCCTCTGTGTAGATTACTGTTAGAGATAATCACACACTGTGATTATAGTGGTTAGACGTTCAACTCTCGTGAAGTTGGATTAAGAGGATTGCTAGATCACGCCTCGACTTGAAGAAGAATTCTTTTGTTCTTCAGACGATCAAACAAAGGTAAAAAGCTGTTACATTTATTACCTTTATGTCTTGCATTTCACACATAGGCGGGTCCTGGGATGGTATCTCGTTTTATTTTCCACTACGTCGTATAGGATACAAGTCTGAGATACCCAACAATTAGTTCCAACTCCCTCCAGAATTAATTCTGATCCGAATACAATAGTACTTGTACCAGGAACCCACTACTCTAGATGTGTATCAATTGAAATTATTTCTAATACACAATCACCTTGGCCAAGGACTTCTCAAGTAATAATTCCTACAAGTGGCCGTGAGATATTCGCCCCTACTATTAGAAGTGGTGAATCCTTTATTGACCTTCTCAACTACTTTCGTTTACCTCATAATGTACCCAATATCCATCCGATAGGCGGCCCTCGATTGAGCTCCAAAGAATAGAATCAAAGTACAATGCTCAGCAAACAAAGTACCTTGGAAATCTCAAATCTAAGGATACTTGCACGTTTACTATATTGAGATTATATCACTGGCACTAAATAGTTATCCATGTGATTATTTCAAAACTAGGTCATCCAATGAACTTGTTCTATTAACAAGCATCCATACGTTGACTTTGAGTGTCTCAATATTCATAGATATGAGAACTACCGCCTGATCAAATCAGGAAGTCTAACACATGCTAGTCTTAACGCATGAATGATGTCATGTCTCATTAATACTACGACTAGGGACTATTTAAGTACTAACACTATACAGTGTTGTAGGAATCTCATATCATGATCTCTATCATGATTTTCTTAACACAGTGTTGTACTAGGGACTTTATCGAATAGTTATATTACTTAAAAGTAAACAAAAGAAACTGTAAGATAAATAATGCCTTTTATTAAAATAAAATGTGTCATATACAATGTACAAGTGATTTTCTTTAGGGCACAACACTAACAAACTCCAACTTGCACTAGAGCCAATCATTCGTGTATCTAATACCAAATGACTCAACATAACAATTATGTTTCTTTTTGGATAGTGCTTTTGTAAGCGGGTCATCTATGTTCTTATCCATGGAAACTCTCTCTATCTTTACATGATTCTTATATATGATCTCCCGGATCAGATGACAGCGTCACAATACGTGTTTGGATCGTTGGTGAGACTGTGGTTCCTTTGCTTGTGCAATGGCTCCGTTGTTGTCACAATACAAAGTCATTGGACCAACAACACTAGGAACCACACCCAATTCCATCACGAACTTCTTGATCTAAATAGCCTCCTTAGCTGCTTCAGAAGCAGCTATGTACTCAGCTTCTGTCGTAAAGTCGGCAATAGTTTTTTGTTTAGAACTTTTCCAACTTATTGCCCCTCCGTACAATGTAAACACCATAGCCAAATTGTGATTTGAAATCATCATTGTCAGATTGAAAATTGGCATCTGTATACCCATTTATTTTCAAATCACATTCTCCATATACTAAGAACATATCCTTAGTCCTTCGTAAGTACTTAAGAATGTTCTTTACAGCTGCCCAATGACCCTTACCAGGGTCAGATTGGTATCTGCTCGTCAAACTAAGAGCACAAGATACATCGGGCCTAGTACATATTATAGCATACATAGTAGATCCAACTGTCGAAGCATATGGAATCTTACTCATGTGATCCCTTTCAACTTGTGTCTTGGGAGACAACGACTTTGAAAGGTTTACACCATATGATATGGGTAAGAATTCCCTTTTGGATTGACCCATACTAAACCTTTTTAGCACTTTATCTATGTTTATAAACTGTGAAAGACCTAGCAACCTTTTGGATCTATCTCTATATATCCTTATTCTGAGAAAATAGGTTGCTTCTCCAAGGTCTTTCATGAAAAATTGTTTGGACAACCAAACTTTAACCGTTTGCAAGATAGGTATATCGTTTCCTATTAGCAATATGTTATTTATATAAAGCAATAAGAAAACGATTGCACTCCCACTAACCTTTTTGTATACACAAGGCTCATTCATATTTTGAAGGAAACCAAACTCTTTTATTGTTTCATCAAAACGGATGTTCCAACTCCTAGAAGCTTGCCTAAGTCCATAAATGGACCTTTGCAGCTTGCACACCTTTGTGCTATCATTGGATGTGAAACCCTGAGGTTGTGTCATATACATTCCTTAGTCAGATTTCCCTTTAGGAAAGCTATTTTCACATCCATTTGCCAAATCTCATAATCATGATGAGTAGCAATGGCTAGGAGTATCCTGATGGATTTTAACATAGCTACTAACGAGAAGGTTTCATCATAGTCAATACCATGTTGTTGACGATAACCCTTCGCCACTAGACGTGCTTTATTGGTAACTAAGTTACTATCTATGTCCATTTTCTTCTTGAAAACCCACTTGCACCCAATAGATCTAATTCATATGGGTGGATCAACCAAAGTCCATACTTGGTTGTCGTACATAGAATCCATCTCTGACTTCATGGCTTCATGCCATTTGCCAGATTCTGAACTGTTTAGAACATCCTTGTAGGTAGTAGGCTCATCTTCATTTATGATCAATACGTCGTTGTGGTCACTAATGGGAAATCCATATCTCTCAGGTGCTACACGTATCCTACTAGATCTGCGAGGTTCTTATGTATTAGAAGGTCCATCTATTCTCTCAATAGATGTGGGGTTAGACAGTTAATCCTCGTTTGTTTGATCTTCATGAACTTCACTAAGTTTAATCTTACTCTCACTGTCCCTTTTGAGCATGTGCTCATTCTCTAAGAAGACGGCATGCTTCGAAACAAACAATTTGGTTTCAAAAGGGAGGTAGAAGTAATATCCAAAAGATTCTTTCAGATATCCCACAAATAAACACTTGTCAGACTTACTATCAAGTTTGTCTGACTGTGGCCTTTTGACAAAAGTAGGACAACCCCATACTTGCAAGTGAGATAACTTTAGTTTCTTACCATAGAACATCTCAAATGGGGTAGAATCAACCGTTTTTGTAAGAACTCAATTTAGTATATAAACAGAAGTTTCTAGTGCATGCCCCCAAAATGATTTTAGTAGGTCTGTAGAAGCCATCATGGTCCGTACCATGTCTAGAATGGTTTGATTCCTTCTCTCAGATACACCGTTATGTTGAGGTGTATGTGGTGGAGTCCATTGAGATAATATCCCATTATCCCTAAGATAACTTAGGAACTCTTAGCTCAAGTATTCTTCTCCTTAATCAGATCTTGGAGTCTTAATATTTTTGCCAAGTTGTTTCTCTATTTCATTCTTGAAGTCTTTGAACCTTTCAAAGGCCTCAGATTTGTATTTCATTAAATAAAAATACCGGTATCATAAGAAATCATCAATAAAGGTTATAAAATAATTATAACCTCCTCTTTCTTGTATTGACATTGGGCACATACATCAGAATGTATGAGTTCTAATAACTCCTTGGCCCGTTCTCCTTTTCCTGGAAAAAGAGTTTTAGTCATTTTGCCTAGTAAACAAGATTCGCATGTGCCATATGATTCATAATCAAATGACCCTAAGTCACTAATTTTGCGTAACTTAGAAACATAATTTTTGTTTGCATGTCCCAAACGACAATGCCATAAGTAAGAGGTGTTAGAGTTATCCATTTTAGGTTTCTTATTATTTATATTGAGAACTAGATTATCTAAGTCTAGAACATATAAACCATTAACCAGAGTTGCTGAACCATAATGAATATCATTCAATGAAAAAGAACAACATTTAATCTTAAATATCAAATGAAATCCATAAAAGTCTAAACACACAACTGAGATAATGTTTTTTTATTAAAAATAGTACAAAATAACAGTTTAGCAGTTCTAGAATTAATCTCGAAGGCAGGTTCAGCTCGTATGTCCCCACAGCAAGTGCAGCAACCTTTGCCCCATTTACAGTACGTAGGTCCACATCACCTTTTTCTAGCCTTCTACTGCTCTTTAATCCCTACAAATTATTGCACAAATGCGATTTACATCCGGTAGCTAATATCCATATCTCATTTCTAAATGCAGTATTTATCTCAATCATAAACATACCCGGAGTAGAAGTAGAAGTGTTTGTAAGCTTCTCCTTCTACTTCTTGTCCTTAATGGTCTCCAAGTAGGCTTTGCAGTTGCGCCTCTAGTAGCTTATCTTCCTACAATGATGGCATAGGCCTTTGGTAGCTGCATCCTTCTTCTTCACACCACCTTTAGGCTTCATGGGAGCCTTATTCTTCTTTTGAACTTTCTTCTTAGAAGAAGATTCTACCATTAAAACTGCATTGGAATCCTTCTTCATGGAGGACTCCGCAGTTTTGAGAAGATTGATCAACTCAGGAATGGTGGACTCAATCTTATTCATCTGATAGTTAATCACAAATTGTGAGAAACTATTAGGTAAAGACTATAGAATTAAGTCAATACTTAAATCATGATCCATTGCAAACTCGAGAGATCCAAGCTTCTCAATTAAGCCCAGCATCTTTAGCCCATAAGTAGCCACAAAAGAACCCTCTGTCATTTTGCAACGGAATAATTACTTCGAGATCTCATATCTCTCTGTTCTGGCTTGGGCATCAAATAACTCTCGAAGATGTAGTATAATCGATTGAGCATCTATATGCTCTTGCTGTTTTTGCAACTCGGGAGTCATGAATGCCAGCATAATACATTATGCTTTATCACTATCATCCTTGTGCCTTCTATGCATAGCATGTTTATCAGCATGAGCATCTTGAGCTGGTGGTGGCGGAATAGGAGCATCTATCACGTAGAGTAACTTTTCAATTTGAGAACGATTCTCAAATTTCTATACCAGTCGAGATAGTTTGATTCAGTTAACTTGTTGGTTTCCAAGATGCTATGTAGGTTTAAGTTTGTAGACATGATGCAAGTAACCTAGATGTAAAAATAGAGATCATTAGCTACTTGTATATGCACATGATATACAAATAATTAGAACTTTAATTAAACGCGTTTTTACACCACTATTTTACTTAAACCAATAGCCCCCACTACTGATTCGGGAAAGCCCGTTGGAAGCTTTTCTAGTAGACCAGTATCCAAATTCCTTAAGCATAACCTAGGGTTTGCCCAACAAGCCATCCTTAAGTTCATTAGTAGGTATCCAATACCAATTACATCTTATGTAACTACCGGATCATTGGGTAATTAACAGCTTTTAATCTTAAAGCCTTTTGGACTACCTGAACTTTTCCTCTAAATTTCTTTATGCTTAAGTTTTCCCAATCGGGATAAAGAATTTAGTTAAACCCAACCCATTAATCAGGAATTTAATTCCAAAGGAATTTAATTCTATAGCTTGAACATGCCCAATGTCAAGTAGGCTTAGGTTTGCCCAACAACCTAGTCTCGAAAAATGACTCTCGTTCTTACTATATTAACAGAAGGAATTAGGTTTAATATTAATTGAGGGATTTGTTCCTTTTAGTGATTTCGTTGAATGACATGCATAAAAATCAATAAATCACATAATTGATAATCATGGTAATAAAGCGATTACGTGGTATGGTTATGGACTTTTCCTAAATTAATTTCTTTGAGTCATAAAAGAAAATAATATAATTAACCCTATGTGTCCATGCATGATTTAAGTAGAAGGTCTTACCTTCATGTTTTGGTTGCCATCTCTAAAATAGAGTAATTCTACTCCTATCTAACCTATGTAAACTAATTACATAATTTCCTAAAGAAAGAAAACCTCAAGTTACATTCGATGGGAGTTATATGAGAAGAGAATTACATAAGAATTTTAGAGAAGGCAGGACACGCGGGTCCTATTTCATAAAACCAAAACTATAAAATGCATGAACAAATATAATTGGTTTTAGTCCATAACCATCCACCATACCATTAGTTATGCTTAAACAAAATAAACATATAACTTTTATTATTCCAAAATCACTATTTTGGAAAAATAAAATAAATTCTAAAATCAACATTTTAGAAAAATACACCAATTTTATATTTTTCAAAATCATTATTTTGAAATATAAAATTGTTTAACTTAAAACTAATTTTGAGAAAGTGTTTTTGGGTCCCGTCTCTTGCAACGAAAATGACGGTCCCTTTCAAAATTCTATTCCATAAATTTTTTTTTTTAAATAGCTGGAATGTCGTGAACAGAGCAGAACCGGCACTGATTTGGAAGCTAGAGCTGGCGCCGGCTGCATTCGGGTTTTAAAAAATTTTCTTCCAAAAACAATTTTTGAATGTTCGCAAAATAGCACGGAACCAATGCCGGCTAGGAGCCGACGCCTACTGTAGTCAGGAACAATAGAGGCGATTTTGAAAATTTTTCAGAAACAATTTCTGGTGACTTCTTCTTCTGTAAATTTTCAGTGAGAACAATTCTCAACAGTATTTCTGTTTTGAAGCTCAAAATAACAACCAATTTGTTAGTTTAAACAAAACAAAATAGAAAATCAAATTCACAAGATGAAATGGAAGGCAATCAACATGTTTTCAAGAAAACGTTTTTCTGTAGAAAATTTTCAGCACATAAAAAAAGCATCTTCGAAATATGTTGTAACTTTTACATAATCATATTGTGCTACGGACCAAACCCACAATGCTCGAAACAATTTCGACTCGAATGAAAATAATTTTCATAGCAAACAAAGATAGACACGAATACATGAAACCAATTTTCATGCAAAAAACAATGTCTGTAAACCACACATAGCATGGCTTTGATACCACTGTTGGGTTTCTCATATCCATCTCGAATATGGTGCAGCGGAAGAATAAAACTAGATACCATCCCAGGACTCACATATGTATAGAAAATAAGACATAAAGATGATAAAGGTAACACCTTTTACCTTTCTTTGATCGTCCGAAGAACAAAAATTTCTTCTTCAAGTCGAGGCGCGATCCAGCAATCCTCTTGATCAAACTCCACGAGAGTTGAACGTCTAACCATTATAATCACAGTGTGTGATTATCTCTAATAGTAATCCACACAAAGGAATACTCAAGCACCAAAATTTTCTATGCTAGCAAAAAAAGATGGTGGCTAGGGTTTCTCAAGAACAATCGTGAGAAAGAGAGAAGAGAGAAATCGTGTGCCTTAGGGTTTGGAGTTATTTTTGTGTCTTACACAAAATTAGTTAGGGTTTCAAGTGTATCTCAATATCACACAAAAAATTCTGCTCAAAATATACTCCAATCTCAAAATTCTAAAACAGTTAGAATTCCCTAATTGTAATTGGAAACATCAAGTTCTCACAATTATAATTTGAACCATTAATTATAACTAATTGTAATTAGGCCATAACAACTTCTCTTTCTCGTAATTAACCCTATTATGTTATCAAATAACATCTTGAGTATATAATCTACTATTGTGTGTGACCTATTAGGTTTCCCAGCCAATTGGTAGCGAACATGAATTAATCCAAACGTCTTTGAGATTAATAATCCATAATTAATTAGAATTAATCATATTGATTCTAATCAGGATTGGTTTATTAATTCATCAATTAATAAACCCATATTCCCAGATCATGAGCGGTATCTAGCAACACATCATTACCACCCAAGAGTCCAGAAAATCAAGTGGCTTGACTTGAACCCTTCAATAACAAACTACAGTACAATTAACTCCTTTTACCATACAATATCTTATTCGGTTTGGAGTACGGAATTAGTGTCAACTCCCTCCATAATTTATTCTGGCCGGAATACAATAGTACTTGTACTAGGAACCCACTACTCTAGATATGTGTCAATTAGAACTATTTCCAATACACAATCGCCTTGGCCAAGGACTTCTCGAGTAGTAATTCCTACAAGTGGCCGTGAGATATTCTCCCCTACTATTAGAAGTAGTGAATCCTTTATTAACCCTCTCAATTACTTTCGTTTACCTCACAATGTACCTAATATCAATCCCATAGGCGGCCGTCGATCGAGCTCCAGAGATTGGAATCAAAGTACAATGCTCAGTAAATAAAGTACCTTGGAGATCTCAAGTCTAAGGATACTTGCACGTTTGTTATATTAAGATTATATCATTGGCACTAATTAGTTATCCATGCGATTATGTCAAAGCTATAGGTCGTCCAATGAACTTATTCCATTAACAAGTATCTATGCGTTAACTTTGAGTATCTTAATACTCATGGATATGAGAACCACTGCTTGATCAAATCAGGAAGTCTAAAACATGCTAATCTTAACACATTAATGATGTCATGTCTCATTAATACTATGACTAAGGACTATTTAAATACTAACACTATACAGTGTAGTAGGAATCTCCTCTATCATGATTTCCTTAACACAGTGTTGTACTAAGGACTTTATTGAACAGTTACATTACTTAAAAATAAACAAAAGAAACTATAAGATAAATAATGCCTTTTATTAAAATAAAATGTATTATATACAATGTACAAGTGATTGCCTCTAGGGTACAACACTAACAATGTCCACGATGTAGCAGTAGTAGTCTAGGTTTCTATCACATAATACTTTTAGAAACAACTACTACGGGTCTAGTTCTATGTATTCAAACTTGTGTTTATGAAATAACAAGACTACTCATTGGCTAAAGATAAGTTATTCCATATTTAGAATTCATAATACAATAACCTTACCATGATGATATTTCCTTTCTCATAATTTAGTTAAGAACAATAGTTTATGTGTTTAAATAACTCATGGTTCATACCTTACTGTAAAAAACCTCCATTCACATGAACCATTTAGTAATACATAATGGCTCGTTTCCAGTGAAAATTGTGCACAAATAAGGTGGATTTCACAAACAAATTCTGAGAAAAATACTATTATTAATACAATTTAAAATTACATCAGAAACCTAGTCTAAGAGGACATACAGTCCAACAATCTCCCACATGCACTCTAAGACGAAGTGAGTCCATGGGTGCCCACTCCTATGACGTCTAAGTATCTTCTAAAAACTCTCTCAACCAAAGGCTTGGTGAAGGGATATGCTAGTTTGTTCTCCAAGGCAATTTGTTCTACCACAAATTCCCGTTGATGGGGCCTAAATTAGTCATATATTCTCTATTTATTTGAAGCCATTTTGTGATATATTTTATGCAATAACTGGTCATATTCCTTCATATTTAAGATTTTACCCTTGCAAAGGTAATTTGTGCATTATTTCAAATTTTAGGGGTAAAATAAGACAAAATCGTCGCTAAATAGACTAGAGGCAATGCCGGCCATGTACTGTGGGCACGCACTTCAAGACAATAAAAATCGGCAAAACAGGAGTTGAACAAAATACAGCCGGCGCCAATTGGAAGTCTAGAGGCAGTGCCGACTGCGACCTGGAAGAAGTGGCACAAAAATTGAGAAAAATAGATGAACAGATAGAGAGACAGAATGCAACCAGTGCCGATCCTAGGCAGGACAGGCAGCGCTGGCTGTGCACTGGTACAGAGGTGGTGCCTCGATTTTCATGCGTGTTTTTGACAATTTTCAGAGTTTTAGTATTTTTCTACTTCTATTTGGCCAGAAACCCTAGAATGACAAGTTTATGCACTCCTAAAGCCTATAAATAGGGGAAAAACACAAGTCAAATTGATGAATTCAAGGAGCAAAACACAAAATCACTCAAAATCAAGGAGGATTGTACAAGAGAGTTTACGAAGGAAGAAGAATGAGGCTTGTCTATGAATGCTTTCTTTTAACTTTGTTTTCTTTTCTTGAACAATGATGTATTAATTGTTTTATTGTAATTTGACATTGTTTTTTGTATTCGTGATTTTTAGAGTTACTTTGATCTTTTGATTAATTGATTGTTATTCTTGGTATTTAATTACTTATGCTGATTACGAAATTAATTTGTTGTTTCTTTCTATTAACTTGCTTGGAAAAGGGGTTGATGGTAGTCTCAATTCATTAATTTCATATTTGTTGTCTCTTAACTTACTTGGAAAGGGGGTTAATTGATAAGAACTGGATAATTAAAGGTTAATTTACGTCTGTCAGGATATGGATTCATTAGTTAATTTCATGTTTTAAATTTGCCAGGATATGGAGATTTAATCAAGGATTGTGTTTAATGCATTTTTTTAGGTGAATTAGTTGAGACAAGATATGTGATGCTAATTTGTCTAGAAGATAGTGATTTCTTGGATTGGAAAAGAAGTGGATCTATCTTAATCCTTCATGATGCCAAGAGAATGATTAGTTATGATAATGATTGGGTACTTTATGGTCATGTTTGTCAAAATAATACTTTGAGTTACATAATTCTTCATCCTTGACATGTATATATTCTTTTATTTTATTTTATTTTACTTTTTATTCTTTTTCACTTTATTGAGTCAGTTAAACAATAAAAGAAAAGTTATTACTGCATACTTGTTCCTTGAGGATCGATACTCGTTTTAAACCATATGCTATGCTTAATGATGAGTACACTTTCTCATATGTATAATTTGGGATTAACGTTTTAATTTAAACTTGATTGGGAATGTGTTTATTTTTATAAGATTTTTTATACCTAAATTCATACACATCACCCGTTTCTAGATAAAACTCGGATCAAATGGTACTTCTTCTCAATGTACTCTCCCTTCTTATAGTTCTTGTACTCTTTAGATTGTGAGACTGCACCAATGTTGTCGCAATATATCACAACCAGCTTATCTATTTGTGGCATGACTCCAAGTTCTAAAAGGAACTTTCGAGGCCAAACTGCTTCCTTGGATGCCTCTAAAGCTGCCACATACTCAGCTTACATGATTGAGCCAGCAATATAATATTACTTGATACTTCTCTATGAAATGGCTCATCCAGATAAGGTGAAAACATATCCACTAGTGGATTTTTTTTCTCATCCTTATCTACTTGGAAGTCTGAATCAGTGTATCCTGTAAGATCCAAGTCATTAGCCCTGCAAACCAGCATATAATCTCTCGTACCCTTAAGATACTTGAGAATATGTTTTATAACCTAACAACGAACCTCCACAGGGTTTGACTGATATCTACTAACTAAACCTACAACACTCTTAAGATACTTGAGAATATACTTTATAGTCTACCAATGAACCTCCACGGGGTTTGACTGATATCTGTTAACTAAACCTACAGCAAAGCAGATATCTGGCCTAGTATATAGCATGGCGTACTTGAGACTTCCCACAGCTAAAGCATATGGATTCCTACTCATTCTATCTTTTTCTTTTTGATACTTTGGACAGTCCTTTAAGGAAAAAGATAACCCATGTCAACAAGGGATCAACGTTCCCTTACATAAGTCCATGCTGAACTTGGCCAGCATCTTGTCAATGTATGTAGCTTAGAATAAACCTAACATTCTCTACTTCTTATTTTTAAGAAGTTTTATTTCGAGAATGTAACTGTTTTCACCGAAGTACTTTATACTAAATTGACTAGATAGCTAAACCTTAGTAGATAACAATGTCTTTGTATTATTTCCAATGACTAGAATATCATCCACATATAGTAGTAAGAAAAATCACGTTTATGCCTTCATATTCCTATACACACATAGTTCATCCTCGTTTTGGATTAAACCGTAAAATTTCAAAGTCTCATCGAAATGAATATTCCATTATTTGGATGCCTGATTAAGTCCATAAATGGATTTCTTAAGCTTACAAACTATATGCTCTTGGCATTCAGCAATAAAGCCCTCCGGTTGGGACACATAGATGTTTTCACTAAGATAGCTATTTAAAAATATCGTCTTAACAGCCATTTACCATATCTCGTAGTTATAATAACATGCAATAGAAAGGAGGATACAGATGAACTTAAGCATGGCTATTGGGAAAAATGTTTCCTCATAATCAATATCTTCTTTCTGAGTATACCTTTTCACCACAAGCCTAGCTTTAAAGGTTTTCACCTTCCCATCTGCTCCCTTCTTCCTCTTGTACACCTACTTACACCCAACGGGTTTTATCCCTTCAGGTGAAGTTACAGGATCCCAAACCTTATTAAAATATATAGACTCAATCTCGGCTTTCATTACTTCATGCCATAGGTTTGCATCGGCATCAACAATAGCCTCCTCATAGTTAGTGGGATCTTGTTCCTGATGGTCGGAGACTAGGTCTAAAGCCTCTCTAGTCCATCTCTTTGTAACTCTAGATATCCTTCCGCTACATCGAGGCTCCGTTTGTATAGGTTCCTGAGGTTATGGCCCTTCTTGTTCTATAATCAGATTTAAAGAAGTTAATTCAAAAAACAACTTCTCTTCGAGTTCCAATCTTGTTGAAACTTTAGTGGATTTACTTTGATCATCCTCCAAGTATCTAACATTAGTAGTCATAAGTACTTTTGCTCATTGGGATGATAAAAGTAAGCATCCTTTGTACCTTTTAGATACCCAACAAAATAGTATAATTCCTATTTTAGTTTTGACGTGTCTCCCTTAATCACTACATAAATTGGACAACTCCATATCTTGAGATGATTTAGACTTAGCTTACACCCAATCCACATCTTATAGGGTATCCTAGGTACTGATTTGAAAAGCACCAAGTTCATAATATATGCAGTTGTTTCTTGGGTATATCCCCAAAAAGATACTGGAAGAGTAGCATGAGATATCATGCTTCGGACATTTCCATCAATGCCCTATTCCTTCTCTCAGCTACTCCATTCTACTGGGGTGACCCCGGTGCACAGAGTTAGGATGCTATCCCATAATGTACCGTGTATTCTTTAAATTCACTAAGGAGGTACTCCCAACCATGATCCGATCGTAAGGTCTTTATTAGTTTACCTGTCCAACGCTCCACTTCAGCTATAAACTCTTTAAACTTGTCAAAAGAGTCAGACTTACGTTTTATCTGGTAAATATAACCATACCTTGTACAATCATCAGTGAAAGTGATGAAGTACTCAGACCCCCCTCCCCTCTTGCTAGTGTAGACAAAGGACTATACACATTAGTGTGAACAAGACTCAATGCCTCATTGGCTATATCCGCCTTCTGTGTAAAGGACCTTTTGATCATTTTTTACATAAGACGGGATTCACACAGGGGCCAATTTTTCAATCTCAATGAGCTTGAATGCTCATCATAGATTAACCTTTGAATCCTAGTTGAGTTAATGTGATGCAACCTTAGATGCTGAAGATATGAGTCATTGACATTGGTCTTTCTCTTCCTATTTAAAGGTTCAGATGGTGCGTTATTGAATTAATTGTTAGTAGGATTAATGAAAAATAGATTTCCATACATGTGCCCAGTGCCTATTACTTCTCCATTTATACTGACAGTTATACCAAAATGGAAAGAAGCAGAATATTCTTGATTTATTAGTTTTGCAACTGAAACCAAATTCTGTCTAAAACCAGGAACAAATAAAACATCCTTCAATACAATTATTCTATTATAATCAAAAGTGAGTTCCAGTTCTCCCACTCCAAGACCCAAACTTGTGCTCCATTTTCCATGCATAGTCCAGTTCGCCCTTCTGAAGTATTTTAATCTTTTTAAACCCCTACATGGAGTTATAGATATGATCAGTGGCTCCCAAATCAACAATCCAAGTGGGAGTTTATCTAACCATTAATATAAACTCTAAATAGAAAATATTATCTGTGGAGCTTTTCTTGACCTGAAGATCTAGACACTCCTTTTTTCAGTGTCCTTCTTCCCACATTGCCATTAGGTTTGTCTTTGGGTTAGAACTTAGGCTGGTGCACTGCATCCCCTATCTTCTTCTTGAACTTTCTAAGCTTAGGCAGTTCTTGAAGAATAAGCCATCATAGCCCTAGCTTGTAGCTTCATGACTTTCTTTGCCACCTGGGGCTCCTTCATTGTAACACCCCGCTACCTAGGCCCGCCGGGGCCGGGGATGTCGCCCCATCTAAAGGATAAGGGGTCTTTATAACGAGGTCACACAAATAAAATCGCGGAATAAAAATAATAAAAATAATACTTCAAATTAAGATTTATTACAACCCAAGAATAAATCCACAAATTCCTAAAAGGAAACAAATCCATAAATAAAATCATCCACTCTCAACTCCCCAAAGCAATACATAAAAATAAAAGACATCATTTTCTTCCAAGGCAGATAACACTAGCTACTCATCCCCACAGTAGGATCGGCCTGAAATCATGGTAAAAAGGTGATGAGACAGAAATCTCAGTAAGTCTATGTATGCTTTGGGTGTTCAGTGAAAATAGTTCGTGGATGCAAAGTGTGAAATCTTTATAAGAGAAATACTGGCAAGCAATAAATATTAGTCAAAAGCAAGAGTGGTGTTTTCTTCTTTTTGAAACCATACAAGTGCCCAATAAAATCAACCACTCATAAAGGTGGTCATGGGTTACCACACGTTGGGCCCCATAACCGGTCAGAATGCCTAACACTTTGTGCAGACTGACAAAAGAAATACTGGCAAACAATGAATGATGTTCAAAAATAAGAGTGGCGTTTTGGACTTATCTAGCCGTACATAATTTATAAAATCAACCACTCGAAAGAAAGGATTATGGGTTACCACACGTTGGGCCCCATAATCGGTCAGAATGCCTAACACTTTGTGCATACTGCCGGTCAGAATGCCTAACACTTTGTGCAGACTGACAAAAGGTAGATGATCGGCCTACCAGGCAAGATACTCCTCCTTCTCTATACCCAAACAACAACCGGGTGTCCATTCCGGCAAAACACAGTCACTTGACTGAAATAAAACAAACTGCTAGCTTGGACCAGCCTGGCTAAGTAGTACTGACGTTTCTCTAAGTTGAGCTTATCTTCTGGAGGTGGCCTCCTGCCAGAAGACTCACTCTTGCTCTTCAAAACTAGTACTACTAGCCTACCCCTGTTAAGTACTCAACGTAACATATCTCACTTGGGGAGAAAATGAACAAAACACAGTTCCACTTGAAAATGGCAATTAAGGTTTTCCAAAGTTTGGGGCAAAATTGGTTTTAGAAAGAATTTTAGGTTTTGAGTAAAATCGCCCCTTGATTTACAAATAATTTATTTGCCTAAAATGAGAGTGGAAATAATCCTCAATTGCCTTTACAGAAATGAGTGACCATGCACTCTTCATTTGGCTTGCCATAAAAAAAAAAATCATTTTTCATCAAACAGGTTTTATGCAGGAGCTTACCTGATCCTTGCCCACAACAAAGGTCTCCAACAGTTGACCTAACCCCGCATAGGGTAAATACAAACCACAATCAAACTCAAGCCAAAGACTCACTTTCTCAAATAAAACTAACTCAACTTACTACAATCATATCCCTAGCGTCCCAAGCTTTAAGGCTCAATAATAAATAAAAAGGGTTTATAAAATAAATCTAGTTTGATATTAAAATAACTAGAGTTTGGGAAATTGGTACAAAAAGTTGAAGGTTTAAATCTTGCTAAAAATAAATTATGGTTTATTTGAAAAATGGTCCAAGGTGGTACTAGGTAAAATAATGATTTATTAATAATTAATTGCTAGAAAAAAATTGATAGTTAAAATTAGTTGAAAATAAATTTTAATGAGTCCTGCTTGAAAAATAATAAATAAATTTTAATAGGTTTGATTAAAAGATAATAATTAAATTTTAATAATAAATATTTTACCTATTATGATTATTTTCATAAAAGGCTTTATTTGATATTATAATATCTATATATTTTATTTTTCTAGCAAACACTATTATTTATTTGACTAAAATATCACTATTTTATATAAAAGACCAAATCCACATTTTCCCATGGTTTTCAAAATTTTACTAGAAAAATCATATTATTAAATATTTTATTAATGAAATAAAATTTAGCTTAGGGACAACTAGATCATGATCATATTCCCATAGCTAACCACAATCATGAACATATACAACCCTTCAATTCATCAAATCATCCAAATCATGCATACAAGCATAGATCTCAATTTATCAAAACATGATCTAACCCCTACTAGCATAAATATGATCATGGCTACAATAGTCTAACATGAATATAAATTCTATTCACCAAAGGTAACATAATCTCTAGCATGCTTCATCACAAATACTACCTATGACATGCATCAACCTCAAATAATCATATAATCATCCAAGATAATCCTTCCATGCATAAATCCCATCTCCTTCACAATCATACATATATTCATGCTTCAATCTCAACAATATATATATATATATATATATATATATATACTTAAATCCTATCGCCATCCACCTACTATCATCATCATCATAGAGACATGAATCTAGAGTTTAAAAAGGAAGATTGAATGTACTTACTTGGTTGATGAATGCCTTGAAGGAGTTTAGAATGGATCTCAACTCCTAGATGTCTAACTTTGTCCATGGGAGATGGCAAAAGCATGTTCATGGGAGAAAAAGTCATTCGGCCAAGAGAGGGGAATTTTCGGCCATGTGGGAGAGAGAGAGAGAGAGAGAAAGAGAAAAAAGAAATCATTAGTATGTTTATTCGCATAGGTTCTCATTAGGGATCAAGATTGGAGAAGATGAAGTTGTTAGAATAAATTTACCTTGAAGGTGTTCTTGACCTTAACAGAAATTTCTGGTTTTTTATCCAAAAGTGCTAGTTGGATTTTGGAGTTTGATGTTAAAAATGGTGCGGATGGACTCACAGCAATGAATAGATGAAATCTGGAATTTTTAGAGATAGTTTGAAGTGATTTGGAGAGGTATTAGGTGAAAGGAAGTAGTAGGTGTTCTTGGTGAAGTAATTTCTGGTTTTTTATCCAAAAGTGCTAGTTGGATTTTGGAGTTTGATGTTAAAAATGGTACGGATGGACTCACAGCAATGAATAGATGAAATCTGGAATTTTTAGAGGTAGTTTGAAGTGATTTGGAGAGGTATTAGGTGAAAGGAAGTAGTAGGTGTTCTTGGTGTAGTGTGTGTTCTTGAAGGTTGAAGAAAATCAAGAGATGGTAATGTGCAGCTGCTAAACTTTTGTGAGAGATATGGGTGGACGAATTTCTGTTGGGTTTAGGAGGTTGATTCTCTGATTTGGAAGGGAAAAGGAAAGGTTAGTTGTTACAATCTTTGAAGAATATTTTTAGGAAGCAAATTTGGAAACTAAATATTCCAAGAATATCTTGATTGTTGGACAGCTTTTGGAAATCTGCCATGGCTGATTGTTTGAGCAGAATTTCGTGGGATTAATGCTGACTTATGGAGGCTTATGGTGGCCGAAAGTAGGGTGTACAATGATGAAGAATAAGTATGGTCCATTGAGCAAAATATTATGGAATGTTACTAAATAAGATGGCTGAAATTTTAGAAACCAATCAAGCTAAATTGCAAGGATTTGTTTGATAGATTTTTGGATAGCCATTAATGGAATTTCGTATAGAAGTTCAAGGGGATCAATGGAGCTCTGTTGATGGAGGTTTAAGGAAGGTTTTGACAGATTAAGGTTGGTGTTTTGGCTGGAAGAGAGATAGGAAACAAGCTGGACGAAAATCTGCACAGAATTTCGCTGCACAGTGATTTTTCTGGCAGATTTTCGTCTGCTGTTCAAAGCCATTTTGCAGCGAGTTTTGAAGGGGATTTCAGGGGTATTCAAGGCTAGTTTCCAGCCTTCTTTATGGAGGAAAAACATGGCTAAGGTTCTGTACAAATTCTGGAAGAAAACAGCTTGGATTTTAGCTCTCAAAATCGATTTTCGTACAGGAATTTTTCCTGCTTTGCTCCAGTTTGAGCAGTCCGATTTGGTCAAGAACTTTCAGGTTTCCAACTGATACTAAAGACCATTTTTCTGGCAGCATTTGGGAGGGAATGTTAGCTAAAAATTTCGCCCTTTTGAAGGTACAACAATGCTGGAAAAATTCCAGCTCATTCATGAGGAAAGATGAACTAAGCTAGAGGAAAATTTTAGCAAGCTTACTAGGGATTTTTCCTCTTGAAATTTCCCACAACTCTACCATATTTTCCAGACCATAGGGAGTCTTTTACCAAGACATTTTGATCCTAAAAGGCCTCAGTACTTTACTGAATTTCCTGGAAAGAAAAGGATAGAACACCATGCTCAAGCTAAGGAGTTGGAATTTAAGAAAAGCTAAAGATCAAGGGAGAATGAATTCCCTTTTGGCATTTCGCGAAGAACAAAAGAGTGAAGTGAGAATTCTTAACATGTCTCTCCTAGGACATCATCACCACATTGATCTAGGCCCTCATGGCCGAAACCATCCTTTTCCAAGCAAAATAAAATTTACTCAAGCTAAAGCCTCTATGATGGATTTTGAACCTTAGACTTCAAGAATTAATTCTAAAGCTCTAACCACTACACCACAACAACTCTTGTTGCTATTTCTACTAGAAAAAATTATTTCCTATTCAATCCATAAGCTATCTCCTTATTTTCACCTCGGGCAAAAATTACCATTTTGCCATTCTCACTCAATAATCATAATCAAGCCCTCTAGACTATAAAACACAAATTCAATGCACATAAAATCATATAAAAATATATTTAAACGTGCAATAAAATATGCTATGCATCCCAACCCCCTTACTCTAAGGTTGGTTTTGGCTGGGGTTTCACATTCATCAACTCAATTAAACACATGCTTAACTTGTTAATGTTGTATTTCAACTTGAACTTAGTAAAAGAGACCAATAGAGATTCGAGAACCATGTCTACTTGGCTCTCAAGGTTAATGACAACCCCCAAGATTTTTGCTTCCTCAAAATCAGCAATCATCTTGAGAAAATACTCTCTAACTGATGCTCCCTCAGCCATCTTGGTGTTAATTATTGTTCAAATAGCCTCTTGCCTTGCGAGCTAGCTCTTGTTCAAGAACGTTGTGGCTAATAACGTACTTATATTGTATGCAATTGTCATTTGCTCATCTTTAGATAGGAACGCATTTGACATGGAGGCTAGCACATAGTATCGTATCATCTCATCAGCCTTTTTCCATGCTTTTTAGCCTCTTGCTCCTCAGCAGTGGAACCTTCTCCAATCATACTTATGCTCCTTGGCTGTAAGTATTATTTTCAGGTTCCTTTTCCAGTCCACATAGTTAGGGATCCATTAGCTTATTCTTGTGGAGAATAATGGCTAAGGGACTAAAACAACCTCTACCAACAATTTCTGAATTTTGAAAAATAAAAGAAATTCTCAGAATTGTGAAAAATAAAATAATTTTGTGCACTTTATCCTCATATTAAACTGATAATAGCTAACTTCATCACTATTATCTTTAACATGATAAATTTGGCTCTTAGAAAAGTTGAAATAGCTTCTTGGGAAGATTAACAGTTTCCTAAGCTAATTGTGTTAACCACTACAAATGAATTTCCCTTCTAGGTAATGATCTAGAAGATAACTCCATCGAGGGGATGGTCATTTCTTCCAATTTTCTATGGACATGCCTCACACCATAACCTCCAATATGGGCTAGCCGATCATAGTACGTGTCCCAGGTTATTAATTACGTCATTCCGTTAGTTCTATATCCTTGTGGTATCTCCATCCAATATGGGTTCACTCCCAAGGTAATACGATGAGACCCACGATCTCTAATGAGGAATGTGATGGAAGTTGTGGGGCCATTAGAAATAAAATATCATTTGAAAATTTTCAAATTAAGTTTTCTTTTAACTTGAAAATAAAATGTCTAAATCCATAAAAATTGCCATGTCAAGATTTATACCATTTGAGAAATTTTTCCTCAGTGATTAATTTTATTTAAGTTAAGAACTTAATAATTTTAAAAATTTTCCATTTAAAACTTCCTAGGGATTTTTGTCTCAAGTTTTTATTTGACAAAAATAATTTTCCTTTGCTAAATGAACTAAAATGGTTTTCCATTTTAACTTATAAAAATTTCTAAATCCAAAATATTTTGTATATTAAGGGTAAAAACTTTTAAGAAAATAACCAAGGATTAAGTTTTATTTAAGTTAAAATAACCATTTAATTAAAGAAAAATATTTTTCCCTGTCAAATAAAATTTTCCAAAGACTTTGGTCTTTGAGAAAACGTGCACATTGGAATTAAAATAAATAACATGCTAGAAAACTAACAATGTTTTCATGCTTTTTTATTTTTAAACCGAAGTGTCCAAATAATAAATTTAAAAACACATTAATTAAATTAGTTAATTGTCTTATTTAATCCTAAAAATCCTTTACTATTATTTTTCATGCAAAATATTCAAAGAATATTAACTATTGCAAAAATAATAATTTCACCTAGTTTGGGACCAAAAATTGAAAAGAAATAGCCCAAGAAAAACAAGGAGATTTTTTTTTTCTCCTTGGTCTTGTGCACCTGCCACACTAGATCATGGCCCATGGAAGACCCATGGACCATGATCCTCGAGCGCCCATGGCCCGTCCCAGGACCCAAATGCAGTCACTACAATGACCGCATCCTGGGCATGATGCAATTACATCCTACTAGGATGCACGTCGATCTACCGAGCTGAGGATCAAGCTTCTCAACTTGGTAGTTTATCCCAAATTGTGAAAAACTTGCAAGCAAAGATTGAAGAATTAAGTCTATACTTAACTCGTGATCCATAGTGAATCCAGGTGACCAAGTCGCTCAATTAACCTTAGAAACTTAAGTCCATGAGTGGCTATTGAAGTGCCTTCTACTATCTTAGAACGAAATAACTGTTTAAAGATCGCATATTTTTCTGTCCATACTTTGTATCAAAAAACTCTCTTAGATGGAAGAGAATAGTATGAGCATCCTAAACCATATGAAGCTCATAGAAGCCATGCATGCATAGAAAATAAAAGCCAGAAATAGCAAAAAACACAGAGTGCACAGTAGAGAGCTTTTTTAAAATTGATATGCCTCTGTGCCGTAGATTTCTCTTTAGCTATGAAGAAGCTGATTGAATCACTAGAACAACTTCTTCTCTGGATGATGATTCCAGTTGAAATCCTACAATTTGTCTACTTCTTCTAGTTTGCATGAATGTGAGCTCTTCTCAAGAACTCAAAATCTTCTCAAGGAAAATCTGGCCTCAAAATAATTCTTGAACCTTTGCTATTGATTAGCAAAATCAAGAAAACTAAAAGAGGAGATATGAACGAGAGAGAAAAGGCGATGAAAGAAAGGCTCCTGGTTTGTTTTCGTGTATTCTCCGTGTGTTCAAAACAAAACATATTACTTCACTACTTTGATAACTAAAACACTGAGGTTTCAATATTTCAAAACTCCCGGAGACTATCAACAAAAGAGGTTTGGCTTAGTCTAAACTCTTTTATTCGGTGAATTAAAAAACTCTTTTTGGTTCAGGCAATGGTGCCATTAATAATTTATTATTTTCCTTAGACCCAATAAGCCCAAAATAATAACCATTAGTTATTTATTTCTTGGGCCAATTAAAATAATCCAATAAATAATTGATGATCCCAAATGAACTAAAATAATTATTTAAGCCTTTTTATTAACTAGTTTAGGCCCTAAATTAATTTTTAATTATTTAATATGGACTTAGACCCTGAATAATTAATTAACCAATTAAACTAAATAATAAATTTAATTTCTCTCGTTCTTTTTTTTTATTTCTGGCAAAAAATAAATTAGACATTCTAAATAAAATAAAATCCTTTTTATTGAGACTATTTCCTCCACCTAAAATTAATTAGGACTTACGGGCTATTCCGAGGACAAAAAAGACATATTGCCTTGACTACTAAAATGACCAAAATACCTCTACTATATAAATAGCTATTTTTTACATTTTAAATATTTTCTAATATCGCCATAAGGAATTATTGACCCCAAGGACAATGTTGCTTTACCTATGTCTTCAACCTTTAGGTGAAATGACTAAAATATCCGTTTACACACCGCTGTGCATTTATAGGGAACAAAGTGTACTAACACATCTCTAAAAGACATCTACCATTCTTAGGCTTCTAGTCTAATGATCCACTACTTCTTAGAATATTTTCGCTTTTCAAAGGAGTTACCCTAAAGAAGATATCCAAGTCATGTTCCCAAGGCCCTAGATAAATGGATCATTCGGATAACTACAATAGGTGATATAGTGTAGAAACTATCTTGTACAAGTCAGTCTGAACTAAGTAGTTACATATACCCAACATACAAGTATATCGATCCTTCTAAAGAACCTCACATACAGTATATCAAAGCATACGCGTTTAGCTTCGTCAGACCAGTAACTCATACTCAAGTTGTAGAGTACAAGTCCACTCAATAGTAGTAGTAGTCTAGGTTTCTATCACATAGTACTTTTAGAAACCACTACTACAGGTCTAATTCTACATATTAGAAATACACTTATGTTTATGAAATGAAAAGACTATTTACTGGCTAAATGTAAGCTATTTCCTATTTAGAATTCATAATACAATAGCCTTACCATGATGATATTCCCTTTCTCATCATTCAGTTAAGAACAATAGTTTATGTGTTAAGTAACCCATGGTCTATATCTTACTGTGAAGGACTTGCATTCACATGAACCATTTAATTAAACACAATGAGTCTTTTCCAATGAAAATTGTGCATAAATATAAGGAGGATTTCACAAACAAATTCTGAGAAAAATACTTTTATTAATACAATTCAAAATTACATCAAAAATCTAGTTTAAGAGGGCATACATCCCAACACATCCATATGATCATGCCGTTTTTGAAGGTCAGTGGTCATTGACACTAGCATTATACAAGATGCTGTGTCACTATCCTCTTAATGTTTCTTATGGACTTCATGCTCTTCAACAAGAGCATCATCAGCTGGTGGTGGTGGAATTGGAGTATCTAACACGTAGAGCAACCTTTCCGATTTGAGAACGATTCTTAAATTTCTATACCAGTCCAAGAAGTTTGATTCAGTGAGCTTGTTTGCTTCCAAAATGCTACGTAAGTTCAAATTTGTTGTCATGATATAAATGACCTAGATGAAAGATAAGGGATATTAGACTATTTATATGCACATGAAATGCATTTAATTAAGTCTTTAATTAAACTTGAATTTAATCTACTATTTTCTTCAAATCAATAGCCCTCACTATTGACTCGGGAAAACCAGTTGGAAGCTTTTTTAGTAGAATGGTATCCAAATTATCTAAGAATGACCTTGCGTCTGCCCAACAAACCACTCTTAAGTTCAATAGTAAGCATCCAATACCAATTAATCAAATGTAACTACCTGATCGTTAGGTCATTAACATCTATTAATCTTAAAGCACTTAGTGCTACCCCAACCGGGATAGAAAATTAGTTAAGTCCTACTCATTAATTTGGAATCATACTCCATAACTTGAACATGCTAAATGTCGAGTAATCTTGGGTATGTCCAACAACCTAATATCAAAAAACAACTCTCATTCTTGCTATATTAACAGAATGCTTTAGATTTCATATTGTTTGAGGGATTTAATTATTTAATTAGTTTTCTCGTGGTTTGGCATGTAAAATATCAATACTTTGACATAATTCTAATAGACTCAATTACATAGCTTCATTATGGACTTTTCTAGATTAATTTCCTTGAGCCAAGATGTAAATTAAGTTTGGTCAAAACCTATATGTTCATGCATGTTTTAAGAAGAAAGTCTTACCATTTTCTTTCTTCGCCTTGGTCGCTATCTCCATAAATTTGTAAAATAATTTCTAATCTTATTTATACTATGTAATCTAATTACATAAATTTTTAATAAAGAAACCTCAAGTTACATTCGAGCAAATTTAGATAAGAAGAGAAATTACTAGAGAACTATTGAGAAGGCAAGACTCGCAGATCCTATTCATTGAAAACAAAGCGGTAAATATGCATTATACAAAATTAATTAATCAAAATTAATTAGTCTAAATCCATAACCAAGCCTACATGCCAAAACCATCCTTAAAATAAAATAAGCAAAATAAATATAAATTAAATATAAAATTTCAAAATCACTAGTTTGGAAAAATAACATTATTAGTCCTGAAATCAAAATTTAGGAAATATAATGGGTCCAAAACCAATTTTGGAAAACTTGTGGGTCTTTAAGGGAAAAAGAAAAGAATATATATATATTTTTAAATACCATGCGAGCCGCGCACGGCTTGCACAAGTCCCACGCGAGATAGCTCAAGCCACGCACAGGCCTGGGCAATTGCAATCAATTACCATTACGCAATTGCAGTTGTAATTGCTATATATATATATATATATATATTTGTAATTTTTTTCTTTTCCTTTCTGGAAACAATTTCCAAATTTCGTTTGATTTCCTTTTTTTTTTTAATTTTCTGGAAACAACTTTCTTGAAACCAAAAAAAAAAAAAATAGCAATTTCCTTTTCCTTTCTCTGAACTTTTTCAGTGTTTGGAAACAATTTCCAAAAAATAAAAAAATAAAAAATTCTTTTCATTCCTTTCCTTGCGGAAACAATTTTCCTTTTCTTATTTCGTTCCAGAAACAATTTTTCAATCTAATTTCAAATTTCTTGAAAGTGTTTTTCTCTAGTTATTGAATTAGAAATTCATAATTTCTAAATCAACTGTGAACACAATCAAAACATTTTTTTTTATATATATTACATTGATTGGAAACAATTTCTAATCAAGCACGCAATATCCAATTGGAAACAATTCCAATTTCAGTCATGTTCACGAATTCTAGCAATCCACTGGGTTGGAAACAATTCATTCTTTCGCTCAACTTTTCAACGAACAAAAGGGAAAAAAAAGAAGGGTTATTTCCTAAATAATTTTGATTACATAATCAAAACGATAATTTTTTTTCTCTTCATAAACAAAATTCTCAAGATTTCAGAATCTTTTTATTGAAACCAATTTCAATAATTAATATTCGAAGAAAAAATAATAATAACACAGTGAAACGAATTTACCAAAATCAAAAAATTCGTGAAACAATTTAAGTGATTTCAATGTTGATGCATTCCTCAGATACTATGTGTATTTCGAATATGGAAACTAATTTACACGCAATAAAAAATTAAAATGAAATCCACGCAAAGGATCACTTGTATCTAATTAAATAGATTATGAGAAGGAATAAAAATTAGTTACTCTGAAAGTGTAGCGTTAAAATTTTTTCTTCCGCACGAATCCTCTTAATCCAATCGAGCCACTAAATTTCCAAGGATAGGAATTTTCTAACAGTAATCCACACAAAGAATTGTATTTGAGTTAGGCACCAAAACCCTATGTTATTTGATAATATACGGTGGCATTGGGATTAATTTTGAGAGAAGAAATGGAAAACAATTTTTAAGAAAAGAAAACAAAAAAAATAAAAGGTGTAGAGATTTTCACAAAACCAACAACCCTTTGTTTTTACACAGTATATACATATATATATATATATATATATATATATATATATATATATATATATATATACCTTTTTATTTTTCACACTGTCTCTGAACTTTCTAAATCTTTTAGGAAACAATTAAGGCTCAAAGCTTTTTCACGTACAAAAAACTGTTGTTTCCTAAATCTCTTTTGCAAACCATAGTAATTTAATAGGCTTGGGATTTTTCAAGAATTGCCATAGGCTCCATGAATTATAACAAGTTTATAATTCACCTATAGAGATTTAATAATCTCAATTCAATCCCAACTAATTATAACACTTTATAATTAGCCCATAATAATTATTTCCTCTCACAACTTAACCATATAATATTATTAAATAATGTCTTGAGCACCAATTCCTTTATTGTGTGTGACCCATTAGGTTTTTTAGTCAATTGGTAGCTAATATTAATTAATTCTATTATAATAGAATTAATAATCATTTTTAATAATTAGAATATATTTATTAATTCTAATTTGGATTAAATATGTTAATTCACTAATTAATGAATCCATATCTAGTAGAGCATTAGCGGTATCTAACAATGCATCATAACTACCCCAAAGTCCAGAAAGTCAACTGGCTTGACATAAACCTTTCAATAATGAAACGTCAGTGCAATAAACTCATTTCATCATACAGTATCTCATTCAATTTAGAGTATAGAATTAGTACCAACTCCCTCCAGAATATTAATTAATTCTAGTCTAAATATTTTAGTACTTGTTCTTGGAATCCGTTACTCGTCATGTATATCAATTGGAACTTTTTCCAACACATAGTCGCTTTGGCTAAGGATGAGTAATGATTCCTATAAGTGGCCTTGAGGTATTCACTCATCCTATTAAGAGTGGTGAATATTTTATTAACCCTCTCAACTACATTCATTTATTTCACATTGTACCCAATATCTTTCTTATAGGTGGCCTTTGATCTGACTCCAAAGATTACAATCAAACTATAATACTTAGCAAATAAAGTACCTTGAAGATCTTAAATCCAAGGATACTTGCAGATTTGCTATAACGATATTATATCATTGGTGCTAAATAGTTATCCATATGAGTATCTCATAACTAGGTCATTCAATGTACTTGTTTAAGCAAGCATCCACACGTTAACTTTGAGTATCACAATACTTACGGATATGAGAACTACTGCTTGATCAAACCAAGAAATGTAACACGTACTAGTCTTAGCACATTGATGATATCTCATCTCAATAATACTATGACTAGGGATTATTTATGTACAAACACAATTCAGTATAGTTGGAACCTCACATCACGATCTCTATCATAATTTCTTTAACATAGTGTTGTAATTGGGACATTATCTAATAGTTTTATACACAAAAATATATGAAACAAAATGACAATGAATGCCTTTTATTGATTTAATGTGCAAAATTTATTGTACAAATAATTGCTTCTAGGGCACAATCCAAACACCATGTGCACTCATATGTTGATAATAATATTCGTGTGTCTAGAGGGATGTTAGAGAATGAGATTTTTGTGTTTTACTGTGTTGAGAACAATTGTTTTCATGAACATTACCTTTTTCAAAAACCTCCCTTCTTTTTACATTCATCATGCCTATCTTCTACTTTGAGCTTTAATTTCTTTTACAATAGTTTCATAAGAAAGCATGATGAGTGGAAAGAGTTTGGATCTTTGTTTTGTGTTTAGTTTTATTAGATGTATTTTTCCCCTAGGAATAAGGAGACTATGTCCCAATTTATGTATTGGGGAGTGTGTCATTGTGTTTATTTTTTGGAGTTTGATTAGTCTTTCTTGTGTTTCATTTTTTATATGATTTATTTTTGTTATTATTTTCTTTATTTTTTTATGAGTGTTTAATTTTGCATCTTTAAATAAAGATTTCTTAAACAAGCGTTTCTATTTTTCTCCAAGTTTTAATATTTATTGGAGACTATTACTTAACTTTCTATCTCCTTTATCTTTTTTAGTCCCTTTGGAGATGCTTTCTTGTATTCGTTTTTTGTTAATGAGGACATTGTCCAGTTTAAGCATAGGAGAATGGTTTCGTGATATTCTTTGTCTAAGTTTTTATCAATTATCTCGGTGTTTTCTTGGTATCAAGCTAAATTTTGAAACGATTTTGTTAAAAATTCTCGAAATTTTGACAATTTGAAAGTTTGGAGGTTTTGGAGTTAAATTGGTTTTATTTGTCTATAATGGAGTTCTGATTTTGATTTCAACTTGAGATATAGATTTTTCATTCATTATGGTATGGTTTGATTTTTATTAAAAGAAAACTTGTGTATTAAGTTAAATTCTGCTAATTCTTGAGAATTTAAGTTAACTTTGGTTATATTTGATATTTGAGTTTTATGTTATTCTTTGCATTTGAATATGGATGATGTGATGAAGTATGGGAAGAGTTGTTGACTTAATTCCTACATTATGGATTTATAATCTGCTTGACTTTGAGTTATGAATATGAAATATGAGGAACTAGAAAAATAATGAGCAAAAAAATCAATGTTATGTGAGCTAAAAAAAAAAAAGAATTGAGTAGACAAAATGCTCTTAATTTAAATCTTTGAAGACCATTTGCTAAAAAGCGGGTTAATATGGAGAAAAATAGCAAGTATTGTTCAGTGCATTCTCGTGAGGCTATCTTGAAAGCAAAAAGGCAAGAAAGAAAAAGGGAAAATGCTGAAAGATGATGACTATAAAAGGGCCAATACGGGGAATGAAGAGAAATTCATTCACTTGAGGCTATCAATCCCCTAAGTCATTAAAAAAAAAAAAAGAGAGAGAGAGAGTGGAGTGTTTTTCTTATTTCATTAACTTGAGTCGTGTCAATTTAAGTTCATAATGCTGGAATTGGATTAAATAGCTTAACTTGTATGATTTGTATTGTCTATATTTTGCATGATTTGTGTTGTTTATGCTTTTCTTAAGGGATGGAATGATTTTCTTATACTAGATATGAGCATGTTTAACTTAACTTTAATGGCTTTGGATTATTTGGTTTAATACTTGAGTTTGAAAGGCTTTAAAGGGTTAAATGAAAGATAAGTTTGTGTTTGAGGTTGGAAGAAGATTATTCCTTTATTATGGATGAATTTGCTTAGGATAAATTGAAGGATTGTTTAGTGTTAAGCAATTTGCTTAGTGTTTTAATTTTTGTTTGCTTGAGGACAAGTAATGCTTAAGTGTAGGGGAATGTGATAGAGCCTAAATTCACCTATATTTTCCTAATTATTTGAGAATATTATGTGATACTTTTGATATAATAAGTACTCATATTCCTTCTTACTTTATATTTTACATTTCAAAATGTATTTTGATAATTTTATGTAAAATGGTGATGAAAAATGAAGTAAAAGCGTTGGGTGGACAGAGCACGGCCGGTGCAACCGGTGTCGGCCATTCACTGGGGAAACGATATAGGCACAGAATCACATCTGGCACAGGCTAAGAGGCACAGCCTGCACCTGCTTAGAGGCAAAACCAACACTAGCCATGTGCCGATTTAAGGCTGTAGGTTTCTTTTTCCAGGTAGATTTTGCTAATTTCAGTTGGATTCTTTTAGGGGCACTTTTTTGGCAATCTAAACTCTTGCGGGCACTTTTTTTGGCAATCTAAGCTCCTGTAAAACAAGAGAATAACATTGTACAAGAGAGTTCTAGCTCTTCAATTTTCATTGTAATATTTTATAGAACTCCTAGAGAAATACCAAGAACAAGCAGGATCAAGGAAATTTTGGATGGAAGAGGAGCCTTATCAAGAAGATTGCAAAGGAGATGGCAATTAGACTTATCTATGAGTTTTTCTTCTTTCTTTCTTTGGGATTCTATTCTGTTAAAGTTGGATTTATATGTTTTAATTGTAGTTGAAGATATTTTTACTTTATAATTTTATGATGAATTAATTCTTGACTTGTTGAATTCCAATTTTGAATATTTGATTACTTGATTTTATGAGTTGAATTAATATTTCGGACTTTTAATTCACTATCTTGTGATATATTAATAGACTTGGGAAATGAGGTTAAGAGAAAGACTTTGTAATCGAAGAGAGATTGATATTGCCTAGAGTATAGGGGCATTATTTCTTCTTAAAGACGTTATTGTTGCCTAGAGTATAGGGACATTAATTGTTTAATTAAGTTGTTCATAATGCTTCTTAGTTTTAATTACAAAGGCAGAGTATACCTTTTAATTAGACTAAGAATTGGAATTTCATGGCTTGGGAAACAATCGGAATTTGCTTTTGAAGCTCATATTGATATGTTGGGATTGGAAATTAATTGATTGAAAGTTATTTTCTTCACTCGTCATAGAATTGAGATACTGATTCATTACATGTCTTTTCTTCTTATTGTCACACCTTGATTATTCTTTTGACTTTTCTTATGTGGACCTAATTTATTCTCTAGTATAATACGTTAGTTGGTTATTTATTCCATCTTATTATTTTGTTGGCTAAACAATAAATATTTGGCTAAAGTAATATAGTAGTCTAAGTTCTTGTGGATTCAATACTTGCTAATCACTTTGCTTGTGATGAGTATACTTGGACATATGTATAATTTGAGGAATAATATTTTAATTAAAACTTGACAAGAGATATTTCAATTAATGTTTTAATTAAAAATACTCATCAAATTTTTAGCGCCATTGCCAAGGATGGGCACTATCGGAAACACCTGAGTCTTGTTGATTTAGCATTTGTTGTATTTGTAAATCTCACTAACTTTAGTTTTTAGGTACTTTGTGAATATATGTGTCTTAGTAAATGCTTTTGTTTTTTATTTGTTTGAATTTTTCTTACAATTTTTATTTTTCTTTTTGAGTGTGAAGTTGACATCATCATGGATAATCATTCTTGGAAAAGTACATAGCATTGGGCATAAAATTAAATGAGCTACAATGATGGTAGATTGGTACAATTGCAACCTTGCATTGATGTTTTGAGTGTGACATCACTTGAAGCATCCATAAATTCCTTTGTTAACAATGCCAATGCTTCGATAAAGGCGTAAGAAAAATTATCCCAACAAATGAGCTCTAAAAGAACACAACTAGCAAAGTTGGTTGATAAGATCTGCAATAGGATCACAGAAAAGTAGTGTACTTCTCGATTCATAAAGCCTACTAATGCCGTTGATGATGTGTTGAGTTTAACATACCTCAAGGAGTAGGATTTGTCATTGATACATCATATGAAGTCCTTGGAGGAAATTGACAAATTCTATTTTTCACCCCATTCAAAGGAAGGTAACTTAGTTTTTGTAGATCATGCATTGAAAAGTATGGATTTCTTGATCTCATCTTTCAGAAATCAAATACTAAGTTTAAAAGAGAATTTTAATTGTGAAAATCCTTTTTAAGAGTTTGAAAAACCTTAGAGGATAGGTGAATAAGGTTTTTGGCAAGCAAAAATAATTTTTTCGAAGTGTCTAAAATTCTGAACAAGGACGATCACCAAGATGCTTGGATTGACTTTATAGATATATAGAAAGCTATCCAAGCACTCGTAGATGTATATCCAGATTTAGACAGTGAAAGAACACAAAAACAGTTCATGAACCACTGAAATAAAATGAGACAAAAGATGTATAGTGGATCGATCAACAATGATCTACGCCACTACCTTAAACTTCACACTTAAGGATTTTCAACCCTATTTCATTAACCTCACTTAATGAAACAGCTTCACATACAAGAGAGGATCACCTCACTAGGTTTTTCACAACCTCTGAAACACATCAAGGATCACCTCACTAGGTTTTATTCCACAACCTTGAACAAACACAACACAAGACTCATCCCTATAGGTTTTACACCACAACCTTGAACATATACAAACACAAGGCTCACCCCTATGAGTTTTACACCACAACCTTATACTAACAACAGAGAATTGAAAAACAATAGAACAAAGATAAGCTCACTTACTTAATCCGATATTCTCTCGGATACAAGCCACAAATTTCTTTTATCTTTGATACAAAATGAACTCGTTTGAAGCTAGATAAAAGGAGATTTTTGAAAATATTGAGTAATGGTGTTTCTAAGATGAATGTTTCAAAAATCTTGCTTCTAATCTTGCATTAAGGACTATTTATAGAGCAAAAAAGTAAAGTGTCAACGGTCATAAAAAAATGGCTACAAATTTTTCTGTTTAAACTCACACGAGTTTTGGACTTGGGTTTTGGACAAAGATGCATCCAAAAGTTAAGTCCAAAATGGCACATTTCTGACAGAATTTTTTCAACCCGGTTTACAGGATTTTGGATGAACCTTTTGGATTCAAACTGTTTCATCCAAAATTCTGTGAATTTTAAAAACTTTGAAAATAATCTCCTTTGAAGCTTCAAGGTAAAGTCAAATGAATCAAAAGATAAGATGACATAGGAATTAATAAATATACCTTAATAACACTTCCTAGTCTATCATCCTTCATAAAGAGTTTCCATGATATATAACTTCTTATACTCTGATTTTCTCATTTGACCTTCTAATCTTGAAATCAATGATGAAGAAGTTATTAACAATTCTTATCTGAAGACTTTAGAAGAATAAGGATCAAACATGTCCTATAACAAGAAATAGATTAGTTAGTTCATATCAACGTTTATCATAAATCAAAACATAAAAGAAAGCCCTTAGGGCTAATAGAGTTAAATAGTGATTTCAATGTTAATGCATTCATTAGATGTCAGGTGTTGGATTTTAATCATGCCAACTAGTTTACATGCAACGAAATCTATGCAAAGAATTACTCATATGTAATTAAACGGATTAAGAGAAGGAAGGAAATTAGTTACTTTGAAAACATAACTTTAAAAATTTTTCTTCCGTGTGAATTCCCTTCAAAAGTCGATCTAATCGAGCCACAAAATTTGAAGCATAAGAATTTTTTAATAGTAATCCACACAAGGAATTGTACTTGACTTAGGCACGAAAACCCTATGCTAGTCGGTAATATACTGTGGTTTTGAAATTAATTTGGAGAGAATAAAGGGAAAATAATTTTTCAGAAAAGAAAATGAAAAAAAAAACATTTTCACAAAACCAACAACCCTTTTTTTTTTTTCACATTATGTACCTTTTCACGTACAAAACTTTTATTTTCTAAATCCTTTTTGGAAACAATAGTAATTTAATGGGCTTGGAATTTTTCAAGATTGCAATTAGGCCTCATGAATTTTGGCAAGCTTATAATTCACTTATAGGGATTTAAAAATCGCAATTCAACCCCGACTAATTATAGCACATTATAATTAGCCCGTAATAATTATTTCTTCTCACAAATTAACCCTATAATATTATCAAATAATATTTTAAGTACCAATTCCTTTATTGTATGTGACCCATTAGGCTTTCTAATTAATTGATAGCTAATATGAATTAATTCTGTTATAATAGAATTAATAATCATTTTTAATAGCTAGAATTAATTAATTAATTCTAATTAGGATTAAACTTATTAATTCTCTAATTAATGAATCCATATTTAGAAAAGTATGAGTTGCATCTAGCAATGCATTATGACCACCCAAAAGTTCAGAAAAGCCAAGTGGCTTGACATAAACCTTTCAACAGCGAAACATTAGTGCAATAAACTCCTTTCACCATACAATATCTTATTCAATTTACAGCATGGAATTATTGCCAACTCTCTCCAAAATATTAATTAATTTTGGCCCAAAAATTTTAAAACTTTTTCCCAAAATCCATTACTCATCAAGTTTATCATTTGGAACAATTTCCAACACATAGTCGCCTTAACCAAGGACTTTTTGAGTAATGATTCCTACAAGTGGTTTTGAAATATTAACTCCTACTATTAAGAGTGGTGAATCCTTTATTGACCATCTCAACTATTTCCATTTACTTCACATTGTACCTAATATCTATCTTATAGGTTGCCTTCGATCTGACTCCAAAGATTAGAATCAAAGCATAATGCTCAATAAACAAAGTACTTTAAAGATCTCTAGTCTAAGGATACTTGTACATTTTCTATAACGAGATTCTATCACTGGCACTGAATAATTATCCATATAATTATTTCATAGCTAGGTCATCCAATATACTTGTTCAAGTAACAAACATCCACGTGTTAACTTTGAGTATCACAATACTCATGGTTGTGAGAACCACTGCTTAATCAAACTAAGAAGTATAACACGTGTTAGTCTTAGTGCATTAGTGATGTCCCATCTCTTTAATACTATAACTAAGGATAATTTAAGTACAAACATAGTTCAGTGTAGTAGGAACCTCACATTACCATCCTTATCATGATTTTCTTAACACAGTGTTGTACTTGAGACTTTATCTAATAGTTTTATACATATAAACATATGAAATGAAGAACTTGAAAGATAAAGAATGTCTTTTATTGATTTAATGTACAAAATACATTATACAAATAATTGCTTCTAGGGCACAATCCTAATAATCTCTCACTTGCACTATATCTAATCATTCCTATATCTAATACCAAAAAGCTGAACATGATCATTATGTTTCTTTTGAGATAATGCCTTTGTTAGTGGATCTGGTATATTCTGATCGGTGGGAACTCTCTCAATCTTTTACATCTTTCATATCAATGATTTCAAAAATTAAGTGAGCTCAAATTTAACACATAGGATGATTGTGACTCATAGTCATCATTATTAGCTTGGAAACTGGTATCAGTATACCATTTTAACTTCTGGTAAATATTTTAGCACTTTGTCTACATAGGTAGACTACCAAATACTAAGCAGACTTTTTTGATCAATCTCTATAGATTCATATTTGTAGACTATAAGCTGCTTTTCCAAGGCCTTTCATGAAGAATTTATTTGATAACAAAAACTTAACTGATTGTAGAATAGAGACATCATTTTCTATTAGTAATATGTCATCTATATAATAATAGGAAAACAATTACACTCTCATTAACCTTCCTGTATATACATGGTTTATCCATATTTTGTTTGAAACTAAATTATTTAATTGTTTCATTAAAAGGATGTTCCAACTCCTAGAAGCTTGCTTTAATCCACAAATTGACCTTTGCAGCCTGTTACAATTTAGAGTGATTCTTAGATGTGAAACACTTGTGTTATATATACTTCATCAGTTAAATTTCCATTAAAGAAAGCTATTTTCACATCCATTTGCCAAATCTCTTATTCATAATAATCGGCAAGTGCTAAGAGTATCCTAATGGATTTCAGCATTGCTATTAGTGAAAACATTTCATCATAGTCTTTGTTCCTAACAGTAACTTTTTGCAACCAATATCACCATTAGGTAATCATTTTACCATGCAGGTCAATTTTCTTCTTTAAAAACCATTTTCGCCTTATGATTTTTATCCCTTCAGGTGGATTAATCAAGTTCCAAACTTGGTTGTCATACATGGAATCTATTTTTGACTTCATGGCTTCAAGCTATTTGTCAGGGTCTAAACTATTCAAAACTTCTTCGTAAGTGTTAAGCTCATCTTTTTCTATGAGTGATACGTCATTGTGGTCAGTGATACGAAATTCATATCTTTCAGATGCCACACGTATCCTACTTGACGGACGAGGTTCTTGTTTATTAGATAGTTCATCTATTTTATAAATAGATTCGAGATCAACTGGTTGATCATTGTTTATTTATGTTAGGGATATGCCCTAGAGTTAATTTGTACTTATACTATTGTCGTTATATTTTATATAATAATATGAGGTTTTCCTTTCTATGAATAGTGCATTTTTGTTTTGTGATCATCAAGTACGTGACTTGATAGTAAAACCCAACAATAAAAACAATGACTATTCTAAAATAGTCCTCGTTCGATTATTATTATTGGAACAATAATAAATTAAGATTAGTATGTTTGTCACTAAATGGCTATGTTTTACTGGTCATGGATATTTGTGATATCAAGTCAAAACATATATAAATGTTAGAGAACATTGTATTGGACATGACCCACTGTGAGAGTACTTCATGGAACATGTCATAAGTACTTTCTAGCCATAATGATATTAAAAGTCCTTCGACCTAAATTCATTATAGTTTCCTACTTGATAAATTTTATATTTTGACGTTGTCTAAAGTTGTCTTTAACCAGATAATAAATTAGACTTCTGTTGGATATAGAATAAATCAAGAAGAGGAATATAATTGATAGTGAAGGAATTTGTCCCTCTCAATTATGGGAAAGATATCCATGGGCCCCTTGATAAGTTAGACTGTTAAAATACATGGTCGTACTCAAATATATCAATTTAAGATATTGATATATTTGTTTGAACAGTCTACTATGAAATCAAGAAATAATTGATTAAGCTTAATAAGGATGACATGTTTCGTGCCTTATGCTTAATCTGGATATTATGTGACAAAATGACTAAATATAAAATTGTGGTTTGGTTCAAAGAGATTACTGATCTTCATTTAACCTGGATAATTATAATGTTTTGATAGAAACCACTAATAACTTGTGGGCCATTTAAATATGATTTAGGTACATTGCCAGTGTTAAATGAACCTATAGGGTCACACAATAAGCGAATTTGTTAGGTTATTTTTCTGGTAACCAGATTCGATGAATTTGAAAATATGTCTAAGTTAATCGAACCTAGAAAAATTTATCAGATGCAATGAATCTGGAAATATGTCCACATTCGATATATCTGGATGATGTCCAGATTATAAGAATCTGACTCAATAAATTAATTAGTTAAATTATTGAGATAATGGTAGAATCTTATCATATCAGTTTTTAATTTAGTTTGAATTTAAATTAAAATATGATAAGATATTATCATATTTGGACTCTAAGAGATTCGGGGGTTTTTAAGAAAACCCTAGCCGTATTCTCAATAGTCTTGTTTTGTTGAAAAATTTCGTGTCTCTATTCACAAAAAAAAAAAAAAACCTCTCAAACCCTATGTGCTAGCACTCTCGGGGTAACAAGTCAGTTCGCCGTGTGTACCTATAGAGGATATTCGCACACTACAACGTTTGGTGATCATTCGGGTTGCACGTACGACAGCGCAATCAGAATCAAAGGATCTCGATTATGCCGAAGAGAGGTAATTCTGTAAACATTAGATCTTCTTAATCGTTTACTTGGATCCTCAAAAGGGATTCGTAGATGTTTTCGACGTTTAGGAGTCCACAAATCCTAACAGTTTGAGCTTCTTAAACTTCACTAGGTTTAATTTTACTCCCACTATCTCCCTTAAGCATGAATTCCTTTTCTAGGAAAATAGCATGCCTTGAAGTAAACACTTTATTTTCACTAGAGCGATAAAAATAATATCCATGAGATTCTCTTGGATATCCTACAAACAAACACTTGCCAGACTTATTCTCTAATTTGTCTTACTTTGTCCTCTTCACATAAGCAGGACGTCCCTAAATTCTCATGTGAGTTGGTTTTGGTCTTTTACCATAATGTAGCTCCAATAGGGTAGTGTCAACCATTTTTTTATTAAACTCTGTTTAGAGTCTAAATAGCAGTTTCTAGTGCATATCCCCAAAATGATTTTGGTAGATCAGCAAAAGCCATCGAACCATATTTAATAAAGTTCGTTTCCTTCTTTTAGATACACCATTATGTTGAAGTTTATATGGTGGAGTCCATTGAGATATTATCCCATTATCTCCAGGATAACTTAGAAACTCTTGGCTTATGTATTTATCTCCTCGATCGGATTTTAGAGTTTTAATACTCTTACCAAGTTGTTTCTCTACTTCATTTTTGAATTCTTTGAACTTGTCAAAGGCTTTAGATTTGTATTTCATTAAATATGAATACCCAAATAAAGAATAATCATCAATGATGGTTATGAAGTATGGATAACCCCTTCTTGCTTGCAATGTTTTTTGTCCACATACATTAGTATATATTAGCTCCAATAATTGCTTAGCCCTTTCCCCTTTCTTAGAAAAAGAGATTTTAGTCATTTTTCCTAGTAAGCAAGATTCACAAGTCTCATATGATTCAAAATCAAATGAGTTTAAGTCACCATACTTATGTAATTTAGAAATACAATTCTCATTTACATAGCCTAAATGACAATGCCATAAATAAGATGGGTTTATGTTATCTATTCTTGGCCTTTTATTGTTTATATTGAGAACTTGATTTTCCATTTGTAGAATAAATAAACCATTTATCAAAGTTGCAGTACCATATTGGTTATCAGTTAATGAAAAATAGGAACTTTTATTCTTAAAATTTAAATGAAATCTAGGCAAGTCTGAACAAGCAACTGAGACAATGTTTTTAAGTAAAACTAGTACATAAAAATAATTTTGTAGTTCCAGAATTAATCCAGAAGGCGGGTGTAGATGATAAGTCCCCACGGCAAGTGTAACAACTTTTGCTCCATTTGCTATACGAAGGTTCACATCACTTATCTCCAGCTTCGTATTGCTGTTTAGTCCCTACAAATTATTGCATAAATGAGATCCACATCTGGTACCCAATACCAATATCTCATTATTGATGGCAATATTGATTTCAATCATAAACATAGCAGGAGTGAAAGTGGAAGTGCTTGCAAGCTTCTCCTTCTGCTTCTTTTTCTCCTACTGCTTCTTTTCTTTAACAGTCTCTAAGTAACTTTCGCAGTTGCGCCTCCAATGGCGTATTTTCCCACAATGGTGTTATGAGCCTTTGGTAGTTATCTCCCCCTTCTTCACACCACCTTTAGCTTTAGTTAAATTTTTTCTTCTTCTTTTTAGAAACATTTTTCTTCTTGGAAGAAGAATAAACTAATAAGATTGCATTATTTTCTTTCTTCATAGAACACTCTACAGTCCTAAGAAGGTTAATCAACTTAGGTATTATGGTCTCAATCTTATTCATTTTGTAGTTTATCACAAATTGTGAAAAAACTAGCTGACAAAGAATGAAGAGTTAAATCTATACTTAACTCGTGATCTTTTGTGAACCCAAGTGATCCAAGCTTCTCAATTAACCCTAGCAACTTAAGTCCATGAGTGGCCACTGAAGTGCATTCTACTATCTTAGTACTGAATAACTGCTTAGAGATCTCATTTTTTTTCCGTCCTTGCTTGCTTATCAAAAAAATCTCTTAGATAGAAGATAATAGTATGGGAATCCATATGCTTATGCTATTTTTGAAGTTCAATGGTCATTGATGCCAGCGTCATATAAGATGTTGTTTCAATGTCCTCTTTATGCTTCTTATGGACTTCATACTCTTCAACAAGTGCATCATCATTAGTAGTGCTGGAATTAGAGCTTCTAACACGTAGAGCAATATTTCCAATTTGAGAATGATTTTTAAATTTCTATACTAGTCCAATAAGTTTAATTCTGTCAGCTTGTTTGTTTCCAAAATGTTACGTAAGCTCAAATTTATTGTGATGATGCAAATGACCTAGATGAAAGATACGATATATTAGACTATATATATGCACATGAAATACCTTTAATTGTGTCTTTAATTAAACGCGCATTTGTTCCACTATTTTCTTCAAATTAATAGCCCTCACTATTAACTAGGGAAATCTCATTGGAAGATTTCCTAGTTGACCGACATCCAAAATTTTCAAGAATGACCTTAGGTATGCCCAACAAACCACTCTTAAGTTCAATAGTATGTATCCAATACTAATTACAACAAATCTAACTACTGGATCATTACAAAATTAATATTTTTTAATCCTAAAGCACTTAGTGCTACCCCAACTTAGTCTCTAATATTCTTTATCCTTGGATATGCCCAACCGGGATAAAAATATTTGTTAAATCCAACCCGTTAATCAGGAATCATACTCCAGAGCTTGAACATGCACAATATCGAGAAAGCATGCATATGCCCTACAACCTGATCTCAAAAAATAACTCTCGTTCTTGCTATATTAACGAAAGGCTTTAGATTTAATATTGTTTGAAGGGTTTTAATTATTTAATTCGAAGTCTCATCGTTTGGCATGCAAAATGTCAACACTTTGACATAATTGTAATAGACTCAATTACATGACTTGGTTATGGACTATTCTAAATTAATTTCTCGATCCAAGAAGGAAATTAATTTTAGTCAAAACCTACGTGTTCATGCATGTTTTAAGAAGAAAGTCTTACCCTCTTCTTACTTTACCTTGGTCGCCATCTCTATAAATTCGTAAAATAATTTCTAATCTTATTTAATCTATGTAATCTCATTACATAAATTTTTAATGAAGAAACCTCAGGTTACATTTGAGGAGATTTAGATAAAAAGAGAAATTACAATAGTATTATAGAGAAGGTAGGATTCACAGGCCTTATTCATTCAAAACAAGGTGGTAAATATGCATAATACAAAATTAATTAATCAAAATTAATTGGTCTAAGTCCATAACCAAGCCAATATGCCAAAATCATGTTGAAAATGAAATAAACAAACTAAATATAAATTTCCAAAATCACTATTTTGAATATATATATATATATATATATTGTTAGTCCCCAAAATAAAATTTTAGAAAATATAGTGTGTCCAAAACCAATTTTGAAAAACTGTGGGTCTTTAAGGGAAAAAGAATTTTTTTTTTTTTTAAATATCATGCAAGCCGCGCACTGCTTGCACAAGTCCCGCGCGGGATTGCTGCTCAAGCCTCGCGCAGGCTTGGGAAATTGCAGATTTTTTATATACTCTTTTTTGGTAATTTTTTTCTTTTCCTTTCTGGAAAAATTTCCAGATTTGTCTCGATTTCCTTTTTTTTGATTTTCTGGAAACGACTTTCCTGAAAAAAAAAAAATAGCAATTTCCTTTTCCTTCCTCTGGACCTTTTCAGTGTTTGGAAACAACTTCAAAGATTAAAAAAAAAAAAAAAAAACTATTCTTTCCATTCCTTGCGGAAACAATCTTCCTTTTCTTTTTTCGTTTGACAAACAATTAAATTGGAAACAACTTCCCAATCAAATTTCAAATTTCCTTAAACTAATTTTCCCAAATTATTGAATTAGAAATTCATAATTTCTAAATCAACTTTGAACAATATCAAAACAAATTTCTTTTTATATTACATTGATTGGGAACAATTTCCAATCAAGCACGCAATACCTAATTGGAAACAATTCCAATTTCAATCATATTCACGAATTCTAGCAATCCACTGAATTGGAAACAATTTCCAAATGCTTTATTTTTCCTTCTATCAATGTATATCTTCATTCTTTCGCTGAACTTTTAGAGAACAAAAGAGAGAAAAACGAAAGGTTATTTCCTAAATAATTTTGATTATATAATCAAAACGATAGTTTTGTTTTTCTCTTCGTAAACAAAATTCTCAAGATGTCAAAATATTTTTATTGAAACCAATTTTAGTAGTTAATATTGGAAGGAAAAGTAAAAATAACCCACTAAAACAAATTTACCAAAATAAAAAAAAAAACTTGTGAAAAAATTTCACGGATCCGAACTTAATTTTAAAACAATTTCAAAATTTTGAATAATTATGAAACAATTTCATACTACCAAATTTATTTCAAAACAATGTCAAAATAATAATAAACTTGTAAATACTTATGAGATGATTCTGATATCGCTGTTGGATTTCAATCATGCAAACTAATTTACACGTAGCAAAAAATTAAAATGAAATTCACACAAAGGATTACTCGATTGTAATTAAATGGATTATGAGAATGAAGAAAAATCAATTACCTTGAAAACGTAGCTTTAAAAATTTTCTTCTGCGCGTCTCAAATGTTGATCTAATCGAGCTACCAAATTTTCAAGGATAGGAATTTTCGAACAGTAATTCACACAAAGAATTCTACTCAAGTTCAGTACCAAAACCCTATACTAGTACGTAATATACGGTGGCTTTAGGATTAATTTGGAGAGAATAAAGGGAAAACAAGTTTTCAAAAAAGAAAACAGAAAAATAAAATGTGTAGAGATTTTCACAAAACCAACAACCCTTTTTCTTCACACGATATATAATATAGCAATCCACAAAACCTTTTAGAAAACAATTAAGGTTTGAAGCCTTTTCAAGTACAGAAACTATTGTTTCCTACATCCCTTTTGGAAATAATTGTAATTTAATAGGCTGGGAATTTTTCAAGAATTGCAATAGGCTCCTTGAATTAAAACAAGTTTATAATTCACCTATAGGGATTTAATAATCGCAATTCAATCCTAACTAATTATAACACATTATAATTAACCTGTAATAGTTATTTCTTCTCATAAATTAACCCTATAATATTATCAAATAATGTCTTGAGTACCAATTCCTTTATTTTATGTGACCCATTAGATTTTCTAGTCAATTGGTAGCTAATATAAATTAATTCTATCATAATAGAATTAACAATTCTTTTTAATAATTAGAATTAATTTATAAATTCTAGTTAGGATTAAATTTATTAATTCTCTAATTAATGAATCTACATTTAGCAGAGTATGAGTGGTATTTAACAATGCAGCATGACTACCTAAAAGTCCAGAAAGTTAAGTGGCTTGACATGAACCTTTCAATAACAAAACATTAGTGCAATAAACTCATTTCACTATACAATATCTCATTGGGTTTAGAGTATAGTGTTAGTGTCAACTCCCTCCAAAATATTAATTAATTTTGGCCAAAATATTTTAGTACTTATTCTCGAAATCTATTACTCATCATGTATAACAATTGGAACTATTTCCAATACATAGTGGCCTTGGCAAAAGCAATACATTCTCGCCTTGGCCAAGGATTTTTTAGCAATGATTTCTTCAAGTGGCCTTGAGATATTCGCTTCTACTATTCAGAGCGGTGAATCCTTTATTGAACATCTCAACTACTTTCATTTACTTCACATTTTATCCAATATCTATCTTATAGGCGGCCCTTAATCTGACTCCAAAGATTAGAATCAAACTATAATGCTTAGAAAAATGAAGTACCGTGGAGATATCAAGTCTAAGAATATTTGCACATTTGCTATAACGAGATTCTATTAGTAGCACAAAATAATTATCTATGTGATTATCTCATAGCTAGGTCATCCAAGATACTGATTCAAGTAATAAACATCCACGTGTTAACTTTGAGTATCACAATACTCATAGATGTAAGAAACACCAATTGATCAAACTAATAAGTATAACACATGTTAGTCTTACCGCATTAATGATGTTCCATCTCATTAATACTATGACTACGGATAATTTAAGTACAAACACTGTTCACCGTAGTAGGAACCTCACATCATGATCTCTATTATGATTTCTTTAATATAGTATTGTACTTAAGTCTTTATCTAACAGTTCCATACATACAAACATATGAAACAAAGAAACTAAAAGATAAAGAATTCTTTTTATTGATTTAATGTGCAAAATACATTGTATACATGATTGCTTCTAGGGCAACATCTTAACATCATGTGCACCCATACGTTGAAAATAATATTTATGTCTCTAAATTGTAACACCCCACTACCTAGGCCCATCAGGGCCAGGGATGTCGCCCCATCCATAGGATACGGGGTCTTTATAACTAGGTTACATAAATTAAAATAAAAAATACTTTAAAATTAAACTTATTACAATCCAATGATACATGAACAAAATTGAAAATAATTGTCTGCTACAATCTATCCAAGGCAATACATAGGAAAAATAAAAAAGAGTCTTCAAAATCATAAGCAACAATCTAGCTAATGACCTTTATAGCAGGATCGACATGAAAACATAGCATAAAGGTGGTGAGATAAAAATCTCAGTAAGCCCGTGTGTGTTTTGAGTGTTTTAGGTAAAACAATTTATGTATGCAAGTTGTAAAAGTTTCATAAGAGAAAGTGTTGGCAAGCATTAAATGAATGTTAAAAATGAAGAGTGGTGTTTGCTTTCGAAACATACATTTGCACAATCAATATAATCACCCAAAGAGGTAGCCATAGCACTACACACTGGGCCCCATGACAATATAATGGTCAGTATGCCACACGTTGAGCATGCTGCCGGTCAGACTGCCACACGTTGATCATGTTGACAAAAGGTAGGTGTACGCCCTACCGGGTGAGATACTCCTCCATCTCTACACCTAAAGTTATCCACTCCGGAAACACACAGTCCACTTGACTGAAACTTACTAGCTCGGACCGGTATGACCTACCGGACTGGCATTCTATCCCGGAAAGACTCACCCCTCAAAGGTGGCCATCTCCTGAGAGACTTACCCTAACCCTTCAAAGACTAGTCCTAGTAGTCTACCCTTATTGAGTACTAAACGTTGCTTGTCCCACTTGGGAGAAAATTTATCATCCAATGCTTTACTTGGAAATAGCAATTAAGGGTTTCTAAAATTCTTGTCAAAGTTAGGTTTTATAAAGAGTTTAGTATTTTATGTAAAACTGCTTGTTTAATTTTCAAATAGTTTGCTTGACTAAAATAAAAAGGAAAAATTGTCCTTAATTGCCTTTACAAACAAATGATCATACACATTGAATTTGACTTGCCACAATAATTTTTTGTTTTCAAATAACTCCATGCAGGAGCTTACTTGATCCTTTACGTGACTTGAATTCAAAAATCCTCCAAGGTTAATCTAACCCCGCCTAGGGTAAACACAAGGCATAAGGTTACATTCGAACTATATCCGCCTTACATAAATAATTCTTAACTCAACTAGTTACAACCATGACTAACCATGACCTTTATGTCCTGAGCTTTAAAGCTAGATAATAAAGTATTTTATAAAATAAATTTAACTTGGTAAGTTAAAATAGTTAGGGGTTCTAAAATAATTACTAATAAGTTATAGGTTCAAATAATAAATTTTGAGTATTATTACTAATAAATAAACTAGTATTTAAATATTGAATAATAGCAAGTCCTAAAAAATATTCGTAAATGATAAGATTTAAATAGTATTATTATAGATAAATAAATAATAAATTACACTTAATTTTTAATTAATAATTAATAGATAATAAATAATTAGTAATGAATAATAAAATTAATAAATAACAAATAAATTTTAATATAAATAATATTTATGAATATAGGTAAAAGTTTTAACTATGGTCTACAAGGTCATGAATATTTTATTTATTATTATTATTTATATAAAAAATTTTATTTATTATTATATATATATAGATATTATTTTTAATAAAAGATATTATTTATTTGACTAATAAAATATTAATATTTCATTTAATATTCCAAGGAATTTCGAAACCTTTAGAAAAATATAGTAGTAATTTTAATTAAGGTAATAAAATTTGTTAATAAAAATAACCTAGGATTAACAAGAAAATAATCATGCTTTTCCTATTGCTAGAAAAGATTCATGAACACATTCTCCAACATCAAACAATAAATTAATCCATTCATGAACATGCATTTGAATTAACCCCTACTATCACATGACCAAATCCCTACTAGGCATAATCATCAATCATGACTTCAAGAAAAAATAAGAACATAAGAGCCTAATCACCTTTGGTGTCATAATATCTAACATGCTACAAACATCCATAAAATTCATTAAGGATGATGAGTATACATTGATTCCCAAGAAAATTCATATAACTTAGTCATATGCATCAATCCTCATGTCCTAACCCCAACCCCTTCATTCGCATGCATACACTCAATCCCCCATTCATATTCTATCTCCCTATCAACATCTAAGAGACATGGTTTCGAAAATAAAAAGAAGGATTTAACAATAAATACTTGATTTTCGATTACTTTGATGAAGGCTAAAGAAGGTCCACACGCGATTGAGAGTCTTGAGTAGTCCAAAGAAAAATAGCCATGGTTGATGGTTTATCAACCATTGAGAGAGAGAGAGAGAGAGAGAGAGAGAGAGAGAGAGAGAGAGAGAGAGAGAGCATTAGTATGGTACATTGAAGATTGAAGGAAACAGGATGAATAAGGAGGTTGTTCTTGATTTACATTGATGATATTCTTGAGACCTTCAAGAAAAAGTTGATTTTGATACATAGAAAATTCTTGTTTGCATGATTTTGTGTTATAAAGACTAGAAATGAACACTAGGGACTAAGTAGGACTAATCTGGAGTATTTGAGAATGATTGGGGGTGTTTAGGGTAGGTTTAAGCTTGAAGGAGTGTAGTGTGTGTTCTTGGTGAGAATTGAGAGAATTTGAGAGAAAAGCTGTACGAAATCTAGAATGATATTGGCCGAATGGTCTAGGGTGATTAGGAGTTTTGATTTTCAGCTAGAAAGAGAGAGAATAATATGATTTTGTTTGAAATTTAAATGGAGAAAATTGTGGAGTTGTTTGAGGTATGAGATTAGCTAACGGTGTTTGATTAAGAGATGTTTCTTTACTCTTCAATGGAGTCGGTTGGACTGGTCAGATTTATGGCACGAGAATGAAGGCTATTCAAGCTTTATTGCTGGCCGAAATGTAGTGTTTAATGACAGAGAAATTTCTGGTTTGGTTGCTTGATATAAGAGTGTTTTCATGGAGTAAAATTCTGAAATTTTTTTGAAGTTCAAATGTGTATTGGATAAAGTGATCTTAGGAGATTTTTGAGATATGATTATGGAGTCCAAGTACTCAAGGTAAGTGTGGAGGTTAATGGTGTTCAATCCATGACTGAAAAAGGTCCATTTTATAGACGTTTGAAGGTGTTTTTTTGGCCCAGGCATAGGGAGACAAAGCTGGGAATTTTCTGGTTTCAAATTGTTCAAAGCTTCGAAGGTTGCTAATTTTTCTGTGGAGAATTTCTACATTTCTTCAGCTCGATTTGCAGCTGATTTTGAAGGGTGTTTGAGGGCCTTTTAAGGGTGGTTTCCAGCCTTCTTTCTGGAGAAAAATAGAGGAGTTTTTGCTGGATTGATGACAAAGAAAACAGCTTCAATCTCAGCTTGGAGTGTAGCGAATTTGCACAGGAATTTTTTCTGGTTTTGTGCAGTTTGTGCAATCCGAATTTTGCACAGAATTTTCAGTCTTCAAGCTATATGAAATGTCCATTTTTCTGGTAGCAAATGAGCAACAGTTCTGGCTGATTTTTTTTTCGAAAGCTGGACTGTCCAAAATTTTGAAAAATTTCCAGATTTCCTTCATTAAAAATATGAATAACATGAAGGTGAGTTTGAAGGTTCTACCATGGTGATTTATTTCTCTTGGATTCTTCTCCCTAATTTCGGCCAATCCTCTAACTTCCAAGATTGAATTTTGAAATTCAAGGCTAAGAAATTATCTCAGATTTTTTTTTTGAAATTAAAATAAGAAATTTAATGAATTTTGAATAATTTAAATTGTGAAGATGTTAGGACAAAGCTAGAGGTAATAACAAGGACAAGAATTTCTCTAGAATTCTTTTCATGACATGATTATATGATTAAGACATTTTCTTCATGTCTCTTCTAAGACAACATTCATATCTTTAGGGAATGTAAGAAAAACAAAAATTCAAACATAACTAAGATAATCATGAATAAAACCTAAGTGATGGGATTTGAATTCATGACCTTAGAGATTAATTCACAAAGCTCTAACCACTTAACCATACTAACTCTTGTGCTTATTTCCTCACCCAAATATTCTTCTTATCTAAACCTCAAGCCATCTTCCTATTTTAATCTCAAGCAAAATTACCATTTTACCCTTCCAACCTAATAAGCATAACCAAGCCTTTTAACCTATAAACTACAATTCTAAAGTACATAAAATCATTCAAAAATATATATTTTTATACAGAATAATATGATATGCATCCCGACCCCCTTACCTTAAGGTTGGCTTTAGGTGGGTTTTCACATAAATGGTTGTTAAAGAATGGGGTTTATGTGGTTTGCTTTGTTTAGAACAATTGTTTTCATGAATATTACTTTTTTTAAAAACCTCCATTCTTTCTACATTCATCATGCATATCTTCTACTTTAAGCTTTAATTTCTTTTACAAAGGTTTCATGAGGAAGCATGATGAGTGGAAAGAGTTTGTATTTTTGTTTTATGCTTAGTTTTGTTATGTGTCTTTTTCCCCTACTAATAACGAGACTATATCCCAATTTATGTATAGGGGAGTGAGTTATTGTGTTTATTTTTGGGAGTTTTATTACTCTTTTTGATATGATCTTAGGGCTAATTTCTCAATGAATTTCGTGGCTAAATTTAGGGCAAAATGCAAGACCCAATTATAGCTTAAAAGAGTGATTTTGTGAAGAAACAAGATATCCAATTCAAATATTAGGACCTTAAGCCAAAATAAAGAATTTAGAACTCTTGAAATGAGAATCAAGTCTGCTAATTCACATCTAAGAACCCTCAACCCAACTAAGGAGCTAAGAACACTTGTAGAAGATGAACTAGGCAACTAAAGATAGCCTCTACATCTGAACCTTTAGATTAGCAAGAAACTAAGATTCTATTTTGATAGATTAGTTTGATCTATTATTAAGAGTTTAAAGACTCAAATCAAAGGTAAGGAATGGAATCCTAAGATTGGTCTTGGCCTTCATGAAGAACCGTTAAAGAACTCTCTCAAGAGTACCTTTTGATGTGAAACTCCAGTCAAAACCGACCTTAGAGTAAGAGGGTTGGGATGCATATCATGCTTTACTCCATGAATTAAATACATTTTCATATGATTTCTATGTGCTTTGGATTTGAGTTTTATTGTTTTGAAGTCTTGTTGGTGAGTATTGTGTGAGAGGGGCAAAATGGTAATTTTTGCCCGAGGTGAAAATAGGGAGATAGATTGTGGATTGAATAGAAAATATTTTTTCTAGTGGGAATAGCAACAAGAGTTGTTGTGGTGTAGTGGTTAGAGCTTTAGAATTAATTATTGAAGTCTAGAGTTCAAATTCTATCATAGAAACTTTAGCTAGATTAAATTTTATTTTTGCTTGGGGGGAGTTGGTTTCGGCCTTAAGGGCCTAGATCAAGGTGGTGATAATGACCTAGGAGATACATGTTAGGAGAATTCTCATTTCACTCCTTTGTTCTTCTCGAAATTCCTAAAGGGAATTCATTCTCCCTTGATCTTTAGTTTTCCTTAATTTTCAACTCCTTAGTTTGATCAAGGTGTTCTATCCTTTTCCTTTCCAGAAAATTCAGTAAAGTGCGGAGGTCTTTTAGGATCAAAATGTCCTAGTAAAAGGCTTCTCATGGTCTAGAAAATGTGGATGAATTGTGGGAAATTCCAAGTGGAAAATCCCACTAGAAAGCTTGCTGAAATTTCACTCTATAGCTAGTTCACCTCCCTTCTTAGAATGAGCTGAAATTTTCCAGCTTGTGTACCTTCAAAATGTCAAACTTCTTAGCTGACATTTCCTTCCAAATGCTGCCAGAAAAATATCCTTAATATCAGCTTGAAACATGAATTATTTCTGCCATTTTCGGACTGCACAAAAGTTGTGCAAAACCAGTGAAAATTCTGGGCAAAATCGCAGCTTTGGAGGTCCAAAACCGAGCTGTTTTCTTCCAGATTTTGTGCAGCACTTTAGCCATATTTTTCCTTTATGAAGAAGGATGGAAACCAGCCTTGAATACTCCTGAAACCCCCCTTCAAATTCGCTGCATCTCAGCTGGAAAAGGCGGACGAAATTCTACCCAGAAAAATTCTATGCAGCGAAAAAACTGGGCAGTCAAATGTCCAGCTTTGTTTTCTGTTCATCTTCCAGCCAAAGCACCAACCTACTTCTGTTAAGACCTCCCTTAAACCACCATTAACAGAGCTCCATTGTTTCCTTTGAGCTTCTGCATGAAATTCCATCAATGGCTGTCCGAAAATCTCTCCAACAAATCCCTGCAATTTAGCTTGATTACCTTCCAAAATTCCAGCCATCTTATTTAGCAACCTTCCATGATATCTTGCTCAATTGACCAGACTTCTTCTTCATCTTTGTACCCCTTAGTTTCGGCCATCACAAGCATTGTAGAACCAGCTTTAATTCCTCAGAAAAGCCACACATTCAGTCGGCCATAGGAGACTTCAAAGCTGTCCAGAAAAATCAAGATATCATAGAATATTTACTTTCCAAATTCTCTTCCTAAAAATATTCTTCAAGGATTGTAACAACTAACCTTTCCTTTCCCTTCCAAATAAGAGAAATCACTCCCTAAACCCTACAGAATTTTGGCAGCCCCAATTCCACAGAAATTCGGCAGCTTCCTCTTCTCTCTCTCTCGATTTTCTCTAGCTACCAAGAACACACACACTACACCAAGAACACATACTACCTTCTTACACCTAATACACCTCCAAACCACTTCAAACCCTCACGAAAATCTCCAGATTTGATCTACTCCTTGCTGTGAATCCATCAACACCCTTATTAACATCAAACTCCACAAATCATCTTGCTACTTTGGATAAAAAACCAGAAAATTTTGTGAAGGACAAGAACATCTTCAAGGTAAACTTATTCTAACAACTTCATCTTTTCCAAACTTGATCTCCAATGAAAACCTATATGAATAAACATACTAATGATCTCTTCTTCTTCTTCTTCTTCTCTCTCTCTCTCTCTCTCTCTCTCTCTCTCTCATGGCCGACATTCCCTCCCTTGGCCGAATGGTCTCTTTTTCCATGACCATGCTTTCGCCACCTCTCTTGGACAAGATTAGCCATCTAGGAGTGGAGATCTACTCTAAACTCTTTCAAAGCATTCATCAACCAAGTAAGTACCTTCAATCTTCTTTTTAAACTCTAGAATCCTGTCTCTAGGATGATGTTGTTAGTAGGTGGATGGTGATAGGATTTGAGTATATATAATTATTGTTGAGATTGAAGCATGAGCAAATGTATGATTGTGAAGGAGATGGGATTTATGCATGAAAGGTTCATCTTGGATGATTGTATGTTGATTTGAGGGTTGATGCATGTCATAGGTAGTATTTGTGATGAAGCATGCTAGAGATTATGTCACCTTTGGTAAATAGGAGTTTATGCGTGATTAGATTATTGAAGCCATGATCATGTTTATGCTAGTAAAGGTTAAATCATGTTTTAATAAATTTGGATCTATGCCTAGATGCAAGATTTTGATGATTTGATGAATCGAAAGATTGTGTATATTATTGATTGTGGTTGGCCATAGAATCTTGATCATGATCTAGTTGTTTCTAAGCTAATTTTAGTTCATGAATAAAATATTCAATAATAATTTTGCTAGTAAATTTCGAAAAAACCCTAGGAAGGGTAGATTTGGAATTATTATATGTATAAATGATATTTTAGCCAAATAAATAATGATTTTGCAAGAAAGTAAAATAAATAAATATTATAAAAAAAATAAAGAAATCAATTTAAGCCTTTATGAAAAAGATTTATGCTTAGTAAAATATTTACTAAATCAAAACCCCTAAGGATTTACTTATTATTTTCTAAGAAATGCTTATTCAATTTAATCTCAACTAGTTTTAACTATCAATTATTTTCTAACAACTAACCTATCATTAAATCACTATTTTACCTAGTACTACCTATGACTCTTGATCAAATAAACTCTAAATTTTTCTTAACAAAATTTAAACTTTCAACTTATTAGAATTTATTTCCCAAACCATTAATTTTTTTAAATAACAAATTAAACTTAGCTTATAAACCTACTTATTTATTATTTTGCCTTAAAGCTTGAGACACTAGGATCATGGTAGTAGTGAATTGAGTTGATTTAAAATTGAGGAAGTGGATTGTAGCTTGAATCTAATTAAGATTTGTATTTACCCATGTGGGGTTAGGTCAGCTGTTCGAGACCTTGTTGTTGTGAGCAAGAATCAGGTAAACTCCTGCATAAAACCTATCGATGTGAAATGTTTTCCTTATGGCAAGCTAAATATGGAGTGTATGGACACTCGTTTATTTGAAGACAATTGAGGGTTGAATTTGTTCTTATTTCCAACACTTAAATTATTTAAAAGTTACTGAGCAGATTTTCCAAACTTAAAACTCTTTCTAAAACTGATTGTTCCCAAAACTTTGGAAACCCTCAAATTACTATTTTCGTGAAGAGCAATGCTTTGTTCATTTTATCCCAAGTAGGAAATGTCGTTGAGTACTCAATAAGGGTGGACTACTAGGACTAGTCTTTGAAGGGTTAGGGTAAGTCTCTCAGCAGGTGGCCACCTCTGAGGGGTGAGTCCTTCCCGGATATGATGTCAGTCCAGTGAGTCATGCCGGTCCGAGCTAGCAGTTTGTTTTCAGTCAAGTGACTGTGTTTTGCCAGAATGGACACCTGGTTGTTGTTTGGGTATAGAGAAGGAGGAGTATCTTGCCCAATAGGCCGATCACCTTCTTTTGTCAGTCTGCACAAAGTGTCGGCATTCTGACCGGTTATGGGGCCCAATGTGTGGTAACCCATATCCTTTTCTTTTGAGTGGTTGATTTCATTACTTGTGGATGGCTAGATAAGCCAAAACGCCACTCTTACTTTTGACTAATGCTTGATGCTTGCCAATGTTTCTCTTATAAAAGTTTCACACTTTGCATCCACGAACTAATTTCACTAAACACCCAAAGCACACACGGACTTACTGAGATTTCTGTCTTATCACCTTTCTATCATGATTTCAGGATGATCCTGCTGTGGAGTTGAGTGGCTAGTAATTTCTGCTTTGGAAGCAAATGTGTCTTTTGATTTTATGTATTGCTTTGGGGAGGCGAGAGTGGATAATTTTATTTATGGTTTTTGTTTTGGAATTCATGGATTTATTCTTGAAGTTTTCTTTGGGTTGTAATAACTTTTTAAGTTAAATATTATTTTTATTCCGCAATTTGTTTGTGTGACCTAGTTATAAAGACCCCTGTCCTTTGGACGGGGCGACATCCCCGGCCCTGGCGGGCCTAGGCTTCGGGGTGTTACATTTGATATCAATAATAATATCCAACTTACATTTGAAATATTATAATGCCATATATATAGGTATCTAAACCTAACTAAGGTGAGATAAAATTTCAGCCATTCAAGTCTTTAAAAGGTCTAAAGTATCTCTATTAAGTCAAGGAATTTTAATTAGGAGAAAATAAAATAAGAAATAGAAATATTAAGCAAAATTGGGCTTTGCCTGAAGTGGGTCAGCGCCAGTTTGAACAGGGAAGCCAGTGCCGGCTGTGATCTAAAAAAATTTGACAACTGCCCGAGTCGAGCCAGCACGGGTTCAACTTACTGGGCCGGCACTGGTTCAGCATTGTTCTTCAATAATCGGTTCATTTTCTTGTTCACAACATTCTCTTGTGATTTTTTGGCCTTGTTGTCCAGTTGCAACTTTCTTTAGCACCCATCTCTTCATACTTTTTATGTTCCTTGGCTTGTTGGTTGGTTTTGCTTGAATTCTCTCATGTAAGCCTCTATGTCTTGGATTCTTTCAAGGTACCATGAAGTGTGACTTATAGTTCCATCCACTTTCTTTAGCTTTGACATATTACTTAGATGGATTCCTATCATTTTCCCATTCTTTGTGTGAATACATCATCGAATAAGCACCTACATAAGATTTCAAGCAAAAGGTTTTGTTGTGAAAACAAAACATTAGCTTATGTTCCCCTATATAAAGTGCAATCTTTCCCTCTTCATTACTTTTCTTTTTTGTACCTTTTCTCTCTTTGTTTTCATATTTCATGCACAAAAGAATCACTCTTATTTTATCTCCATCTTTTCTCCTTTTTTCACTCTCTTTATTTGCACCCTCTTGTTTTGAGGCCTCCTTTTGCACTCTTTCATTTCCCTCATCATTTCCCCCTCATTCTCTTTCTTTAGAAGGTCTTCTACTACACTCTTCTTTTTCTCATTGTCCCTTATTTTTCTTTGCCTTTCTCTCTCACCTCACTTGGGGGTAGGGTTAGAAGAATATATAGCTTGCTTCCCTTAATAACAGAGTAGGAATTTCTCCTTTTGTCATGCAATACACTTCTATCAAATTGCCATGGCCTTCCCAAAATTAAGTGGCTAGCTTGTATATGGACTACATTATAAAAAAGTTCCCCATTTCAATTGTTAATAATACTTGTTTGTTTACCCTCAATTTCCCACAATCATGGAACTATTGCAATTTATAGGGATTAGGGTGTTTCATCACATATAAACCTAATTCTTCCACAAGACTAGCACTCATAACATTAGTAAAGCTCCCTCCAACAATGATAACAACATGGCTTTCGGTTGATAAGGCAATACGAGTAGAAAATATTATTACTTTATACGCACTTCTTCACTTTATTATCACAATCATCTCCTACAATACAAGTTCCATTTTCCTTAATTGCAACATCGGATAAAGGTAAAGGGGTAGCACAATAATTCCTTCGTCACTAGAATTATCATCACTATTGTGCCTCTTTTTTCATCTCGTATCTCCACCATCCTTCTCTCTACTAGTCAACTATCTTTGGGTATTGGTAAACATCATTTTCTTGGTTGGACATTCATATAAGGTGTGTCCATACCCTAAGTATTGAAGCATTTGATGTCCCTAGTTCTTAGACATCTCTCAATACTTTTATCCTTTTCCTTGGACCATTTTTCTCTAGGCTCGTAGGGCTCTCTTGATGGTCTTGGTGGTTTTGGTTGCTCTTCCCTCTCTTTAGGTTGGAGGTTAAAAATAAGATTGGTGTAGAAGGTTTCTTTAGAATATGACTTTCTTTTTAGTTGTCCTTCAATTTTAATAGAAAGTCTCATAAGAATGTAACTTAACCACATTTGCTATCTCCCTATTTAACTCACTCAAAAACCTTATTTTTGTAGCCCTCACATCCTCAACAATGTTAGCGCTCATCAATGTCACCTCCAACTCCTTATGAAAATCCTCTGCACTTTTATTTTCTTGTCTAAGCACATGCAATTTTTGGTAAAGCTCATTATAGTAGTGTAAGGGTATAAACCTCCCTCTCATTAAGTTCATCGACAATTCCCAAGTGGCTACTGGTTGGTCACCCATTCTCCTCCTTTAGGATGCTACCTGGTCCCGTCACACTAAAGCATACTCAAGGAAATATGAAATGGCTAATTTAACCTTAGTTCGCTTACTATATTCATGGAATTCAAACAAAATCTCCATTCTGATTTCCTATTTAAAATAAGTCTCCGAGTAATTTTTGCCTTGAAAAGGAGGTACCTTTATTTTGATATACCTCAACTCTCTCTATATCTCGTATCTTCATCTCACATTCCCACTCTAATCCCGTTTTCCTGGTTCTGTCCTCCATAATCTTCCCCATAGACTCCATCATCCCAGTCTTCTATTCTTTCAAACTCCTTCTCAAGCCCTATCACATTTTGTCCATCATGTCTACCGTGCATTCTACCTCTTTCTCCTCTCAACCCTTACCTACCTCTCCTCAATGGTGTAGGTGGATGGCTTCTTATGGAATGTTCATCCTATTCTTCTCCTTGCTCATATAATGGGTGTGTGATATTGTTTTTCTCTCTTATCCTAGGGCTATCTTGTTCTCTATAATCCTTTATTTGTGCAACAGTTGAGGCTTGGCCTTTGTTGTTTGCATTTCGGTTATATCTTTCTTATTTCATCCATTTTTACATTAAGAGTTTCAAACGCGACTCAAATATCAAATGAGTCCTGGGACATTTTGTTGGGATTTTACTTGGAAGGTTTGGATGGAAGAAGTAATTTCCTCACAAGCACTTCCTCTCGTGTATGCACTCACTATTGTGCTTAACTCTTTTTGGCTTTTATATCAATAGGCTCACCCTGTTGCCTTTTTTTTTTTTCTTCAATTCACTCAAGTGCTCAACGAGTTCTTCCCACAAAAAGTCTCCCCAATTGCTTAGGAATTAGTCTGAACTTTGACAAGTCCACTAACTCTCTAAGGATAACCAACTAGATTACTAATGGTGGAAGTTGATCAAAACATAACAATGAGTCTCAAGGAGTTTATATCAATCAAGTAGATTTAATGAATTCAATAAGCTCAAAGAAATTGACTAGGGAATGGGTGAATGAACAAAACCTAACAAGAATATCAATGTAACACTAGAAGTTCAAAGAATATAGCAATCAAGAGCAAGAGCAAGAATTTAACAACTAAGATGATCTCAATTGGACAATCAATGTCCTCTAATTACTTCAAAATGATAGACAATCAACTATAGAAAGTGTTCACAAAGGTTTTAGCCACAATTTCAAGAAAAAAGGTTACTTGAGCAAAATATCAAATACTTGAGGTGCAACCTCGTAACTCAAGGGTTTTCAAAATTTTCACATATGTAACAACCCAAAAACTCTGGATCACAAGAAAAATCAATCCCCGCATGAGTTTTGTATCCACAAATTTAGCATGAAAATGAGATAAAGGATTCTTTTTGAGCTCAACAAATTTGCAGTAAATAAACCCAAAAAAACCACAAGATTTATGAACTTTAAAGCTTTAAATAGCTACTTAAATAGCAACCTAACATATAAGATCAATTTCTCAACAACAAAATCAGGAAAAATCAAAGTTTTGAAGATCTTTTTGAAGCACGTTCCTTAGTGACGAGTTTGCTTTATTTTTCTTGAAACTTTGAAGCCTTTTTCTTGAAGAACCAAGCTTTGATAAGAATCACACTTCCCTCTCTCTAATACTAAACTATTTGATATGATCTTTGGGCTAATTTCTCAATGAATTTCGTGACTAAATTTGGGAAAACTTGCAAAACCCAATTAAGAGCTCAAAACAGTGAATTTTGTGAATGAACAAGATACCTAATTCAAATACTAGGGTCCTAAGCTAAAATAAAGAACTTAGAACTCTAGAATTGAGAACCAAGTTTACTAACTCATACCCAAGAACCTTCAACCCAACTAAGGAGCCAAGAACACTTGAAGAAAATGAACCAGGAAACTAAAGATAACCACTACTCTGTACATATAGATTAGCAAGAAATTAAGATTCTATTTTGATAGGTTAGTTTAATCTATCCTTAAGAGTTTATAGACTCAAATCAAAGGCAAGGAATGGAATCCTAAGATTGGTCTAAGCATTCATGGAAGAATCCTCAAAGAACTCTCTCAAGAGTGTCTTTTGATCTCAATAATAATATCCAACTTACATTTGAAATCTTATAATGCCAAATACGTAAGCATCTAAACCTAACTAATGTGAGATGAAATCTCAGCCATTCAAAACTTTAAAAGGTCCAAAATATCCCTATTACCTAATAAAAGTCGTGAAAATTTAATTGGGAATAAAATAGAAGAAGAAGTAGAAAAATTAAGCAAAATTGGGCTTTGCTCGAAGTGGGCCGGCACCTGTTCGAACAGGGAAGCCGGCGCTAGCTGTGATATGGAAAAAAATTGGCCAATAGGACAAGCCAAACTGGTGTTGGTTCATCTTGCTAGGCCAGTGTTGGTTCGGCACTGATCTTCAATAGCCAGTTCATTTTCCTGTCCGCAACCTTCTTTTGTGGTCCTTTAGCCTTCCATGCAAATTGTTGGGCAGATGCAACTTTCTTTGGCCCTTTATTTGGTACCCATTTCTTCACACTTTTCATATTGCTTGGATTGTTGGTTAGTTTTGTTTGAATTCTCTTTTGGAAGCCTCCATGTCTTGGATTCTTCCAATGTGTCATGAAATGGGGCTTGTAGTTCCATCCCCCTTCTTTAGCTTTGGCATATTGCTTTGATGGATTCCTATCACTTTCTTGTGTTTTATTTTTGGTGTGATTTATTTTAGTTATTCTTTTCTTTGTTTTTTTTATGAGTTTTTAATTTTGCATGTTTGAATAAAGATTTCTTAAACAAGTTTTTCTATTCTTCTCCAAGCTTTAAAATTTATTGGAGCATTATTACATTTAGGGAGTATTACTTAACTTTCTACCTTCTTTATTATTTTTGTTCACTTTAGAAATGCTTTCTTTTGTTTATTTTTTTCTAATGAGGATATTGTGCAGTCTAAGTGTGGGGGAGTGGTTTGGTGATATTCTTTACCCAGGTTTTTACTAATTATCTCGGTGTTTTCTTTGTTTCAAGCTAAATTTTGAAATAATTTTGTTGAAAATTCTTGAAATTTTGACAATTTGAAAATTTGAAAGTTTGGAGATTTTTGAGCAAAATTGAGCTTATTTGTCTATAATGGAATTGTGATTTTCTTTTCAACTTGAGATATGGAATTGTCATTCAATATGGTTTGATTTTTGTTAAAAGTAAACTTGTGTATTAAGTTAAATTTTGCTATGTCTTGAGAATTCAAGTTAACCTTGGTTACATTTGGTATTTGAGTTTTGTTTTATTCTTTGAGTTTGAATATGGATGATGTGATAAAGTACGGGAAGAATTGTTGACTAATTCCTACATTATGGATTTATAATTTGCTTGACTTTAAGTTATGAATAGGAAATGTGAGGAAATAGAAAAATAATGAGAGAAAAAAAATCATTTTTATGTGATCTAAAAAAAAGGAATTTAGTACATAAAATACTTTTATTTTTAATCTTTGAAGACCTTTTGCTGAAAATGAGGTTAATATGGAGAGAAGTAGTAAGCATTGTTCAATGCACTCTCATGATGCTATCTGAAAGGTAAAAAGGCAAGAAAGAAAAAAGAAAAATGTTGAAAAGATTATAACTATAAGGGGGCTAATACGGTGCGTCAGAGAAATCTATTCATTTGAGGCTATCAACTCCCTAAGTTATAAAAAGAAAAGAAAAGAAATGAGAGTGGAGTGTTTTCCTTATTTTATTAACTTGAGTTCATAATGCTGGAATTAGTTTGGCTTGTTTGATTTGTATTGTTTATGTTTTTCTTACAGGATGGAATAATTTTCTTATACTAGATATGAGCTTGTTTAACTTAACTTTGATGACATTGGGATTATTTGGTTTAATACGTGAGTTTGAAAGGTTTTAAAGGGTTGAAAGAATGGCAAGTTTGTATTTGAGATTGGAAGACGATTATTCCTTTATTATGGATGAATTTACTAAGGACAAATTGAAGAATTGTTTTGTGTTAAGCAATTTGCCTAGTGTTCTAATTCTTATTTGCTTTGAGGACAAGTAAAGTTGAAGTGTGGAGGAATGTGATATGATCTAAATTCACCTATATTTTCTAGTTATTTAAGAATATTTTGTAATGCATTTGATGTAATAACTAATCATAGTCCTTCCTATTTTATATAACCTTTAGAAATGTATTTTGATGATTTTATGTAGAATGCGATGAAAAATGAAGCAAAAGCGTCGGGCAGATATAGCATGGTCGGTGCAACCGGTGTCGGCCCTTCATTGGGAAAATGGTGTCGGCACAGAGGCACAGCCGGAGTAGGCACTGCTGGCGTCGGTGCTGGCCGTTCACCAATTTAAGGGGGCGGGTTTCCTTTTCCAAGTAGATTTTGCCAATTTCAATTGAATTCTTTTGGGAACTCTTGCAATCACCGAAAAAAACTCTTGTGGGCACTTATTAGGAATCTAAACTCCTATAAATACAAGTGAATAACAATGTACAAGAGAGTTCTAGTTCTACAGTTTTCATTGTAAGATTTTATAGAACTCTGAGAGAAATACCAAGAATAAGGAATATCTTGGAAATATAGGAGAAGGAGAAGAGCCTTATCAAAAGATTGCAAAGGAGAAAGGGGTTACACTTGTCTATGAGTTTTTTTTTTCCTTTTATGCTTTATAATTCTATTTTGTTAAAGTTAGATTTATATGTTTTTAATTGTAATTAAGGATATTTTTACTCTATTTGTGTTAAATTAATTCTAGACTTGTTAAATTCCAACTCTGAGTATTTGATTACTTCATTTTATGAGTTGAATTAATTATTCCAAACTATTAATTGACTATCTTGTGATCTTTTAATAGACTTGGGAATCAAAGTTAAGAGAAAGACTCTGTAATCAAAGAGAGATTGATATTGCCCAGAGTATAGGGGCATTATTTCTTCCAAAAGACATTATTGTTGTTAAGAGTCTATGGACATTAATTGTTTAACTGAGTTGTTCATAATGCTTCTTAGTTTTAATTAGGGAGGCAAAGTATACCCTTTAATTAGACTTAGAATAAGAATTTCATGGCTTGGGAAACAATTGGAATTTGCTTTTGAAACTTATATTGGTATTTTGAGAGTGGGAATCAACTGGTTGAAAGATATTTTCTTCACTTGTCATAGAATTAAGATATTGCTTCATTACATGTCATTTCTTCTTATTCTTACTCCCTCATTATCCTTATGACTTCTCTTATGTGGACTTGATTTATTCTCTAGTATATTAGGTTAGTGGGTTAATTATTCTATCTTCTTATTTTGTTGGCTAAACAATAAACATTTAGGTAAAGTAAAATGAGAGTCTAAGTTCTTTTGAATTCGATACTTGCTAATCCCTATGTTTGCGATGAGTATACTTCCTTATATATGTAATTTAGGGATTAATGTTATAGTTAAAACAAGTTTAGGGATGTTTTAATTAAAAAAACGCATCATGTTTTTGGCGCCGTTGCCGGAGATTGGCACAATAAAAAACACTTGAGCCTTTTTGATTTAGCCTTTGTTGTATTTGTAAATATCACTAACTTTAGTTTTTAGGTACTTTATGAATATCCGTGTCTTAGTATATGCTTTTTTTTTTTTTGTTTGAAAATTTTCTTAATACTTTTATTTTTCTTTTTGGATTTGATTTTTGTTTTTCTTCCTAAGTGTGAGGTTGACATCATCATGGACAATCATTCATGGAGAAGTACATGTCATTGAACACCAAATTAAATGAGCTACAATGATGGTAGATTGGTATATTGCAAGCTCGCACCAATGTTTTGAGTGAGACCTCACGTAAAGCATCCATAAATTCCTTTGTTAACAAAGCTAATGCTTTGATTAAGGGGTACGAAGAATTATCCCAATGAATGAGCTCTAAAAGAACACAACTAGCAAAGGTGGTTGATGAGATCTGCAATAGGGAATTGAATATTATAGAAAAGCAGTGTACTTCTCAATTAATGGAGCCTATTGATGCCATTGATGTTGTGTTGAGTTTACCATGCCTTAAGGAGTGGGATTTATCAATGATACATCATACGAAGTTCTTGGAGGATATTGACAAATTCTACCCTTCACTCTATCCAAAAGGAGGTAACTTAGTTTTGGGGGACCATGCATTAAAAAGTATGGATTTCTTGATCCCATTTTTGAGAATTAAAATACTATGTTTAAAGGTGAATTTTAATTGTGAAAATTATTTTTAAAGGCTAATTGATGATTTTAATGTTGATACATTCGTTACATACCATGTGTTGGATTTCGATCATGCAAACTAGTTTTCAGGCAGTGGTAAATTGAAATGAAATCCACAAAAAGAATCACTCATATGTAATTAAATGGATTATGAGAAGGAAGAAAAATTAGTCACCTTGAAAACGTAGCTTTAAAATTTTTTCTTCCGTGCGAATCCCCTTCAAAAGTCAATCTAATGGAGCTACAAAATTTCAAGGAAAGGAATTTTGTAATAGTAGTCCACATAAGGAATTGTACTCGAGTTAGGCACCAAAACCCTATGCTAGATGGCAATATACGGTGGTTTTAGGATTAATTTGGAAAGAAGAAAGGGAATACAATTTTTAAGGAAAGAAAACAGAAAATTAAAAGGTGTAGAGATTTACACATATGTACGTTTTTATTTTTCCCACCGCCTTTGAACTTCCTAAACCTTTTCGGAAACAATTAAGGTTTGAAGCATTTTCACCTGTGGAAACTATTGTTTCCTAAATCCCTTTTGGAAACAATAGTAATTTAATGGGCTTGGTCTTTTTCAAGAATTGCAATTTGCCCCCAGGAATTATAATAAGTTTATAATTCTCCTATAAGGATATAATAATAGCAATTCAACCCTAACTAATTATTACACTTAATAATTATCCCATAATAATTATTTCTTTTCACAAATTAATATTATCAAAAAATATCTTGACTACTAATTCCTTTATTGTGTGTGACCCATTAGGTTTTGTAGTTTGTTGGTTGCTTATATGATTTAATTCTATCATAATAGAATTAATAATCCTTTTTCATAATTAGAATTATTAATTCTAAGTAGGATTAAATTTACTAATTCTCTAATTAATAAATCGATATGTAGCATATCCAAAAAGTCCAGAAAGTCAAGTGGCTAGACATGAACCTTTCCGGCTAGACATGAACCTTTCCATAGCGAAACATTAGTAAAATAAACTCATTTCACCATACAGTATCTCATTCGTTTTAGAGTATGGAATTAGTGCCAAGTCTTTCCATAATATTAATTAATTCTGGCCTAAATATTTTAGTACTTGTTCCTAGAATACATTACTTATCATGTACATCAATTGGAATTATTTCCAACATATTCACCCTGGCCAATGATTTCTTGAGTAAGGATTCCTACAAGCAGCCTTAAGATATTCGCTTCTACTATCAGGAGTAGTGAATCCTTTATTGGCCTTCACAACTACTTTTATTTACTTCATATTGTATCCAATATCCATCTTATAGGCCGCCTCAATCTGACTCCAAGGATTAGAATTAAAGTGCAATGCTTAGTAAACAAAGTACCTTGGAGATATCAAGTATAATGATACTTACACATTTGCTATAATGAGATTCTATCACTGGTACTAAATAGTAATCCATATGATTATCTTATAGTTAGGTCATTCAATATACTTGTTCAGGTAACAAGCATCCACGAGTTAATTTTGAGTATCACAATACTCACAGATGTAAGACATGCCGCTTGATCAAACCAAGAAGTATAACATGTGCTAGTCATAATACATTAATGATGTCCTATTTTATTAATTCTATGACTATGGATAATATAAGTACAAACATAGTTTAGTGTACTAGGAATCTTATATCATGATTTCTGTCATGATTTTCTTAACACAGTGTTGTATTTGGGACTTTATCTAGCAATTTTCTACACATAAACAAATGAAACAAAGAAACTAAAAGATAAAGAATGTCTTTTATTGATTTAATGTGCAAAATAAATTGTATGAATGCTTGCTTCAAGGGCACAATCTTGACAATCTCCAACTTGCACTAGACCCAATTATTTATGTATCTAATACCACATAGCTGAACATGTGCATCATATTTCTTTTAGGATAATGCCTTTATTAGTAGAATAGCTATGTTCTGATTGGTAGGAACTATCTCTATCTTTTACAACTTTCTTATCAATGATTTCAAAAATTAAGTGATAGAGCTCAAATTTAACAGGTAGCAAGATTGTGACACGTAGTCACCATTATAAGATTTGAAACTAGCATCAGTATACTATTATAACTTATAGTAAACCTTTTAGCACTTTGTCTATGAAAGTAAACTCCCAAAGACTAAGCAAACTCTTTTGATCAACCACTATAGATTATTATTCCCAGAATAGAAGCTTCTTCTCCAAGGCCTTTGATAGGGGTTAAAATCATCAATATTTTCCTACTTATTTGAGGTTAAATTGAGATACTTTTGATGTAATAATTAGGTATAGTCCTTCCTATTTTGACATTTTTCTTGTAGAAAGTGTTTTTGAAAAATTTGTACAGATTTAAGCTGATTTCAAGGAAACTGTGGACAAATTCCATAATGCACCTGGTGCCAGATCCAGCTAAGGCACCAGATGCTAAGTCCACTCTGGCCAAAAAGTGAAAAAATAGCAAATTAAGGAGGAAAAATTTAACGCACCTGGAGCCAAGTGGGTTGATTAGAACCGACGCCAGGTCCGCAATGGATAGGCAAAATCCTCTGTACAAATTTTGTAATTTTCCAAAGATTTTGGTATTTCTGAATCCTACTCGACCAAGACTTTTCAAGCAACGAATTTGGAATCAAAGAAGCCTATAAAAGCAAGAGAAAACACAAGATAAGGTACTGAATCCAAGATCAAAATTCCTAATCACTCAAAGAATGAGGAGATTCATTATTTAAGGAGGGTTGTTCATGAGTGTCTTTAAATGAGAAGAAAGATGTCTATGAGTTCTTTCTTTTACTTTTGATTTCTTGTTCTTAAATAATGATGTATTCAATGTTTTCATTATAGTTTGACATTATTTTAGGATTTATTGTATTGTGCTAATTTAGTTATTTGATTAATTTTCTATCATATTTGTTATTTGATTACTTGTTATCATTGGTTATTGATGCGGGTTCTTCTGATTGACTTAGGAAATGATGTTAGGAGTTCATTACATTGATTTTTGTATTTGTAAAATCTTAATGGAATTGGGAAATGAAATTAAGATTAAAGAACTAAAGTGATCAAAGATTAGTTGATTTCACCTCGAGCAAAAGGTCATTAGTTAATTTCATATTCATGAGGAATTGAGTTTAATACATGTTTTGGTTATATTGATTTGATTGAGAACTCTGCTAATTTAATTAAAAGATAGTGATTCCATAGATTAGGAAAGAAGTGGAGTTTACATTGTGAAACCCCACCTAAAGCTAACCCTAGAGTAAGGGGGTCGGGATGCATATCATATTATCTTGCATGAATATATATATTTTTGAATGATTTTTTGTGCTTTAGAATTGTGGTTTATAGGTTAAAAGGCTTAGTTATGCTTATTGAGTAGGAGGGGTAAAATTGTATTTTTGCTTGAGGTCAAAATAGGAAGATAGCTTGAGGATTAAACAAGAGGAATATGTGGGCGAGAAAATAAGAACAAGAGTTAGTGTGATTAAGTGGGTAGAGCTTTGTGAATTAATTTCTAAGGTCATGAGTTCAAATCCCATCATCTAAGTTTTTATCATGATTATCTTAATTAAGTTTGAATTTTTGTTTTCTTGCATTCCATAAAAATAGGAATGTTGTCTTAGGGGAGACATGAAGAGAATGTCCTAATCTTATCATCATATCCTAAAAAGAATTCTAGAGGAATTCTTGTCCTTTTTATTACCTCTAGCTTTGTCCTAACATCTTCATAATTTAAATGAAGCAAAATCCATTAAATCTCTTCTTTTAATTCCAAAAATTCTGTGATAATTCTTCAGCCTTAAATTTCGAAAATCATTCTTGAAGGATAGAGGATTGGCTAAAAATAGGAGAGAAGTTAGGATGGGTTCCCAAGAGAAATAAATCACCATGGTAGAACCTTCAATCCTACTTTCATGTTGATCACGGTTTTAATGAAGGAAAATCTGGAGAAATTCCAGCATTCTTGTCAGTCCAGCTTTCAAAAATTCAGCCAGTAATCCTAACCATTTACTGCCAGAAAAATGGTCATTCCATGTGGCTTGAAAACTGAAAATTTTGTGCAAAATTCGGACTGCACAAACTGCACAAAACTAGAAAAATTTCTAGCACAATTCACTGCATTCTAAGCTGAAATTGAAGATGTCTTTTGTCATTGATTCAGCCGAGGCACCCTCTGTTTTACTCCAGAAAGAAAGCTGGAAAACCACCCTTAAAAGACCCTAAAAAAAAAAAAAAAAAAACCAGCTGCAAATCGGGCTGAAAAAATGCAGAAAATTCTGCATCAAAAAGCTTGTCCATTCGAAACTTTGAACAAGCTAAAACCAGAAAAATTTCCAGTTTTGTCTCCCTAAGCCTAGATCGAAAAACACCTTCAAACCTCTACAAATTGGACCTTGTTCAGCCATGGAATGAACACCATTAACCTCCACACTTACCTTGAGTACTTGGACTCCATGATCATACCTCAAAAACCTCCTAAGATTACTCTATCCAAAACTCATTTGAACTTAAAAAAAATTCCAGAATTCTTGCTTCATTAAATCACTCTTGTATCAAGTTAGCAAACCAGAATTTTCTCTACCATTGTAAACTGAATTTCGGCCAGCCTTAGAGCTATATTAACCTTCATTCATTTCAGCAAAACCAAACAGTCCAGCCGGCACCATTGAAGAGCAAAGAAACCTCTCTCCATCAAACACCATTAACATATCCTATACCTCAAACCACTCCTCAAATCACTCCATTTGAATTTCAAAAAATCTTATTTTTCTCTCCCTCTCTAAGCTGAAACCAAGACCCCTGAATTACCTAAACCAATCGGCCAGCACTCTCTAGAAATTCATCCAGCATTTTCCCTCAACTCTCTCCATTTTCACCAAGAACACACACTACCTTTATTCAAGCCAAAGACTACTTTAAACACCTCCAATCCCTCTCAAAAACTCCAGAACACTCCTACATACTCCCTAGAGATCATTTCTGGAATTTATAACATCAAATCTCGAAAATAAAAATTAGCATTCGGATCAAAACCAATTTTTCCATTGAAGTCTCAAGAACATCATCAAGGAAACCAAGAACAATTCTTTTGTTCATTTTCTTCTCTTCAATCTTTAACATATCATGCTAATGCTCTCTCTCTCTCTCTCTCTCTCTCTCTCTCTCTCGGCCGAAATGGTTGCAACAACCATGGCTATTTTTTTCTCCTCCTCTCTTAGATAATTCAAGACTCTCAAGCGTGGACCTTCTTAAATCTTCATCAAAGTGTTCATCAATCAAGTATTTCTCCTTAAACATTCTTTTTAATTTAGCATTCATGTCTCTTAGATATTGATAGGAAGAATAAAATATGAATGGGGGCTTGAGTATATGCATGTGAATAAAGGGGTTGGGATTAGGACATGAGAATGATTGATCATGTTTAAGCTATATGGATTTCCGTGAGAATCGATGTATGTTCATCATGGCCTAAGAGAATTATGAATGTCTAAGCATGCTAGATGTTATGTCACTTTTGGTGAATAGGATTTTTTATGTTCTTATCTCCATTGAAGCCATGATCATGATTGTTTGGCCATGTGATAGCAAGTGTTGATTTAAACATATGTTCATAAATGGATTTGTTTGTTGTTTGATGTTGAGGAATATGTTCATGATTCTTGTTAGCAATAGGAAGATCATGATTATGTTCTTGATGATCCTAGGCTATTTTAATTAGTAAATTTTATTACCTTAATTAAAATTATTACAATATTTTTCTCTAAGGATTTCGAAATTGCTAGGAAGTTTTGGAAATGGGATGTTACATGAAATATTGACATTTTACTAGTCAAATAAATGATATTTTCCCTTAGAAATAATATATGCATAGGCATAATATTAAATAAGATCTTTTATATAAATAATAATAATGACCTTGTAGACTAGAGTTCAAACTTTTGCTTATATTCATAAATATTATTTATATTAAAATTTGTTGTTATTTATTAAACAAAAAATTAATATAATCATTTATTATAAATTTTATTTATTACTAATTATTTATTATCTATTAAAAATTAATTAAAAATTATTTGTAATTTATTATTTATTTATAATAAAGCTATTTTTAAATGACCATTTATTAATATTTAGGGCTTGGTATTATTCAATATTCAAACCTTAGTTTATCTATTAATAATAACACTCAAGAATTATTATTTGAGTCTATAATTTATTCGCAATTATTTTAGAACCCCTAGTTATTTTAACTTATCAAACTAGATTTATTTTATAAAATTCTTTATCAGCTAGCCTTAAAGCTTAGGTCATTAGGGTCGTGATTGTAATAAGTTGAACTAGGATTATTTGTGTAAGTAAATTTAGCTTGAGTGTAACCTTATGTTTTGTGTTTACCCCAGGCGGTGTTAGGTCAGCCTTGGAAGACTTTTGAATTTGAGCAAGCAAAGAATCAGGTAAGCTCCTGCATGGAATTTTGTGAAGACAAAAAATTACTGTGGCAGGCTAACCGCGATGTGTATGGAAATTCATGTTGTAAAGGCAATTTAAGGACTATTTTTCCTACTTATTTCAGTCAAGCAAATTATTTGAAAATCAAACAAGCAGTTTTACACAAAATGCTAAACTTTTTCTAAAGCCCAACTTTGACAAGAATTTTAGAACCCTTAATTGATATTTCCAAATAAAGCAATGTATGATCCATTTTCTCCCAAGTGGGACAATCAACGTTGAGTACCCAATAAGGGTAGACTACCAGGACTAGTCTTTGAAAGGTTAGGGTAAGTCTCTCAGTAGGTGGCCACCTCTGAGTGAGTCCTCCCTGGATAGGATGCCAGTCCGGTGGGTCATGCTGGTTCGAGCTAGCAAGATTCAGTCATGTGGACTGTGTGTTTCTGGAGTGGACAATCGGTAAGTTTGGGCGTAGAGATGGAGGAGTATCTCACCCAGTAGGCCGTACACCTACCTTTTGTCAACTAGCACAAAGTGTGGCATTCTGACCGTTGCTTAGTCATGGGGCCCAACGTGTGGTAACCCATGGTTACCCATTTGAGTGGTTGTATTTATTGTGCACATGTATGGATTAAAAAGCAAAACACCACTCCTTATTTTCAATACTTATTTAATGCTTGCCATCACTTTCTCTTATGAAACTGTTACAACTTGCATGCATGAATTATTTTACCCGAAACACTCTAAGCACACACGGGCTTACCGAGATTTTTATCTCATCACTTTTTATTCCATGTTTTCAGGTTGATCCGGCTGTGGAGGTCAATAGCTAGACTTGTTGCCTATGTTTTGAAGACTTTATGTTATTTTCTTTATGGATGTTTTGAGAGAGTGTAGCAAACAATTTATTTTGGATTTGTTCCTGTATTTATCTTTTGGGTTGTAATAAGTTTAATTTTAAAGTATTTATTTTATTTTATTATATGTGACCTAGTTATAAAGACCCATTGTCCATTGGACGGGGCGACATCCTCGGCCCTGTTGGGTCTAGGTAGTGGGGTGTTACATACATAAGTTAATTTATAACTTTGAAAATGATTGAATTTTACTTTATATTCCTTCATGATGCCAAAGTGATGATTAATTGAGATAATTGCTATATGGTTCATTGTCATGTGTTCTAGGATAATTGTCTAAATTGCACATTCCCACATCCTTGAATTGTATTGTTTATTTTCTTTTTATTATTTGATCACTTTATTTAGGCTAGTTAAACAAAGGATGAAAAGTGATTAATGTGTATTTGTTCATTTGAGGATCGATAATCATTAATTCCCTATGTAATGCTCGCGATGTGTATACTTACTAGTATGTGTATTTTAGGATTAATGTTTTAATTAAAACGTAACTCAGTAATGGATTTTAATTTTATGATTTTTATATGTAAAAAATTTACTCATCAAGTTTTTGTTGGGAAATATGCCCTCTTAGACTAGGTTTCTGATGTAAATATTGAATGTTTTAATAAAAGAGTTTATTTTGAGAAATTGTTTGTGAATTTATATTTTATCTGTGCACAATTACGTTTGGAAAAAACTCATTGTGTTTAAGTAAGTGGTCCATGTGAATGGAGGTCTTTCACAGTAAGGTATGGATCACGAGTTACATAATACATAAATATTTGTTCTTAATTGATTGATGAGAATGGGAATCTCATCATGCTTAGGTTATTTATATTGTGAATTCCAAATAGGGAATGGCTTACCTTTAGCCAGTGAGTAGTCCACTCACTTTATGACATAAGTGTATTTCGAGTACATAGAATAGTACCTGTAGTAGTGGTTTCTTAAAAGTACTATATGGTAGAAACCTAGACTACTACTACTACAGTGTGGACTAGTACTCTACGACTTGAGTATAAGTTGGTGGTTTGATGAAGCTAGAAGGATGTACTCTGATATGCTATAGTTGAGGTTCTATCGTAGGGCCAATATACTTGCATATTGGGTATGTGTGACTAGTTAATTAAGACAGACTTGCATAAGATAGTTTATATGCTATACTGCCCCTTGTGGTTGTTTGAATGATATAAATATCCAGAGCCCTAGGAAACATGACTTGGATGTTTTCTTTAGGGTAGCTCCCTTGGAAAGTAGAAACAATCCAGGAAGTCGTGGATCATTGGACTAGAAGCCTAAGGATGGTAGATGTCATGTAGAGAGGTGTTAGTACACTTCTTCTTCTTTAAATGTACGACGATGTACAGAGGGATATTTTAGTTATTACACTTGTAGGTCGGAGACTTTGCTAATGCAGCACTATCCTTGGGGTTAATATTTCCTTATGGTGATATTAGAAAATATTTAAAATGCAAAATATAGTTATTTATATGGCAAGGGTATTTTGGTCATTTTAGTAGCCAAGGCAGTGTGTCTTTTGGTCCTCAGTATAGACCGTGAGTCCTAATTAAATACTAGCTAAGGAATTGATCTTAAATTAAATGAAATTTATTTTATTTAAGTAGTCTGATTTAATTATTGGGCTAGAATAAAATAAAGGTCTATGGAGAGAGAGAATTAATTAAATTAGTTTGGTGGATTAATTAATTATTCAGGGCTTTGGCGTAACAACAGTTTAGCGACGGTCAAATCCGTCGCTAATCCGTCGCTAATTGCGTTTAGCGACGGATTTTGACCCTCGCTAAAACTGACGTCGCAAATAGCGACGGAACAAGAATCCATGGCTAACAGCGATGGATTAGCGACGGCTATTAAGTAATGATATTTATAATTAAATTTGTAATTAAGGCCGTCACTAATTCGTTGTTAAATTTAGCGACAGATTAGTGACGACCAACACATTTTATTTAAAAAAATTTAATTAGTCAAGACCCGGCCTAACCGGTTCGGCCCAACCACTGACCAGACCCGCCAGATATTTTTTTGAGATTATGTCAGACAGGGGGTTCGAACCCGCGTCCTTATTGTGGGGGAGCACGTGCTCCACCACCAGGCTATTGATATTCTTGTGATTTTTTGTTCTTCATATTAATTATATAGTATTTTTTTTTTTTGCAAATTAGCGATGGATTTGCAAGGGATTTGCGACAACCCAATTTGCCGTCGCTAATTAGCAATAGATTAGCGACAGTATTTTAACAATTATTTAATATTAATGAATAATCATAAATGTCGTAGCTAAGCCCTCGCAAATTAGCGAGGGATTAGCGACCGTAGAAATCCCTCACTAATTAGCGAGGGATTAGCTACGGTATTCGAGCAATTAATTTAGTTTTAATTCTAATTACGTATGTCGTAGCTAATCCCTTGCTAATTAAAAAAGGATTAGCTACGACAATTGAAAAATTAACTAGTATTAGTGTTAATTACGTATGCCGTAGCTAATCACTCGCTAATTAGTGAGGGATTAGCTACGACATTTAAATAAATAATTAATATTAGTGTTAATTACGTATGTTGTAGCTAATCCCTCGCTAATTAGTGAGGGACGATAAGCCGTAGCTAATCCCTCGCTAATTAGCAAGGGATTAGCTACGGCTTCTGACAAATTTTAAAAAAATAAATTTAAATTAAAAAATTTTATTTACCGTCGCTATTTCGTACTAAATTAGCGACGGTACAAAGCCGTTGCTAATTTCCGACGCTAAAATGCAATTTTCTTGTAGTGCCAGTTTGAATAATTAAAGATTGACCTGAGACTAAACTGATATAGTCTTATTTCTTAGACCAGTTTATTTGGGTTGAGAAAATTAATTATTTGTTGGGCCATTAAGTTGGTTCTAATTAGAATAATTAATTTAGTCTAAAAGGTTAAACTAAGAGTCCAATGGCCCAATCCAATTTAACTTAGGGTTTTATATAGGTTAAACAGTATGATTGGTGATTACGTTGTTTTTTGACACACTCTTCTCTGTGGAAAAAGAACCACATCTCTCTCTCTCTCTCTCTCTCCAGAAAATATTCCTTAGTTTTGTTAGTTGTTCATCAAATGGAATTAAGCAGACCATATGTTGGAAGATCGAGAGTTTGGCGTTCACTTACATGCAAAGACAGAGTAGGAGGCTTGCAGGCATCGCACCAGAGGTTTCTATCAGCGCACCTACCCCGATTGCACACATTGTGGTCTAACCAATTCTTAGAACCAGGAAAAGAGGTAAGAAATTTTTAACCTTGGAGTCCCGCCAGAGCCGAACCGGTGCCGGTTAGGGCTGCCGGAGCCGGCGCCGGCCCTGGATGGGAATTCTTCTATTCTTGGTTTTTCCAGTTTTTTTGTATTCACTTCTGCTGCGTACTCTGTGTTTTCCCTTCTTAAGCCTTCAATTGGTATCAGAGCATGAAGGTTTTGCGAAAATATAGGGAGCATGCATCTAGTTGAATAAAACTGGACACATATGTGTGATTAAACCGTGATCCTTCGCTGTTTTGGTATGGATAGATTCTCATGCTAAACCTTTTTGATGGAGGTATAGGAGATTTGTAATTTACTATTTTTCTTAGCAAATCGTGTAAGCCCGATATTAAAGGGTATAGGCGATTGTTGGTTTTGGTTAATTTCATTGTATTGAGATTGAAATCAAAGAGCCAATGGTACCAGAAATTGTGCAGAAAAATAGAGGAAATTTGCAGAAGAAAATCGTAGAAAAAAAGCTACAAGAAGAACCCAGTCAGAGCCCAACTGGCGCCAACTGGGGTGGCCGAACCGACGCCGGCTCGAGTCTGGAATTCGATCTGTGCGATGGGTCCTGGTTCTATGCGGCGGGTGCAGTAGACCACTGATGTATATTTATTTGGGTATAAAAATCATATATAAAATAAGTACATTCCCAATCAAGTTAAATTAAAACGTTAACCCCAAATTATGCATATGAGCAATCGTACTCATCATTAACATAGCATAGGATTCAAACGAGTGTCGATCCTCAATGAACAAGTATGCGTTAATCCCTTTTCTCTCATTATTTAACCGACTCAATAAAGTGAAAAAGAAATTAAAAAAAATAAAAGAAAAGAAAATATATACATGTGAATGATGGATGATTATGTAACTTAAACCATTGTTTAGATAACCATGATCTTAAAGGACTTAATCGTTATCATAAATGAAGGATTAAAGTAGACTCACTTTTTCCCTAATCTATGAAATCACTATCTTCTACAGAAATTAGCATCATATACTTTGTCTCAACTAATTCACCTAAAAGATGCATTAAACATAATCCTTGATTAAATTTGCATACTCTGGCAAACTTAAAACATGAAATTAACCAATGAATTCATACTCTGGCAGATATCAATTAACCTTCAATTACCCTATTCTTAGCAATTAACCCATTTCCCAAGCAAGTTAAGAGATAACAAATATGAAATTAGCAAATTGAAACCACCATCAACCCCTTTCTCAAGCAAGTCAATAGAAAGAAACAACCAATTAATCTCGTAATCAACCCAAGTAATTAAATACTAAGAATCACAATCAATTAATCAAAAGATCAAATAACCCTAAAAATTGTGAATATCTAAAACAATATCAAACTACAATAAAACAATTGATACATCATTGTTTAAGAAAAAGAAAACAAAGTAAAAGAAAGCATTCATAGACAAGTCTCCTTCTTCTTCTTCTTCTGAAGACCTTCTTGCACAACCCTCCTTGAATTGAAGAATTTCTCCTTTGAGTTGAGTGATTTTCTATGATGATCTATAAATTCTCCCATTTTCTCTTGTGTTTTTCATCTATTTATAGGCTTAGGAAGTGCCTAAACTCGTTGGTATAATGTTCTTAGCCAAGTAGCACTAGGAAGATATTAAAACTCCATAGATTACCAAAAACCGCGTAGAAAAATCAAAATCCCGTCTTTTCATCATAGCACAGCCAGCGCTGCCTGGGCCGTTTGAACCACCGCCGGTTGTGTTCTGGTTCTTCTGTTGTTCGCCAATTTTTCTCGATTTTAGCACAATGTAGTTAGAGTGTAGCCGGCGTTGGTTCGGTTCTGTTCCGATCTCGTTTCAACAATTTTTTGTCGCCTCGAAGTTCATGTCAACAGCTTATGGCTGGCGCCAGTTCCTTTGTCCTGGCCAGCGCCGCCTTGGTTCTGTTTTGCGACGTTTTTACTTTGTTTTACCCCTAAAATCTGAAATAATGAATAAAATACCTTTCCAAGGGTAAAATTTCAAATATGAAAGAATATAACTAGTTATTGAACAAAATGTATCACAAAAGAGCTTCAAATAACTAGAAAAAATATGACTAATTTAGCCCCTATCAACCACAGTGCAGATGGGTGCCTGATCTAGTGCGGTGGGTGAAGTGGATCAAGGAGAAATTTTTTAATTTTCCTTGTAATTTTTCTTGCAATTTCTTTTGGTTTTGGGGTCCATACCAGGCGAAGTTAATATTTTGCAATAGCTAATATTGTAGGATTATTTTTTCATGAAAAATATTAGTAAGGAATTTTAGAATTAAACAAGACCATTAATTAATTAATTATTGTATTTAATTCTATTATTTGGTCACTTAGGTTTAAAAATAGAAAAGCATGAAAACGTCTACTGTTTTCTAGCATGCTATTTATTTTTATGTACCTATGTGTACATTTTCTCAGAGACCAAAGTCTTTGGGAATATTTTTGACAAAGAAAACATTTTTCTACAAATTAAATGGTTATTTTAACTTGAACAAAAGTTAATCCTTAGATATTTTCTCAAAGGATTTAATCTTTGACGTAGAAAATATATTGGATTTAGATATTTTTGTAAGTTAAAATAGAAAGCCATTTTGTTTTATTTTGGTAGAAGAAAAATTGTTTTGTCAAATAAACTTGAGACCAAAGTCTGTAGAAAGTTTTAATTGGAAAATTTTTGAAATCATTAAGTTTTTTAACTTAAATAAAATTTGTCCATGGAAAAATCTCTCAAAGGATATATACCTTGACATAGAGATTTTAATGGATTTAGACATTTTATTTTTGAGTTAAAGGGAAAAATTAATGGAAATTTTCAAAAGGGTATTTTTCAGAAAAATCTTTGTTTTAAAAGACTAAGTGGGAGAGGAGTTCCAACGGCCCCACAGCTTCTATCACAAACCTCATTAGAGATCGTGGGTCTCCTCTCGTCACCCTGGGAGTGAACCCATATAGGATGGGGATACTACAAGGATCTAGATCTAATGAAGGGATGTAATTAATAATCCAGAATACGTACTATGATCGGCCATCCCCTCGTTGGAGGTTATAGTGTGAGGTATGTTCATAGGAAATGAGAGGAAATGGCCATCCCCTCGATGGAGTTATCTTCTAGATTATTACCTAGACAAGAAATTAATTTGTGGTGGTTAACACACTTAGCATTGGAAACTGTTAATCTTCTCAAGAAGCTATGTCAGTTTTCATAAGAGCGAAATTACTTATTATCAGTTTTGATAATAAGGATAAAGTGCACAAATTTTGTTTTGTTTTCACAAACTAAATTCCTTTCTTTTATTTTTAATTTTTCAGAAATGGTGGGAGATTCTTTTAGTCCATTGGCTATTACTCTTAGAGAGAATAAGCTAACGGGACCAAACTATATGGACTGGAAGAGGAATTTGGACATAATACTCACAATAGAAGAATATAAGTATATCCTTTACGAAACCTGCCCTGTTATCGGGGAGGGTTCCACCGTCGAGGAGCATGAGACTGAGAATGTATGGAAGAAGGCCGACGAGATAGCTCGTTGTTACATGTTGGCCTTCATGTCTAATGTGCTCCAGTCCTAACATAAGCACATGACCACTGCGTATGACATAACTCAATCATTGGCCACGATGTTCGCAGATAAGAGCCGGCCCGCAAGGCACAAGGCTCTTTGAACTATCATTAACACTAAGATGGTTGAAGAAGTATCAGTCAGAGAGTATATGCTCAAGATGATTGCTGCTTTCGAGGAGGCAGAAATCTTAGGGGCTGTCATTGACCCCGAGAGCCAAGTGGACATGGTTCTCGAATCTCTACTGGGTTCCTTTACTCAGTTCAAGTTGAATTTCAACATGAACAAGTTAAACATGAGTTTAACTGAGTTGATGAAGGAGCTCTAGATGGCAGAAAAGGTCATGAAGCCACAATCCAAGGCTATGATTGCTAAGGCTTCATTTTCTAAAACTGGGCCCAAGCCCAGGAAGTTCAAGAAGAAGAAGGGGAACGCAACGACCCATCTTAAGACCTAACCCAAAGACAAACCCAATGGTAAGTGCTTCAAATATGGACTGAAGGAACACTGGAAAAATGAGTGTCCAGATTTTTAAGCCAAGAAGAACCCTATAGGTAATGTTTTCTATCTAGAGTCTATATAAATGGTTGGATCAACTTTCACTTGGATTGTTGATTCAGGAGCCACTGATCATATATGTAACTCCTTATAGGCATTTAGAAAGATTAGAAGACTCCAAAAGGGCGAACATGGACTATGAGTGGGAAATGGAGCACAAGTTTGGGCCCTTGTAGTGGGAGAGTTGGATCTTGTTTTTTATTATAATAGAATAGTGGTTTTGAAAGATATTTTATATGTACCTGGATTTCGACAGAATTTGATTTCGGTTGCGAAACTAATAAATCAAGGATATTCTGTATCTTTGTATTTCTATCAGTAGAGATGGAGAAATTTTATGTACTGGGCACATGTATGAAAATCTATTATTCTTAAACCCTATTAACAATTAATTAAATAACGCTCAATCTGAACCTTTAACAAGAAAGAGAAAGGCCAATGTCAATAACTCTTATTTTAGCATTTAAGGTTGGGTCATATAAACTCAACCAGGATTCAGAGGTTAATCCATGATAGGCCTTTGGGCTCATTGAGATTTGAAAATTGGCCTTATTATGAGTCCTGCCTGAAGGGAAAGATGACTGAAAGGTCATTTAACCCTAAGGCGGATAGAGCCAATGAGGTATTGAGTCTTGTTCACACTGATGTATGTGGTCCCTTGTCTATACCAGATAGAGGGGGTTTTGAGTACTTCATCACTTTCATGGATGATTGTATGAGATTTGGTTTTATTTACCTGATGAAACGCAAGTTTGACTCTTTTGACAATTTCAAAGAGTTTAAGGCTAAAATGAAGCGTCAGACAGGTAAATTGATCAAGACCTTACAATCAGATCGTGATGGAGAGTACTTCCTGGGTGAATTCAAGGACTACATGGTATATCATGGGATAGTATCCCAGCTCTCTGCACCGAGGACACACCAGTAGAATGGAGTAGTTGAGAGAAGGAACAAGACATTGATGGAAATAATCCGGAGCATGATGTCTCATGCTACTCTTCCAGTGTCTTTTTAGGGATATGCCTTGGAAACAATGTCATACATTCTGAACTTGGTGCATTCCAAGTCAGTACCTAGGACTCCTTATAAGATGTGGACTGGGCATAAGCCAAGTCTGAATCATCTCAGGATATGGGGTTGTCCAACTTATGTACTGGTCAAGGGAGATAAGTTGGAACCAAGATCAGAATTATGTTATTTTGTTGGTATCCAAGGGACAAAGGGTGGTTACTTTTATCATCCTAAGGAGCAGAAAGTACTGGTTAGTACCAATGCTAGATACTTAGAGGATGATCAGAGTATTTTCAGGAAAGGTTCAACTAGGTTGGAACTGGAGGAGAAGTTATCTTCGGAATCAACTTCTTCTGACTCGATTATGGAATAAGAAGAGGCACAGCCTCAAGAGCCTATACAATTAGAGCCTCGTCATAGTGGAAGAGTGTCTAGGGTTCCAGAGAGATGGACTGGAGAAGCTTTCGAGCTAGTCTCCAACCATCAGGATCAAGACCCCACTAGATACGGGGAGGCTATTGCTGATGTCGACGGAAATCTATGGCATGAAGCAATGAAAGCCAAGATTGAGTCTATGTACCTCAATCAGGTTTGAGATCTTGTAGCTTCACCTGAAGGGATAAAACCTATTGGGTGTAAGTGGGTATACAAGAGAAAGAGGGGAGTGGATGGGAAGGTGGAAACCTTCAAAGCTAGGCTTGTGGTGAAAGGGTATACTCAGAAAGAGGGAATCAATTATGAGGAGACATTTTCCCAGATAGCCATGCTTAAGTCCATCCGTATCCTCCTTGCCATCGCATATCATTTGACTACGAGATATGGCTAATGGATGTCAAGACGGTATTTTTAAATGGCCATCTTAGCGAAGACATCTATATGTCCCAACTGGAAGGCTTTATTGATGAAGGCCAAGAACATATGGTTTGCAAGCTTAGGAAGTCCATTTCTGGACTTAAGCAGGCATTGAGAGCATGGAACATTCATTTTGATGAGACTGTAAAGTCTTATATATTTATTCAAAACGAGGATGAACTATGCGTGTACAGGAAACTTGAAGGCATTAATGTGGTTTTTCTTGTCTTGTATGTGTATGACATTCTACTCATTGGAAATGATGTAGGGTCATTGTCATCTACAAAGGTTTGGTTGTCTAGTCAATTCAGTATGAAAGACTTAGGAGAAGCCAGCTACATTCTCAGGATTAGACTTCTTAGAAATAGGAAGTAAAGAATGTTAGGATTATCCCAAGCAGCATACATTGATAAGATGCTGGCCAGGTATAGCATGGACTTATGCAAAGGAGCTCTAATTCCTTGTAGATATGAGTTGTCATTTTCTTTAAGGGACTATCCTAAGTCTCAAGAAGAAAAGGACAGAATGAGTAGGATTCCCTACGCTTCGGCTTGGGAAGTCTCATGTACGCCATGCTATGTAATAGGCCAGATATCTGCTTTGTCGTAGGTTGAGTTAGCAGATATCAGTCAAATCCTGGGGAGGTTCATTGGCAAGTTGTAAAGCATATTCTCAAGTACCTCTAGGGAACGAGAGATTATATGTTGATTTACAGGGCTGATGACTTGGTTCCTACAGGATACATAGACTTAGACTTAGACTTCCAAGTAGATAAGGATGAGAGGAAATTCACTAGTGGATATGTTTTCACCTTGTCTGGAGGAGCCATTTCATGGAGGAGTATTAAACAATCTTGTGTTGCTGACTCAACCATGGAAGCTGAGTATTTGGTAGCTTCAAAAGCATCCAAGGAAGTAGTCTGGCTCCGAAAGTTTCTTTCAGAACTTAGAGTCGTGCTACACATGGACAGATCGATTGTGATGTATTGCGACAACACTGGAGTAGTATCACAATCTAAAGAACCAAGGAACCACAAGAAGGGAAAGCGACAAGAAGTACCACCCGATCCGGGATTTCATCCAGAGACGAGAAGTTTTGGTGGAACAGATTGCCTCCGAGAACAATCTAATTGATCCATTCACCAAGCCTCTGACTAAGAGAGTCTTCAAGAGACACTTAGATGCCATAGGGGTGGGCACCTACGGACTTACTTAGTCTTAGAGTGAAAGTGGGAGATTGTTGGGAAATATGCCTTATAAGACTAGGTTTCTGATATAAATATTGAATCTTTTAATAAAAGAGTTTATTTTCAAAAATTATTTGTGAATTTACATTTTATTTGTGAACAATTACATTTGAAAAAAACCCATTGTGTTTAAGTAAGTGGTCCATGTGAATGGAGATCTTTCACAGTAAGGTATGGACCACGGGTTACTTAACACATAAATATTTGTTCTAGACCGATTGATGAGAATGGAAATCTCATCATGTTTAGGTTATTATATTGTGAATTCCAAATAGGGAATGGCTTACCTTTAGCCAATGAGTAGTCCACTCATTTCATGACATAAGCGTATTTCGAATACGTAGAACAAGACCTATGGTAGTGGTTTCTTAAAAGTACTATATGGTAGAAACTTAGACTACAACTGCTATAGCGTGGACTAGTACTCTACGACTTGAGTATGAGTTGGTGGTCTGACGAAGTTGGAAGGATGTACTTTGATATGCTATAGTTGAGGTTCTATCGTAGGGCCAATATACTTGCATGTTGGGTATGTGTGACTAGTTAGTTAAGACAGACTTGTACAAGATAGTTTCTATACTATATCGCCCATTGTGGTTGTCTGAATGATCTAAATATCCAGGGCCCAAGGAAACATGACTTGGATGTTTGCTTTAAGGCAATTCTCTTGGAAAGCAGAAATAATCCAGGAAGTTGTGGATCATTGGACTAGAAGCCTAAGGATGGTAGATGTCATGTAGAGAGGTGTTAGTACACTTCTTCCTCTTTAAATGTACGGTGATGTATAAAGGGGTATTTTAGTCATTACACTTGTAGGTCGGAAACTTTGCAAACGCTGCTGATAGGGGCTAAATTAGTCATATTTTTCCTAGTTATTTGAGGTTCATTTGTGATATATTTTGTTCAATAACTAATCCTATTCCTTCATATTTGAGATTTTACCCTTGGAAAGGTATTTTGGTCTTTATTTCAGATTTTTTGGGTAAAACAAAGCAAAAACGTCGCAGAACAAATGAGAGGCGACGCCGGCTTGGACCCTAGAACTGGCGCCAGTCATGCACTGTTAACATGAACTACGAAGCGACAAAAAAATTGTTGAAACAGAGTAGAGTAGAACCAAGGCGGCGCTGGCTGTGAAGCTGGAACCGGCGCCGGTTGCATTCTGGAACACATTGTGCAAAATTCGAAGAAAAATCAGCGAACGAGTGGAGGAACAGAACACTACCGGCGCCGGCTCTGAGAGCCAAGGCGGCGTCGGCTGAGCCATGAAGCTGAGGCGGTGTTGTGATTTTTCTACACGGTTTTTGGTAATCTATGGAGTCTTAGTATCTTCTAACTTCTACTTGGCGAAGAACTTTGTACCGACGAGTTTAGGCACTTTCTAGGCCTATAAATAGATGAAAAACATAAGAGCAAAGGGGAGAATTCATTGATCATAATATAAAATTACTCAAACTAAGAAGGAATTCTTCAAGTTCAAGGAGGGTTGTGCAAAGGAAGAAGAAGGAGGATTGTCTATGGGTGCTTTCTTTTACTTTGTTTCTTTATCTTGAACAATGATATGTAAATTGTTTTATTGTAATTTGACATTGTCTTAGATATTCATGATATTTAGAGGTATTTGATCTTTTGATTAATTGATTGTTCTTTGGTATTTAATTACTTGTGCTAATTACAAGATTGGTTGATTGTTTCTTTCTATTGACTTGCTTGAAAAAGGGGTTGATGGTAGTTCAATTCATTGGTTTCATATTTGTTGTCTCTTAACTTGCTTGAAAAATGGGTTAATTGCTAAGAACTAGTAATTAAATGTTTATTGATGTATGTCAGAATATGGATTCATTGGTCAATTTCATGTTTTAAGTTTGCTAGAATATGGAAATTTAATCAATGATGGTGTTCAATGCATCTTTTGGGTAAGACTGGTTGAGATAGAACATGTGATCCTAAGTTACCAAGAAGATAGGGATTTATGGATTGAAAAAGAAGTGAGTCTATCTTAATCCTTCATGATGCCAAGGGAATAATTAGTTATGATAATGGTTGAGTTCTTTAAGGTCACATTTGTCTAAACAATGGTTTGAGTTACATACTTCTCCATCATTGACATGTTTATATTTATATTTTTATTTTCTTATTTTGATTTTCCTTTTTATTTATTTTTCACTTTATCAAGTCAGTTAAATAATAAAAGAAAGGTGATTAATGTCTACTTGTTCCTGGAAGATCGACACTCATTTAAACCCTATGCTCGGTTAATGATGAGTACGCTTGCTCATATGTGTAATTTGGGTTGAACGTTTTAATTTAAACTTGGTTGGGAATGTACTTAGTTATTGTATGATTTTTATACACAAGTCCAAACACATCAAGTTTTTGGCGCCGTTGCCGGGGAACAATAGCATGAAAGCTTGGATTTTGTTGATTTAACCATGTAAATATGTAAATATGTAAATATTGTGCTATCTTTTGTATCTTGTGTATCTTTGTGTACTCTTGTAATCTAATTTACTAACTTTGCTTAACTTTGTATTTTGTTGTAATCATGAATTCTGTTATCTAACTTTTATCTTGTCTTTGCTAGGTGTTAGTCTTGGTACATGATCCAATGACCTGAAGGCGATATACTAGATTTCATTTTGTTTCATTTTTATTTCTTTCTTCAAGCATTAAATTACATTATTCATCATTTCTGCATGTTCATCATTTTTATTCCGTTTAAAAGAGAGAGAGAGAGAGAGAGAGAGAGAGAGATAGAGAGAGAGAGAGAGAGAGAGAGAGAGAGAGAGAGAGAAAAAAAAAACATTAGTGTATTGATTGGCAAAATTACAAGCTCACATTGATATTTTTGGTGAGACGTCATTAAAAGCATTAGTGAATTCTTTTGTTGCTAATACAAATTCATCTGTTCAGTGGCATGAAGAAGCTTCCCAACAATTGTGTGATCAAAGGAAATACTTAGTTAAGATTGTTAAGGAGAATTATAAGTTCATGCTGGCCCATACACTCAAACAAGAGAATCTCCCAGGAGAGGAGAGATCCTATGAGGGACAACTATCCAATATGGGAAGGGAGGTATTCAATTCTTCTCTATGTGCTAATAATCCTAACCTCTCTTTGTTACATGATTTCCTAGGTTCTTCTCTTTTCTCGGAGAATATGGGTTCAAATAATGATGTGTTGAATTTATCATGCTTCAAGGAGCTGGATTTTTCAATACTATATCGTAAAAGTCCTTGGAGGATAGTGGTAATCTCTACCCTTCACCCCATTCAATGGGAGGTAATGTAGTTTTTGTAGATGTGTTGAAAAGTAAGGATTTCTTGATCCCAACTTTAAGAACACAATTACTAAGTTTAAGGGAAATTTTAATTGGAAAAATTCTTTTGAAGGGTTACTCGGTAATTTGAAAGTTCATGCATCCATTAGATACCGTGTGCACTTATATGTTGAAACAGATACTTATGTGTCTAAAGAAATGTTAGAGAATGAGATTTATGTGTTTGGCTTTGCTGAGACAAATCGTTTTCCTGAACCTTCCAATTTTCAAATGCCTCCATTCTTTCTTCATTCATTGTGCCAATCTTCTACTTTGAGCTTTAATTTCTTTTTAAAAAGTTTGATGAGGAAGCATGATGGGTGTAGAGAGTTGTTGTTTTATTTTTATTTGTTTATTATTTTAGTATTTTTCTTTAGTTTATTTTCTTTTATTTAGGTCTATTTTTATTTTATTATTATTTTCTTTGTGCTTTTATTTTTGTTTTGTTTCACAGGAATAAAATTCTCTTAGACAAGCCCTTCTCTTTACCTCAAGTTGGATATCTATTGGAGCATTATTGCACTTGGGAAGTATTACTTAACTTTCTACCCCTTTATTATTTTTGGTCCCTTTGGAGATGTTTTCTTGTGTTTATTTGTTGCCAAGGAGGACATTGTCCAATTTAAGTGTGGGGAGTGGTTTGGTGATATACTTTATCTAAGTTTTTATCAATTTTATTTGGAGCACAATGTTTGGAAAATTGGAGCACAATGAATGGAAGTTTGTTTTTCTTATTTCTTCTCTTTTATATTTTTGGTCCCATGGCATTGTTTAGTTCTTGTTATATTTCTTTGGCCATTGAGGACAATGTCCAGTTTAAGTGTGGGGGAGTGATTTGATTAACAAATCTTCTATGCATATACTTTAGCCTCATTGGGAGCAAATTTTGAGCAAAAATTTTCTAATTTTTCTAGAATTCTTGAGATTTCAAGCTGTATTTTTAATGCATGTCTTTATGATGGATTATAGAGCATATGTTCTAAATCATTTATGGCTTATGCATGACTTTTTGCACGCACTTGGACGAAGTAGTTCTTGATCAAATGCTTTACATTGTTCTCAAACCTATTTTTCTACTAAAATTCATGGAGCATTCTAGAACTTACTTGAATACCTCTCGAGGCGAAATAAGAAAGTCAATCATGATTTAACTTAGGGATGACGGTAATAGGCCTTCTTTGGATAGTTTGAGCTTTTCAAACCTATATACTATCATATTATCCCCAATGCCTATTTTGAGCCTAAATTGTTGATTTCTTTCTTTAAAACCCGTCATAATATTTTTATCCATTGCTTGTTTATGAGAGTTAGAATAATTTTCCAAATCTTTATGCTCTTGATGGATGAAAGTATATGTAAGAAAATGTTGAGGAAGAATGTGGAGATAAAGATTATGACTTGTTACTTTCAGTCATGGATCAATAACAAGTTGAGTTGGAAAGGAAAAGGGAAGAAAATAAATAGCTGCTAGAAAAGAGAGATTGAAAACAAGAAGAGAAAAGAAGAGCAACAGTAAGAGTGAGAAAAAAAGGAGTTGAAAAAGAAAAAGAAAGAAAGAGAAGAGAAAAGACTTATTGAATGGAATGAAGAAAGAAAAGATCACAAAAAGAATGGTGATTAACCTGTAAAAAGTTAAGTTCATATAAAGTACTTAACACCATTGCTGGAAATTTGAGTAATCTTATGGAAAAAATAGAGAAGAGTTAATGAAAAGATGAGAAAGAAGAGAAAAAAAGAAAAAAAAAAGGCAGGATTTGCTTGAGTGGAGTTGTAATTGCTATACAAGGTTATGGTTTGATTGATTTTCAGAATAGGAGAGCAAGAAGAGTTGGAAATTATTGATTCATTTGTTTATCCTTTTATGCTAACTCTCAGTTTCTTTGATTTTTGATTCTCCTATATCCTTCGTTTGATAAGCTACATTACAAGCCTTTAGCCTTACATTACAAGCTTAAAAGTTTTACTTGATCTAAGTAGAATCATGATATGTCTCGGATTAGTGGAGAGAGTGTGTGAAAAGTAAGCATATGGAATGCATATTTCTTTTGAGCTAAATTCTTTCCAATGGTTTGAGAATAGTGTGAAGTATTGTGATGGTTCTACTAAGTCATTTGTCACTAACACAAGTCTTGCATTGGTCGTGAAAGATGTAGTAGCATGTGTTCTATCTTCTTGAATAAAGAAAGCCTTGAAGATATTGTTTTGAAATTGATTGATTAATTGATTAAACCTTGTGTTTTCCTACTTGTTCTTGATACTTTGCTTGAGGACAAGCAAAGAGCTAAGTGTGGGGGAATATGATAGGGGCTAAATTAGTCATATTTTTCCTAGTTATTTGAGGTTCATTTGTGATACATTTTGTTCAATTGTTAGGGATATGCCCTAGAATCAATTTGTATTTATACTATTGTCGTTATGTTTTATATAATAATATGAGGTTTTCCTTTCCATGAATAGTGCATTTTGTTTTGTGGTCATCAAGTACGTGACTTGATAGTAAAACCCAACAATGAATACAATGACTATTCTAAATCTGTCACTAATCGTTTATTATTATTGGAACAATAATAAATTAAGATTAGTATGTTTGTGACTGGATGGCTATGTTTTACTGGTCATGGATATTTGTGATATCAAATCAAAACATAAATAAATGTTAGAGAATATTGGACATGACCCACTATGAGAGTACATCATGGAATATGTCATAAGTACTTTCTAGCCAAAATAATATTAAAAGTCCTTTGACCTAAATTCATCATAGTTTCTTACTTGATAAATTCTATATTTTTGACGTTGTCTAAAGTTGTCTTTAATCAGATAGTAAATTAGACTACTATTGGATATAGAATAAATCAAGGGGAGGAATATGATTGATTGTGAAAGAATTTGTCCCTCTCAATTATGGGAGAGAGATATCCATAGGCCCTTTGATAAGTTAGACTGTTAAAATGTATGGCCGTGCTCAAATATATCAATCTAAGATATTGATATCATTTGTTTGAACGGTCTACTATGAAATCAAGAAATAATTGATTAAGATTAATAAGGATGATATTCTCCATGCCTTATGCTTAATCTGGATATCGTGTGACAAAAGGACTAAATATAAAATTATGGTTTGGTTCACAGATATCACTGATCTTCATTTAATCTGGATAGTTATAATATTTTGCTAGAAACCGCTTATAACTTGTGGGCCATTTAAATATGATTTGGACACACTGCAAGTGTTAAATGAACCTATAAGGTCACACAATAAGCGAACTTGTTAGGTTATTTTTCCTGGTAACCAGATTCCATGAATCTAGAAATATGTCTAAGTTAATCGAACTTAAAAAATCTACCAGATATAATGAATCTGGAAATATGTCCACATTCGATGTATCCGGATGATGTCTAGATTATAAGAATCTAACTCGGTAAATTAATTAGTTAAATTACCGAGATAATGTCAGAATCTTATCATATCAATTTTAATTTAATTTGAATTTAAATTAAAATACGATAAGATATTATTAGGGTTGGACTCTAAGAGGTTTGGAGTGGGGTTTTAAGAAAACCCTAGCTGTCTTTTTAAGTGTGCCAATTATGTTGAGAATATTCGTGCCTCCATTCATCAGAAAAAAACCCCTCAAACCCTAGGCGCTAGCACTCCCCGGGTAACGAGTGAGTTCGCGGTGTGTATTCGATAGAGGATGTTCACATACTGCAGCGTCTGGTGATTGTTTGGGTTGAATGTACAACAGCGTAATTAGAATCAAAGGATTTCGATTACAGCAAACAGAGGTAATCCTACAAACTTACGATCTTCTTAATCGTTTACTTGGATTCTCGGAAGGGATTCGTGGATGTTTTTCGCGTTTAGGAGTCCACGAATCCTAACATCAATAACTAGTCCTATTCCTTCATATTTGAGATTTTACCCTTGGAAAGGTATTTTGGTCTTTATTTCAGATTGTTGGGATAAAACGAAGCAAAAACGTAGCAGAACAGAGGAGAGGCAGCGCCGGCTTAGACCCTAGAACTGGCGCCGGCCATGCACTATTGACACGAACTTCGAAGCGATGGAGAAATTGTTGAAACAGAGCAGAACAGAACCAAGGCAGCGTCGGCTGTGAAGCTGGACTGGCTCCGGCTGCATTCTGGAACAGATTGTGCAAAATTCGCAGAAAAATCGATGAACGAGTGGAGGAACAGAACACAATCGGCGCCGGCTGTGCCCTGAAGCTAAGGCGGTGCTATGATTTTTCTATGCGGTTTTTGGTAATCTGTGGAGTTTTAGTATCTTCCAACTTCTACTCGGCCAAGAACTTTGTACCTACGATTTAGACACTTCCTAAGCTTATAAATAGATGAAAAACACAAGGATAAAGAGGAGAATTCATTGATCATCATAGAAAATTGCTTAATCCAAGGAGGAATTCTTTTAGTTTAAGGAGGGTTGTGCATGAAGGTCTTCAAAGGAAGAAGAAGGAGGCTTGTCTATGAGTTCTTTCTTTTACTTTGTTTTCTTTATCTTGAACAATGATATGTAAATTATTTTATTGTAATTTGACATTGTTTTAGATATTCATGATATTTATAGGTATTTGATCTTTTGATTAATTGATTGTTCTTCTTGGTATTTTATTACTTATGCTGATTACGAGATTGGTTGATTGTTACTTTCTATTAACTTACTTGAAAAAGGGGTTGATGGTAGTTCAATTCATTGGTTTCATATTTGTTGTCTCTTAACTTGCTTGAAAAATAGGTCAATTGCAAAGAACTGGTAATTAAAGGTTAATTGATGTATGCCAGAATATAGATTCATAGGTTAATTTAATGTTTTAAGTTTGCCAGAATACGGAAATTTAATCAAGGATGATGTTCAATACATCTTTTGGGTAAGACTGGCTGAGACAGAACATGTGATACTAAGTTACCTAGAAGATAGGGATTCATGAATTGAAAAAGAAGTGAGTCTATCTTAATCATTCATGATGCCAAGAGAATAATTAGTTATGATAATAGTTGAGTTCTTTAAGGTCACGTTTGTCTAAACAATGGTTTGAGTTACATACTTCTCCATCATTGACATGTATATATTTCTATTTTGATTTTCTTATTTTGATTTTCCTTTTTATTTGTTTTTCACTTTATCGAGTCGGTTAAACAATAAAAGAAAGGTGATTAATATCTACTTGTTCCTGGAGGATCGACACTCATTTGAACCCTATGCTCGGTTAATGATGAGTACGCTTGCTCATATATGTGAGTTGGGTTGAACGTTTTAATTTAAACTTGATTGGGAATGTGCTTCATTGTTGTATGATTTTTATACCCAAGTCTGAACACATCAACAGCACTGTCATTGGGGTTAATATTTTCTTATGGTGATATTAGAAAATATTTAAAATGCAAAATACAACTATTTATATGGCAAGGGTATTTTGTTTTAGTAGCCAAGGCAGTGTGTCTTTTGGTCCCCTTATATAGACCATGAGTCTTAATTAAATACCTGCTAAGGAATTGATCTTAAATTAAATGGAATTTATTTTATTTAAGTAGTCTGATTTAATTATTGGGCTAGAATAAAATAAAGGTCCATGGAGAGAGATAATTAATTAAATTAGTTTAGTGGGTTAATTAATTTTTCAGGGCTTTGGCCCAGTTTGAATAATTAAAGATTAACCTGGGACTGAACTGATATAGGCTTATTTTTTGGACTAGTTTATTTGGGTTGGAAAAATTAATTATTTGTTGGGCCATTAAGTTGGTTCTAATTAGAATAATTAATTTAGTCCAAAACATTAAACTAAGGATCCAATAGCCTAGTCTAGTTTAACCTGGGGTTTTATATAGGTTAAATAGGAGGATTGGTGATTACGTTATTTTTTGACAGACTTTTCTCTGTGGAAAAAGAACCACACGTCTCTCTCTCTCTCTCTCTCCAGAAAATATTCCATAGTTCTGTTAGTTGTTCACCAAGCGGAATTTGGCAGGCCATATACTAGATGATCGAGAGTTTGGCGTTCACCTATATGCAAAGATGGAGTAGGAGGCTTGCAGACATCGCACCAAAGGTTTCTTCCAGAGCACCTATCCTGGTTGCACACATTCCGGTCCAGCCAATTCTTAGAACCAGGAAAAGTGGTAAGAAATTTTTAACCTTGGAGTCTTGCTAGAGCTGAACTGGCTTTGGCTAGGGCTGTCAGAGCCGGCCCCGGCCCTGGACGAGAATTCCTTTGTTCTTGGTTTTTCCAGTTTTTTTGTATTTGCTTCCGCTGCGTGCTCTATGTTTTCCCTTTTTAAGCCTTCAATTTTTGCCGTCGTTGCCAAGAAGTTTGATTAATCTTGTTTATGCATTGTTGTTTGAGTATTATTTGATTTATCTAGTTTGAATATGGAAAATATGATGAATGTGGGGAAAGTTTCTTGGCAAAGTTTTGTATTATAGGTTGAAACTTTGCTTAGCTTTGAGTTGTGGTAACTAATGTGAGGAGATAAAAGATCTTTAAGAGGAAAGATTGTTGCAAATTGTGGAAAATTTTTGTGAGTTGAAAAATTGACAAAATGAGTTCAGTATTGTTTTCTCTATAAAGATGAGAAAGTATTGTTTTTACTTGATTACGGGGGCCAATACGAATAGTGAAAAGAAATCCACTTTCTTAAGGCTATGAATACCCAAGAGCAAAAGAGAGAAATTGCGTTGAAAAAACGATGAATGATGACTAAAAGGAGGCCAATATGGTGTGTGAAAAGAAATCCTTGTACTTTAGGCTATCAATTCCCTACGTCACTGAAAAAATTGAGAGAAAAAAAAAAGTTTTGAGTGTTTTCCTTACATCATGACTTGAGTTGTACAATTTTCGGATTTATAATTCTTGAGTTGGTAGATAGCTTGATTTGTATGATTCATATTATCTATGCTTTTTACTTAAAGGGGTGAAAAAATTTTTTTAGACTAAGGTATAAACTGTTAGGATTCGTAGACTCCAAAATGCCAAAAACATCCACAAATCCCTTCTGAGGACCCAAGCCAAACATGTAAGACGATTTAGGAATTACAAAATTACCTCTGTTCGGCGTAATCAAGATTCTTAGATTCTGGTTTTGCTGTCGTACGTGCAACTCGAACAATCACCAGATGCTGTAATATGCAAACACCCTCTATCGGATACACACAGTGAATCAACTCGTTACCCCGGGAGTACTAGCGCTTAGGGTTTGAGTAGCTTGAATTTTTCTGGTGAATAGAGAGACGAATATTAACAGAGAGCACCCTTGATAAGACGGTTATGGTTTTCTTTTAAAACCACCCAAACCTCTTGGAGTCAAGCTCTAATAATATCTTATCATAATTTATTTTACATTCAAATTAAATTAAAACAGATATGATAAGATTTGCCATTACTCGGTAATTTAACTAATTAATTTACCGAGTCAGATTTTTACAATTTGAACATCATGCAGATACATCAAATGCGGACATATTTCCAGATTCATTGTATGTGGTTAATTTTCTAGGTTCGATTAACTTAGATATATTTTTAGATTTATCGAACCTGGTTACCAGATAAATAATCTAACAAGTTTGCTTATTGTGTGACACTATAACTTCATTTAACACTAGCAGTGTGCCCAAATCACATTTAAATAGCCCACAAATTATAAGCGATTTCTAGCAAAACATTATCACTACTAGGTTAAATGAAGATCAGTGATTTCTTTGAGCCAAACCATAACTTTATATTTAGTCTTTTTTGTTAGTGTTATACCCTAGAGGCAATTACTTGTACGTTGTATATGACACATTTTATTTTAATAAAAGGCATTATTTATCTTACAATTTTTTTTTTGGTTTCCTTTTATGTAATATAACTGTTAGATAAAGTCCATAGTACAACACTGTGTTAAGGAAATCATGACAGAGATCATGATATGAGATTCCTACTACACTATACAGTGTTATTACTTAAATAGTTCCTAGTCATAGTATTAATGAGATAAAACATCATTAATATGTTAAAACTAGCATGTGTTAGACTTACTAATTTGATCAGGCGGTGGTTCTCATATCCATGAGTTTTGAGATATTCAAAGTTAACACATAGATGCTTGTTAATGGAACAAGTACATTGGATGACCTAACTTTGAGATAATCACATGGATAACTATTTAGTGCCAGTGATATAACTCAATATAGCAAGCGTGCAAGTATCTTTAGACTTGAGATCTCCAAGGTACTTTGTTTGCTGAGCATTGTGCTTTGATTCCAATCTCTAGAGCTAGATTGAGGGCAGCCTATAGGATGGATATTGGGTACATTGTGAGGTAAACGAAAATAGTTGAGAGGGTCAATAAAGGATTCACTACTCTTAATAGTAGGGGTGAATATCTCATGGCCACTTGTAGGAATTACTACTCGAGAAGTCCTTGGCCAAGGCGACAATGTATTGGAAACAGTTCCTATTGATACACATCTAGAGTAGTGGGTTTCTGGTACAGGTACTATTATATTCAGGCCAGAATTAATATATATTCTGGAGGGAGTTGGCACTAATTCTGTACTCCAAACCGAATGAGATATTGTATGGTGAAAGGAGTAAATTGCACTGTAGTTTGTTATTGAAGGATTCATGTCAAGCCACTTGACTTCCTGGACTCTTGGGTGGTTATGAAGTGTTGGTAGATACCACTCATGATATGGGAATATGGGTTAATTAATTGATGAATTAATAAACCAATCCTGATTAGAATTAATAGGATTAATTCTAATTAATTATGAATTATTAATCTAAAAAATGTTTTGATTAATTCATGTTCGCTACCAATTGACCGAGAAACCTAATAGGTCACACAAAATAGAGGATTATATACCCAAGATGTTATTTGATAACATAGTGGGGTTAATTGTGAGAAAGAGTTGTTGTGGACAAATTATAATTAGTTATAATTTATGGTCTAAATTGTAATTGTGAGAAGTTGATGTTTCTAATTACAAATAGGGAATTCTAACTATTTTAGAATTCTCAGTTGGAGTGTTTTAAGTAGGGTTTTTCGTGAGTTATAGGATGATATACGATACTTTTTTTTTTTTTGTGTAAGACACGAAAAACAACTCCAAAGACCTTCTCTTCTCTCTCTCTTATTGTTTTTTAGCACAAGAACAATAAACCCTAGCCGCCATTATTGGTTTATATTAGCACATAAACATCTTGGTGCTTAAGTGTTATTTTCCGTGTGGATTTCTGTTAGAGATAATCACATACTGTGATTGTAGTGGTTGGCGTTCCACTCTAGTGGTGTTTGATCAAGGGGATTGTTGGATCACGTCTCGACTTGAGGAAGCAAAATTTTGTTCTTCACACGATCAAAGAAAGATAAAAAGCTATTACCTTTGTTCTCTTTATGTCTTGTTTTCCACACGTATACGGATCCTAGGTTAGTATCTCATTCTTATTTTTCCTCTACGCCATTTATGATATGCGTGAGATACCCAACATTTTTGTCACACGATATCTAGATTAAGCATAAGGCACGGAGCATGTCATCCTTATTAAGCTTAATTAATTATATCTTGATCTCATAGTAGACTGTTCAAACAAATGATATCAATATCTCAAATTGATATATTTGAGCATGACCATGCATTTTAATAGTCTAACTTATCAAGGGGCCCATGGATATCTCTCCCATAATTGAGAGAGACAAATTCATTCACTACTAATCATATTCCTTTCCCTGATTTATTCTATATCCTACAGCAGTCTAATTTATTATCTGGTTAAAGATAACTTTAGACAATGTCAAAATATAGAATTTATGAAGTAGGAAACTATGATGAATTCAGGTCGAAGGGCTTTTAATATCATTATGGCTAGAAAGTACTTATGACATGTTCCATGAAGTACTCTCACAATAGGTTATGTCCAATACAATGTTCTCTAATATTTATTTATGTTTTGACTTGATATCATATATATCCATGACCAGTAAAACAAAGCCATCAAATCACAAACATACTAGTTTTAATTTATTATTGTTTCACTAATAATAATAATTGATGCGTTCGGAATTAGGTATAAAAATCATACAACAACTAAGAACATTCCCAATCAAGTTTAAAATTAAAAAGTTCAACCCAAATCACACATATGAGCAAGCGTACTCATCATTAACCGAGCATAGGGTTCAAATAAGTCTTGATCCTCTAGGAACAAGTAGACATTAATCACCTTTCTTTCATTGTTTAACCGACTCGATAAAGTAAAAAATAAATAAAAACAAAATCAAAATAAAAATATATACATGTCAATGATGTAGATTTATGTAACTCGAACCATTATTTAGACAAACATGACCTTAAAGAACTCAACCATCATCATAATTTATTATTCCCTTGGCATCATGAAAAATTAAATTAGACTCACTTCTTTCCCAATCCATGAATCCCTATCTTCTAAGTAACTTAGTATCGCATACTCTGTCTCAACTAATCTTACCCAAAAGATGTATTAAACACAATTCTCTGATTAAGTCCCATTCTCAGGTAAACTTAACCCATGAAATTAACCAATTGAATCCATACTCTGGCAAACATCAATTAACCTTTAATTACTCCGTTCTTAGCAAGTAACCCCATTTTCAAGCAAGTTAAAAGACAACAAATATGAAATCAATCAATTGAACTACCATCAACCCTATTTTCAAGCAAGTTAATGGAAAACAATCAATTAATCTTGTAATAAGCACGAGTAATTAAATATCAAGAATAATAATTAATTAATCAAAAGATCAAATAACTCTAAATATCATGAATATCTAAACCAATGCAAATTACAATAAAACAATTAAAACATCATTGTCAAGAAAAAGAAAACAAAGTAAAAGAAAGCACTTATAGACAAGCCTCATTCTTCTTCATTTGAAGACCTTATTGCACAACCCTTCTTGAACTTGAAGAATTCCTCCTTAGATTGAGTAATTTTCTATGATGATCAATGAATTCTCCCTTTTTCCCTTATGTTTTTCACCTATTTATAGGCTTAGGAAGTGCCTAAACTCGTTGGTACAAAGTTCTTGATCAAGTAGAAGTTGGAAGATGCTAAAACTCCTCAGATTACCAAAAACTGCGTAGAAAAAATCAAGCACTGCCTTAGCTTTTGGGCACAGTTGGCGCTGCCTTGGCTATTGGAGCCGGCGCCGGTTGTGTTCTGTTCCTCCACTCGTTCATCGATTTTTCTTCGAATTTTGCACAATGTGTTCCAGAATGTAGCTGGCGCCAGTTCCAGCTTCACAGCCAGCGCCGCCTTAGTTTTGTTCTGCTCTGTTTCAACAATTTTTCCGTTGCTATGAAGTTCGTTTCAACAATGCACGACCGACGCCGATTCTAGGGTCCTAGTCGGCGCCGCCGCTCCTCTGTTTTGCACGTTTTTATTTTGTTTTACTCTAAAAATCTGAAATAAAGAATAAAATACCTTTCCAAGGGTAAAATCTCAAATATGAAGGAATATGACTAGTTATTGAATAAAATGTATTACAAATGAACCTCAAATAACTAGAAAAAATATAACTAATTTAGCCCCTATCAATAATCGATTAGGGACAGTTTAGGAATAGTCATTATTTTGATTATAGTATTTTACAATCAAGTCACATACTTGATGACCACAGAACTAAATGCACTATTCATAGAAAAAAATGCTTCGTATTATTACATAATACATAATGACAATCGTATAAGTACAAATTGATTCTAGGGCATATCCTTCACATAAACGTGATTAATTTGACTTTAAGAGTTTTGTGATGTCTTGTCAAATATTTTAAAGTTTAATTGTTTTTAAAGAGTTTATGGATGGCAAGAGTTTTATCTAAAGTTTGAAAGGAAGTTATAATCCTTGTTACTTTTTAAAATTTTTGGAATGATAAAAGTCTTATGTTTTATTGATAATTTTTTTGGCTTAAGTGTTTTTGCTTGAGGACAAGCAAAAGTTCAAGTGTGGGTGTATATGATAGGGGCTAAATTCATCACTATTTTTCTAGTTATTTGAGGTTAAATTGAGATATTTTTGATGTAATAACTAGGCATATTCCTTCTTATTTTACAATTTGCATGTAGAATGTGTTTTTGACAAATTTGAGCATATTTAAGTTGGCTTCGAGAAAAAAGTGGACAAATGCCAGAAAGGACCTGGCGCCAGGTGTAGCTAAGGTACTTTAGGGATTTTGGTAATGCGATAACACTTACAGCAGTAGAAAAACATAAATCCTCGCCCAAGATCACATGCATATAATTTAAACAAGAAAAAGAAATAAGTACAAGTTTGACCTCTATCATCCAAAATTTTCTTTCTTGTAGAATGATTGAGGAGCAATCCAAATACACTTATTCAAAATCTAGTCGACATCGGTGTCCAAGACGAGCCACTCCAATCTCAGTGTAAGGTTGGCTCTGATAGTATCCATACGACTCGAGGAAACAAATAATGAGTCTCTACTAGAAGACTCTCTTTTCAGAAGAAGAAGAAGAAGAAGAAGAAGAAGAAGAAGAAGAAGAAGAAGAAGAAGAAGAAGAAGTTGTGTGTTCTGAATTCACTGGGAGCACAATTCTCTCTGTTAAATTCAAGTGGTCAATCCCCACGACATCATCTCTAGAAAATCCCCCAAAGAAACTGTGCTTCCGTAAGTTCTAATCAAATTAGAATTTCCAAATTATAATTGGAAACTATAAGTTTTAGCAATCACAATTTGGCCCAAAATTATAGCTAGTTATAATTTGGCCACAATTACTTCTATTTCTCGCAATTAACCCCACAATATTATCAAATAACATCTTGAGTACTTAATCCTCTATTGTGTGTGACCTATTAGGTTTCCTAGTCTATTGGTACGGAATATAAATTAATCCAAACATCTTTGAGATTAATAACCCTTAATAGTTTAGAATTAACTTATTAATTTTTATCAGGATTGGTTTATTAAATCATCAATTAATAAACTTATATTCAGTAGATCATAAGTGGTATCTAACAACATATTATAACCGCCCAAGAGTCCAGGACGTTAAGTGCCTTGACATTAACCCTTCAATAACAAACTACAGTGTAATAAATTTCTTTCACCATACAATATCTCATTCTATTTAAAGTACAGAATTAGTACCAACTCCTTCTAGAATAAAAATTAATTCTTGTCCGAATATATTAGTACTTATACCAAGAATCTACTACTCTACATGTATATCAATTGGAATTATTTCCAATACACAATCACATTGGCCAAGATTTCACGAGTAGTAATTCCAACAAGTGGCCATGAGATATTCACCCCTACTATTAGGAGTGGCGAATCTTTTATTGACCCTCTTAGCTACATTCATTTACCTCCTATGGTACCTAATATCTATCCCATAGGTGGCCCTCGATCTGGTTCCAGAGATTGGAATCAAAGTACAATGCTCAACAAACAAAGTACCTTGGAGATCTTTAGTCTAAGGATACTTACACATTTGCTATAATGAGATTCTATCACTGGCACTAAATAGTTATCCATGTGATTATCTCATAGTCAGCTCATCGAATGTACTTGTTCTATTAACAAGCAACCACGTGTTAACTTTGAGTATCTTAATACTCACGGATATAAGTGTTAGTGTTGTGCCCTAGAGTCACTTGTACATTGTATATGAGACATATTATTTTAATAAAAGGTATTATTTATCTTATAATTTCTTTTATTTAATTTGAAGTAATATAACTGTTCGATAAAGTCCATAGTACAACACTGTGTTAAGGAAATCATGATATAGATAATGATATGAGATTCCTACAACACTGTATAGTGTTAGACCTTAAATAGTCCCTAGTCATAGTATTAATGAGACATGACATCATTAATGCGTTCAGACTAGCTAGCATGTGTTAGACTTCCTGATTTGATTAGGCGGTGGTTCTCATATCCGTGAATATTGAGATACTCAAAGTTAACACATGGATGCTTGTTAATGGAACAAGTTCATTGGATAACCTAGCTTTGAGATAATCACATGGATAACTGTTTAGTGCCAGTGATATAATCTCAATATAGCAAATGTGCAAGTATCCTTAGACATGAGATCTCCATGGTACTTTGTTTGCTGAGCATTGTACATTGATTCCAATCTCTGGAGCTCGATCAAGGGCCATCTATGGGATGGATATTAGGTACATTGTGAGGTAAACAAAAGTAATTGAGAGGGTTAATAAAGGATTCACCACTCCTAATAGTAGGGGCAAATATCTCACGGCCACTTATAGGAATTACTACTTGAGAAGTCCTTGGCCAAGGCGATTGTGTTTTGGAAATAGTTCCAATTGATACACATTTAGAGTAGTGGGTTCCTGGTACAAGTACTATTGTATTCAGGCCAAAATTAATTATGGAGGGAGTTGGCACTAATTTCGTACTCCAAACCGAATGAGATATTGTATGGTAAAAGGAGTTAATTGCACTGAAGCTTGTTATTGAAGGGTTCATGTCAAGCCATTTGACTTCTTGGACTTTTGGATGGTCATGATATGTTGTTAGATACCACTCATGATCTAGGAATATAGGTTTATTAATTGATGAATTAATAAACCAATCCTGATTAGAATTAATATGACTAATTCTAATTAATTATGGATTATTAATTTCAAAGATATTTAGATTAATTCATGTTCTCTACCAATTGACTGGGAAACCTAATAGGTCATACACAATAGATGATTATATACTCAAGATATTATTTGATAACATGGTGGGGTTAATTGTGTGAAAGAGAAGTTGTCGTGGATAAATTATAATTACTTATAATTTGTGGTCCAAATTGAAATTGTGAGAACTTAATGTTTCCAATTACAATTAGAGAATTCTAATAGGATTAGAATTCTCAGTTTTAGTAGGGTTTTTCGGTTTTATATGCAGGGCATGCACTAAACCCTAGATGATGGTCTTTGGATGGCAACAACATCTCCAAAAACTCTCCTCTTCTTCTCTTTCTCGTGGTTCTTGAATCAAACCCTAGCCGCCATCTGTTTCTACTAGCACAGGAAATTTTGATGCTTGAGTATTCCTCTGTGTGGATTATTGTTAGAGATAATCACACACTATTATTATAGTGGTTAGACGTTCAATTCTCGTGGAGTTTGATCAAGAGGATTGCTGGATCGCACCTCGACTTGAAGAAGAAAAGTTTTGTTCTTCGGATGATCATAGAAAGGTAAAAAGCTGTTTCCTTTTATCTCTTCATGTCATGTTTTCCACACATATACGGGTACTGGGATCGTATCTCGTTTTATTCTTCCGCTACGCCGTATATGATACGAGCCTCTGATACCCAACAATGGTATCAGAGATATGCTATGTGTGGTTTACGGACATTGTTTTTGGCATGAAAACTGGTTTCTTGTATTCGTGTTTATTTTTGTTTACTATGAAAATTGATTTCACTCGAGTTGAAATTGTTTCAAGCATTGTGGGTTAGGTTCGTAGCACAATATGATTGTGTAAAAGTTACAGCATATTTCAAAAGATGCTTTCTTTATGTGCTGAAAATTTTCTGCAGAAAAACGTTTTCTTGAAAACATGTTGATTGCCTTCCGTTTCATCTTCTGAATTTGATTTTCTGTTTTGTTTTGTTTAAACTAATAAATTGGTTGTTGTTTTAAGCTTCAAAATAGAAAATACTGCTAAGAATTGATCTCATTGAAAATTTGTAGAAAAAGAAGTCACTAGAAATTGTTTCTGGAAAATTTTCAAAATTGCTGCCATTGTTCCTGACTACAGCCGGTGCCAGCTCCGTGCTGTTTGGCGAACATTCGAAAATCATTTCTGAAAAGTTTTTTCTTTAAAATCAGAACGCAGCCAGCACCGGCCTTGGTTTCCAAACCGGCGCCGATTTTTGCTCTGTTTTACACGTTCCAGCTATTTTAAAAAATATATATTTCCTGGAATAGAATTTTGAAAGGGAAAAATCTCATTTGATGAGAGGCAGTAAATTTAGTTTTGGGACTGCCATTTTCGCTGCCAGAGACGGGACCCAAAAGCATTTTCTCAAAATTAATTTTGAAACAAACAATTTAATTTTTCAAAATAGTGATTTTAAAATTAATGTATTTTTCTAAAATATTGATTTTAGAATTTGTTTTATTTTTTTAAAATAGTGATTTTGGAATAATAATAACTATATGTTTTTTTTTTTGTTTAAGCATAGTTAATGGCATACTGGATGGTTATGGACTAAAACCAATTAAATCTGTTCATGCATTTTACAGTTTTGGTTTTTTATGAAATAGGGCCTGCGTGTCCTGCATTCTCTAGAATTCTTGTGTAATTCTCTTCTCATCTAACTTCCCTCGAATGTAACTCGAGGTTTTCTCTCTTTAGGAAATTATGTAATTAGTTTACATATGTTAGATAGGAGTAGAATTATTCTATTTTGGAGATAGCAACCAAGACAGGGCAAGAAGGTCAAACCTTCTACTTAAATCATGCATGAACACACAGGGTAACTAATATTAATTTCTTTTTTGGCTCAAAGAAATTAATTTAGGGTAAAGTCCATAATCGTACCACATAATCGCTTTATTACCATGATTATCAATTATGTAATTTATTAATTTTTATGCATATCATTTATTGAAATCACTAAAAGGAACAAATCCTTCAATTAATATTAAACCCAATTCCTTTCGTTAATATAGTAAGAATGAGAGTACCTTTTCAAGACCAGGTTGTTAGGCAAACCCAAGCCTACTTGACATCGGGCATGTTCAAGCTATGGAGTTAAATTCTTTTAGAATTAAATTCCTGATTAATGGGTCGGGTTTAACTAAATTCTTTATCCCGGTTGGGTAAACTCAAGAATAAAGAAATTTAGAGAAAAAGTTGGGGTAGCCCAAACGGCTTTAAGATTAAAAGCTGTTAATCATCCAATGATCCACTAGTTACATACGATGTAATTAGAATTGGATACCTACCAATGAACTCAAGGGTGGCTTGTTGGGCAAACCCAAGGTTATTCTTGAGGAATTTGGATACCGGTCCACTAGAAAAGTTTCCAACGGGCTTTTCCAAATCAGTAGTGGGGGCTATTGGTTTGGGTAAAATAGTGGAGTAAAAATGCGTTTGATTAAAGTACTAATTATTTGCATATCATGTGCATATACAAGTAGCTAATACTCTCTGTCTTTACATCTAGGTCGCTTGCATCATGTCTACAAACTTAAACCTACGTAGCATCTTGGAAACCAACAAGTTAACCGAATCAAACTATCTTGACTGGTATAGAAATTTGAGAAGCGTTCTCAATTCGAAAAAGTTGCTCTACGTACTAGATACTCCTATTTTGCCACCACCAGCTCAAGATACTCATGCTGATGAGCATGTTGTCCACAAAAAGAACAAGGAGGATAGTGATACAGCATCATGTATTATGCTGGCATCCATGACTCTTGAGTTGCAAAAATAGCATGAGCATATGGATGCTCAATCGATTATACTACATCTTCGAGAGCTGTTTGATGCCTAAGCCAGAAGAGAGTGATATGAGATCTTGATGAGACTCTGCTTCATCATGGAGGTCAAGATAAAGGAGGGGAAGTATAGCCATGCAAGGACAAGGGTCGACGATGAAGACGGACGAAACTCGTCCAAAAAGGAGGCCATCAGAGAACGGTCGACGCCAGCTCCAAGCAGCCAAACAGGCACCAGCCTCATTCTACTCAACAACAGGTTCATCTATTGTTCGACCACCTGAAGACAGATCCAAACTGGTGCCGGCTGTGATGTCCAAACCGGCGCTAGCTTCCCCCTGGGCAACCGTCGACTGTTTCGCGTTTTAATGCTTTTCTCTGATTTTCTTCACTTTTAATTGCTTGTAAAGACTTATTATAATCCAAAACTGTAATTAAACCTCAGGAATTACTTATCTAGGGTTAGGATAGTATAAATAGAACCTTTAGTGATTTGAAAACACAATACACTTCACTTGAATTCAAATTTGAGAAGGGAATCTTGAGAGGCCCTAGCCTCCTTGTTCATCTTGTTCAAGACTAAGCTAAAGGGTTAGTCCTCCTTTTGTAAGAGTCTATAAATCTTTTGGATAATCCAATGTTATTTCGTTGAATGGGTCTTAGTTGCTTTGTTCTTCTAAGGTTTGTTTGAAATCCAATATTTGGGTGCCTATTTTCTCTATTATATTTATTCTTGTTTGTCTTTGTTGCTTCAAGGATATTGGGGTGAGATTATAGTAGAAATTCATACTTTTATTGAGGGTCTTTGAAGCTTAATTCTTCAAGGGTTTGATAGAGGGTAGGTGGTTATTTGAGTTTTCTTCTTTTTATCTCAAGAACCTCTGTTTTTGTTCCTTTGACTTGAGCTGAACACTTAGCCAACTGAAACGCCCACAACACCAGGAAAAGCCACCAAGAATTCGTATCAAAGAGTTTGGTATCAGAGCAAGGAAAATCTTGATTCCTATCAAAGCTTGAAAGCAAGAAAAAGGAGCCTTGCAAAGTGAAGAAAAAGAAAATAGAGAAAAATCCCGTCACTAAAAAAATTGCACCAAAAAGGTCTTAAAATTTTTGTTATATCTTGATTTTTCTGTTGGGAAATTGCACCTTGATGTTGTTATAATCCTTGGGAACAAATTTATCTTGTGATTGTGGTGAAATTTGGCTTCAATATGGATGAAAATGCTGATTGTTCTCAAGTGATGAGAATTACATCCAAGGTGTTTGATAAGTGTTCTATGAGAATATTTTTGGCTATAATTGGGATCTTTGATTCTTAATTTTCATTTCTTGGGATATTAGGACTTAGTATATCACTTTATTGTTAAATTCCATGTTCATTGAACTTGATTTTTCTATTGCACCTTTGTGATCATCTTTTTCTTCATCATCCTAGTTCTAGTTGTTCTTGTTTCTTTGTTGTTGATAATTCTTATTTGTTTCTTGCTTAGAAGTGTTTCTTTTGTGTCTAGTGCTTGTTCTTGTGTTGATTGAGTCCACTTTTCTTAAAACTCTTGACTTAAAACTTATTTCCTTGAGGTGCCCAACAAGTGTTTGTTGAAATTCCCTAAGACCTCCTACTTGGAAAATTAATTGGATTTGTGTGATTCACTAAGTTGGACTAAAATTTTAGTTATTGGGGAGAATTGGGATTGAATAAGAAGGCTTGAGTGTTGAGAAAAAGGCAAGAGAGAGAGCCAAATATTAAAAGAGCCTAAGAGAGTAAACACGAGCATGGAGTGATGAACCTTGAGAGCCACACACAAGGAAGTGAAGTGAGGATCTATTTTTCTTTCTAATCTCTTTGTTTTGCAGGAATAAGTAAATATTCCATCACCATGGCCCATGAACAAGAGATCTTTAGGCCAAACTTAAGTGGACCTAGTAGGCCTCAAGAAGAACCCATTAATGCTAGGGGTTTGCGTGAGGACTTGCAAGTCATGATGAGAACTATGCAAAATAAATTCCAAAACATGACGAGCGAGTTGATAAATCATCTTGGACAATCTTCTACCGTTGCTTAAAGGAGAGGTCAAGAGCAATTTGAAGTGCCAAGTCCAAGGATGAGGGATGGTGATGCCCATACTCCTTCGTTACATGCCTAACAAGGGGAAGAATGAAATGAACACTCTATTGGGGGTTTCCAATAAGTTCTTATGAGAGGAAGGAGACATGGCTTGAGAGGAGGATGAGGAAGGGGCCAAGCAAGGAATGAAGGGATCAATATAAGGGGGGTGGAAAGAGAATTTGAGGGAGTTGATGAGTGGTATGAGGGGGACAAGTTGAGGCCTTTGGGGAACATCATAGAGGATGGGGTAATAGAGGAGGAAGGAGAGAAGGAAATGATGTGGAGAGGAAGTTGAGCCATATTAAATTAAAAATGCCCACATTCTATGGTAAGAATGACCCCGAAGCTTATTTTGAGTGGGAAAGCAAAATGGAGATATTTCTAGAAAGCCATACCTATAGTGATAGGTCCAAAATGAGGTTGGCTATCTTGGGATTTTCGGAGTATGTTTTGGTATGGTGGGAGCAAGTTAGTGCTCAAAGGAGACAAATAGGTGTGGAAACCATGGCTAGTTAGAATTTGTTGAAAGACAGATAAGGGCAAGGTTTATACCACACCATTACTATAACGATCATTACCAAAGGCTCTAATCACTCAAGCAAAGGAACAAGAGTGTGGAAGATTACCATAAGGAGATGGAAGTTATGTTGATGAGAGCTCAAATCCATGAAAATCCTAAAGCAACAAGAGCAAGGTTTTTGGGAGGATTAAATAGGGAGATTGCCAATTTGGTGGAATTGCACCCTTATTATCAATTGGAGGATATGGTACAGTCCGCTAGTAAAGGACGGCATTTACTAGACCATCACTTCCAAACCCCAACACAACTAGCAAGGTGCCAGCTAAGAAGGATGAAACCCCTAAACCATTTCAAAGGGAATTCAACAAACCTAGGGAAGCTTGGAAACTTAGAGAAGATTGAAAGCCTAGGAAGGAATGGAAACCTAGGGAAGGATGGAACAAGGATAAGGGGAAAGCCATGGAGATGCCACAAAGGAATAGAGATATCAAGTGTTTTAAGTGGCTTATATATGGACATACTTCCCATGAGTGTCTAAGCAAGAGAACAATGTATACTAATCCCTATGGTGAGGTTTCTACCGATGAAGAAGAAGAGGAAGAAAGGTACCATAGAAACCAAGAGGGAAATGCAGATGAGGAGAGTGATAAAGGGGAAGTTGTTGGTCAAGAATACTCATTAGTGGGAGTCACAAGAAGGTCATTGAATTCACAAGCCACTGAGGATCAAGATCACCAAGAAAGAGAGAATATTTTTCTACACTAGGTGTCTAATCAACAAGACCCCATGTAGTGTCATTGTGGATAGTGAAAGTTGCACTAACGTGATTAGTGCAAACTTAGTTGAAGAATTGGACATGAAGTGGATAAAACATCCCAAGCCCTATAAATTGCAATGGCTGAATGATAGTGGGGAATTGAGAGTGAACAAACAAGTTTTGGTATCTTTTGAGATGGGGAAGTATATGGATAAAGTGCTATATGATGTGGTACCCATGCAAGCAGGTCACTTGCTCCTAGGGAGGCCTTGGCAATACGATAGGCATGTTAAGCATGATGGGAGGAAGAATACTAATTCCCTATTCAAGGAGGGAACTAAGTTTACCCTTACCCCCATGGCCCCTAGTGAGGTGAACAAAGATCAAAGAATCATGAAAGAGTAAGAAAACAAGAAGGGAATGCATGATATTAAGCCAAAGCAGGAAATTGAGAGGAGAGAAAAAGAGAGGCAAGAAAAAGAGTTTGGTATGAGTGAGCAAGGACAAGAGAAGGGAGGTAAAAGAAGAGTGAATTTCTGTGCAAAAGAAAGCGAGGTCATGGAGGCTATGGAAGCTAAGGAACTGGTTATTATTCTTTTATGCAAAGGTTCATATGTTTCTACTGATGATTTTTCATTGTCTTTGCCTAATGAGATTGTAGCTGTTCCTCAAGAATTTGAAGTTGTTTTTCCAAAAAAGGTGGTCAATCGAACACTCACCCAATTCTTGCTGACCATAATCAAGGAGAACTTGACCAATTAGGTGGAATGCTGGATGCACCTTGAGTTTGTTTGCAAACGGGCTTTTCACTCCACCACTTTTTATTCTTTTTTCAAAATTGTGAATGGTTTTAGTCCCTAACTCCTTTCAAATTGATTCCCTTACCTGTAGGTGAACGAATGAACCTTGATGGAGCTAAGAAGGTGGTAATGATGAAAGTATTCCATGTAGATGATGGCAAGGATTCAGAGACGAATCATTTTCAAGAAGGAGGAGATGATGAGACTCCACTTCATCATGGAGGTCAAGATAAAGGAGGGGGAGGTGTGGCCATGCAAGGACTAGGGCCGGCGATGAAGACAGACGAAACTCGTCCAAAAAGGAGGCCACCAGAGGACAATCGGTGCCAGTTCCAAGCAGCCAAACCGACACCGGCCTTATTTTGCTCAACAACAGGTTCATCAGTTGTTCGACCGCCCGAAGACAGATCCAAACCGGCACCGGCTGTGATGTCCAAACCGGTGTCGGCTTCCCCCTGGGCAACTGTCGACTGTTCCGCGTTTTAATGCTTTTCTCCGGTTTTCTTCACTTTTAATTGCTTGTAAAGATTTATTATGACCCAAAACTGTAATTAAACCTCATGGATTACTTAGTTGGGGTTAGGATATTATAAATAGCACCTTTAGTGATTTGAAAACACAATACACTTTACTTGAATTCAAATTTGAAAAGGGAATCTTGAGAGGCCCTAGCTTCCTTATTCATCTTGTTCAAGACCAAGCTAAAGGGTTAGTCCTCCTTTTGTAAGAGTCAATAAATCTTTTGGATAATCCAATGTTATTTTCTTTGAATAGGTCTTAGTTGTTTTGTTCTTCTAATGTTTGTTTGAAATACAATATTTGAGTGCCTATTTTCTCTATTCTATTTATTTTTGTTTACCTTTTTTGCTTCAAGGATATTGGGGTGAGATTATAGTAGAAGCTTCTACTCATCTTAAGGGTCTTTGAGGCTTTGTTCTTCAAGGGTTTGAAAGAGTGTAGGTTGTTTGGTTACTTTCTCCTTTTGTCACGAGAAAAATCACTGTTTTGAGTCCCATTATTTGAACTGAATAATTAGCCAACTAAAACACCTATAACACCAAGAAAAGCCACAAAGAATTCGTATCAGATCTCAAAGAAACTATTCCATTGCAAAATGGCAGAGGGTTCTTCTATTGCCACTCATGGGCTGAAGATGTTGGGCTTAATAGAGAAGCCTGGATCTCTCGGGTTTGTGATGGATCATGATTTAAGTGTTGACTTAGTTCTTCAGTTTTTGCCTAATAGTTTCTCACAATTTGTGATTAACTATCAGATGAACAAGATTGAGTCTATCATTCCTGAATTGATCAATCTTCTCAAAATTGCGGAGTCCTCCGTGAAGAAGGATTCCAATACAGTTTTAATGGTCGGATCTTCCTCTTCTAAGTAGAAAGTTCAAAAGAAGAAGAAGAAGGCTCCCATAAAGCTTAAAGGTGGTGTGAAGAAGAAGGACGCAGTTACCAAAGGCCCAAGCCATCATTATGGGAAGATGGGCCACTGGAGGCGTAACTACAAAGCTTACTTGGAGACCATTAAGGACAAGAAGCAGAAGGAGAAGCTTACAAGCACTTCTACTTCTACTCCGGGTATGTTTATGATTGAGATAAATACTGCCGTTAGAAATGAGATATGGGTATTAGATACCGGAGGCGGATCTCATTTGTACAATAACTTGCAGGGACTAAAGAGCAGTAGAAGGTTAGAGAAAGGCGATGTGGACCTACGTACTGCAAATGGGGCAAAGGTTGCTGCACTTGCTGTGGGGACATATGAGCTGAACCTGCCTTCGGGATTAATTCTAGAACTGCAAAACTGTTATTTTGTACCAGTTTTAATGAAAAACATTATCTCAGTTGTGTGTTTAGACTTATATGGATTTCATTTGATATTTAAGAATAAATGTTGTTCTTTTTCATTGAATGATATTTATTATGGTTCAACAACTCTGGTTAATGGTTTATATGTTCTAGACTTGGATAATCTAGTTCTTAATATAAATAATAAGAAACCCAAAATGGATAACTCTAATACCTCTTACTTATGGCATTGTCGTTTAGGCCATGTAAACAAAAATCATATTTCTAATTTATACAAGCTTGGTGACTTAGGGTCATTTGATTATGAATCATATGGCACATGCGAATCTTGTTTACTAAGCAAAATGACTAAAACTCCTTTTCCAGGAAAAGGAGAATGGGCCAAGGAGTTATTAGAACTCATACATTCTAATGTATCTGGCCCAATATCAATACAAGTAATAGGAGGTTATAACTATTTCATAACCTTTATCGATGATTTCTCACGATACGGGTATTTGCATTTAATGAAATACAAATCTAAGGCCTTTGAAAGATTCAAAGACTTTAAGAATGAAATAAAGAAACAACTTGGCAAAAGTATTAAGACTCTAAGATCTGAACGAGGAGGAGAATACTTCAGCCAAGAGTTCCTGAGTTATCTTAGAAATAATATGATATTATCTCAATAGACTCTACCATATACACCTCAATATAACGGTGTACCTGAGAGAAGGAATCGAACCCTTCTAGACATGGTAAGGACCATGATGGCTTTTGCAGACCTACCAAAATCATTTTGGGGGCATGCACTAGAAACTTCTGTTTATATACTAAACAGAGTTCTGACAAAAACGGTTGATTCTACCCCATTTGAGATGTTCTATGGTAAGAAACCAAAGTTATCTCACTTGCGAGTTTGGGGTTGTCCTGCCTTTGTCAAAAGGCCACAGTCTGACAAACTTAATAGTAAGTCTGACAAGTCTTTGTTTGTGTGATATCCGAAAGAATCTTTCAGATATTACTTCTATCTCCCTTCCAAAAATAAATTGTTTCTTTCGAAGCATGTCGTCTTCTTAGAGAAGGAGCACATGCTCAAAGGGGACAGTGGGAGTAAGATTGAACTTAGTGAGGTTCATGAAGATCAAACAAACGAGGATAAACCATCTAACCCCACATCTATTGAGAGAATAGATGAACCTTCTAATACACATGAACCTCGTAGATCTAGTAGGATACGTATGACACCTGAGAAATATGGATTTCTTATTAGTGACCGCAATGACGTATTGCTCATAAATGAAGATGAGCCTACTACCTGCAAGGATGTTCTAAACAGTTTAGAATCTGGTAAATGACTTGAGGCTATGAAGTCAGAGATGGATTTCATGTACGAAAACCAAGTGTGGGATTGATCCACCAAAAGGAATTAAACCTATTGGGTGCAAATGGGTTTTCAAGAAGAAAACAGACAAGGATGGTAACTTATTTACCTATAAAGCACGTCTAGTGGTGAAGGGTTATCATTAACAACATGGTATTGACTATGATAAAAACTTCTCGCCAATAACTATGTTAAAATCCATCAGGATACTCCTAGCCATTGCTGTTCATCATGATTATAAGATTTGGCAAATGGATGTGAAAACAGCTTTCTTAAATGGAAATCTGACTGATGAAGCGTATATGACAAAACCTGTGGGTTTCACAACCAATAATAGCACAAAGGTATGTAAGCTGTAAAGGTCCATTTATGGACTTAGGCAAGCTTCTAGGAGTTGGAACATCCGTTTTGATGAAACAATCAAAGAGTTTGGTTTCATTTAAAACATGGATGAGCCTTATGTATACAAGAAGGTTAGTGGGAGTGCAATCATTTTCTTATTTCTTTATGTAGATAACATATTGCTAATAGGAAATGATATACCTGTCTTGAAAACGGTTAAAGTTTTGTTGTCCAAACAATTCTCCATGAAAGACCTTGGAGAAGCAACCTATATTCTTAGAATAAGGATCTATAGAGATAGATCCAAAAGGTTGCTAGGTCTTTGACAGCCTACATACATAGATAAAGTGCTAAAGAGGTTTAGCATGGATCAATCCAAAAGGGATTCTTACCCATGTTATATGGTGTAAGCTTTTCAAAGTCGTTGTCTACTAAGACACAAGTTGAAAAGGATCACATGAGTAAGATTCTATATGCCTAGGCAGTTGGATCTATCATGTATACTATAATATGTACTAGGCCTAATGTATCTTGTAGTCTCAGTTTGATGAGCAGATACCAATCTGACCCAGGTGAGGGTCATTGGGTAGCTGTAAAGAACATTCATAAGTACTTACGAAGGACTAAGTATATGTTTTTAGTATATGGAGAAGGTGATTTGAAAATAAATGGGTATACTGATGCCAATTTTCAATCTGACAAAGATGATTTCAAATCACAATCTGGCTATGTGTTTACATTGTGTGGCGGGGCAATAAGTTGGAAAAGTTATAAACAAGAGACTATTGCCGACTCTACGATAGAAGCTGAGTACATAACTGCTTCTGAAGCAGCTAAGGAGGCTGTTTGGATTAAGAAGTTTGTGACGGAACTGGGTGTGGTTTCTAGTGTTGTTGGTCCAATGACTTTGTATTGTGACAACAACGGAGCCATTGCACAAGTAAAGGAGCCACGGTCTCACCAACGATCCAAACACGTACTCTGTAACACCCCACTATCTAGGCCCGACAGGGTCGGGGATGTCGCCCCGTCCAAAGGATAAGGGGTATTTATAATTAGGTCACACATTCAAAATAATAGAATAAAACAATACTTAAAAATTAAAACTTATACAATCTAAGAATTTAAAAACAAATCCAGAAATAAAATTATTCACTCTCAGCTCCTAAAGTATTATATAAAAATAAATAATAAAATCTCTTCCAAGGCGGACAACACAAGCTACTCATCCCCACAACAGGATCGACCTGAAATCATGGTAAAAAGGGTGATGAGATAAAAATCTCAGTAAGTCCGTGTGTGCTTTGATTGTCCAGTGAAAACAGTTCATGGATGCAAAGTATAAAATCTTCATAAGAGAAATATTGGCAAGCATTAAACAATAGTCAAAATAAAGAGTGGTGTTTTGGCTTTTCCAACCATACATGATCAATAAAATCAACCACTCAAAAAGGTGGTCATGGGTTACCACACGTTGGGCCCTATAACCATGGAACGGTCAGAATGCCACATTTTTTGCATACTAACAAAAGTAGGTGATCGGCCTACCGAGCAAGATACTTCTCATTCTCTATACCTAAAAAAAACCGGTTATCCATTCCAGCAACACATAGTCCACTTGACTGAAAATTGCTAGCTCAGACCGGCACGACCTACTGGACTGACATCTTATCTTGGAAGGACTCGCCCCTCAGAGGTGGCCACCTACTGAGAGACTTTCCCTAACCCTTCAAAGACTAGTCCTAACAGTCCACCCTTATGGAGTACTCAATGTAATTAAACCTACTTGGGGGAAAATGAACAAAACATAGTTCTACTTGAAAATGACAATTAAGGATTTCCAAAGTCTTTGTTAAAATCAGTTTTAGAAAGAGTTTTAGGATTTGGATAAATTTGTTCATTAATTTTTCAAATAATTTGTTTGACTAAAATGGGAAAGAGGACAATCCTCAATTGCCTTTACAGAAGTGAATGTCCATACACTCTACATTTGGCCTGCCATAATAATCATTTTGCATCAAACGATTTTTATGCAGGAGCTTACCTGATTCTTGCTCAAAGTAACAGTCTCCAACAGTTGACCTAACCCCGCCTGGGTTAAACATGAGCCATAATTAGACTCAAGCCAAAGATTCACTTTCACAAATAAAACTAGCTCAACTTACTACCATAATGTCCCTAGTGTCCTAAGCTTTAAGGCCTGATAACAAATAAAAGGGTTTATAAAATAAATCTAGCTTGATATTAAAATAGCTAGGGTGTGGAAAATAGGTACTACAAGTTGAAAGTTTAAATCTTGCTAAAAGTAAATTAGGGTTTATTTGATGAAGGGTCCTAGGACCTAAATGTAATTATTTAAAATGATAATTAATTGTTAGAAAATAATTGCTAACTAAAATTAGTTGTAAGTAAATTTTAATAGGTTTTAATTAAAAGATAATAAATAAATTTAATAGTATTTATGAATATAAGACTTACAAAATTAATATTTCAATTATTATGATTACTTATATAAAAGGCTTTATTTGATGTTATTATTTTATATAATATCTATATATTTTATTTCTTTAATAAAAGTGATCATTTATTTGACTAAAATATCACTATTTTATATATAAGACCAAATCCACATTTTCCTAGGGTTTTTGAAATTTATTAGAATAAGTCATAGTATTAATTATTTTATTGATGAAATAAAATTAGCTTAGGGACAACAAGGTCATGATCATATTTCCACTTGCTAACCACAATCATATACTCCACTCCAATTCATCAATTCATCCAAATCATGAATAAAGGCATAAATCTAAATTTACCAAGGCATGATCCAAACTCTATTAACATAAACATAATTATGGCTTTAACAATCATACATGAACATAAACCCTATTCACTAAAGGTGACATAATCTCTAACATGCTTGATCACATATACTACTCATGACATGGAGACATGCATTAAAACCTAAAAATGCCATACAATTAACCAAGACATCAACTCATGCATCAATCCCATCTCCATCCTATACACACCTTTATTCATGCTTCAATCTCAACTCATCACAACAACACATGCTCAAACCCTAATCATAATCCATCTCCTTCCAATATCATCCTAGAGACATGAATCTAGAATTTAAAGAAAGGGTTGAAGAGGCTTACTTGATTGATGAGTACCTTGGAGAAGTTTCTAATGGATCCTACTCGTAGGAGATCAGATCCGTCCAAGAGAGATGAAGAAAACATGGCCATGGTGGAAGTCACCATTCGGCCAAAAGAGGGAGAGCATTCGGCCAAGAGAGAGAGAGAGAGAAAAGAGAAAAAAGAGAGTCCATTAGTATGATTATATATATATATATATGTATATATATATATATATATATATATATACACATTAGAAGTTGAAGATGAGAGAATATGGTGTGATTGATCATGCTTACCTTGAAGATGTTCTTGAGCCTTCACAAAAATACTGATTTTTTTATCCAAAAGAGAGAGTTGGATTTTGGTATTTGATGTTAAAAATTGCAGAAGTGGTTTCAAGGGGTGGAGTAGGTGTGATATGGTGTTTTTGGAGAAGATTGGAGTGGTATTAGGCGCATGGATGCTAGTAGGTGTTCTTGAAGGTTGAAAAGAATGGAGAGGATTTTAGTTAAAGCTGGCCGAAAGTCTGAGGGAAAGAGTGGCCGATTTGTTTGGCAATTGAATTTTCTGGTTTTAGAGGAAAAAGGAAGGCTGATTATTTGGAATCCAAAAAGAATATTTTAGGGAATCAATTTTGAAAACAAAATATGGTAAGAAGATCTTCAATGGGGGAGAGCTTTTGGAAGCTCTAATGGCTGACTGGATGGCTAGGGATTCTGTTGGAATGAAAGCTGTTTAAAGGGGCTTAATGGTGGCCAAAAAGAGGGAGTACAATGGTGAAGGAATGTCTGGTTGTTTAAGGGATGTTTTATGGAAGTTTACTAAATATATTTGCTGGAATTTTGGTCTTCAATCAATGACTTAATTGGAGAAATTGTTGGAGATATTTTAGGGGCAGCCATGGATAGGTTTTTCGAGCAGAAGGTTGGAAAAGATGATGGAGCTCAGTTCATGGCTGTTCAAGGGAAGTTTGTATAGAAAAATGAGGAAGGTTTTGGATAAGGCTGAAGATGGAGCAAGGCTAGAAAAATTCCTATACAGATTTTCGCTAGTTGCTGGAATTTTCTAGGCAGATTTTGCTGCCATTTTCCAGTCAGTTTGCAGAGGATTTGAAGGGGCATTCAGAGATCTTTCAAGGCTGGTTTCCAGCCTTCTTTATGGAGGAAAAAGTGGCTAAGGTGCTGGATGAAAAACTGGAAGAAACAACTTAGTTTAGGATCACCAAAGCTGCGAATTTACCCAGAAATTTTTTTAGTTTGCACAGCATTTGTGCAGTCTGGTTTTGGCCTCATAATTTCAGACTTCAAGCTGGTCAAGAGGGCTATTTTTCTGGCAGCATTTGGGAGGGAATGATGGCTGAGAATTTCGACACTTGGACTGAACAAGAAGCTGGAAAAATTCCAGATTACTTCATGAAGAAAATGAACATAGCTAGGATGAAGTTTTGAAGGTTCAACCATGGAGATTAATCTCTTGGAAACTTTCCACAGCTCCTACCCAATTTCAGCCCACAAGATGTCTTACTCTTAGACATTTTTGAACCTTCAAAGCCACGACACTTTGCTGGAATTTTCTGGAATGAAGTTGGCTTGAATAAATTGAACATTCCAATGAATTGAGAAGTAAGAAAACTAAGGATCAAGAAGGGTATGAATTCCCTTAGAAATTTTTATAGGGCACAAGAGTAGGATTAGAATACTCTTATCATGACTCCCTTAGGAAAACACTCCTACTCTTTACTAAGGTATACAAGGCCAAAAATAGCCTCCCTGAATAAAAATAAAATTCAATCATATAAAAACTCAAATGATGGAATTTGAACCCAAGACCTCAAGAATTAATTTCAAAACTCTAACCACTAAACCACAGCAACTCTTGCTCTTATTTTCCCTCCAAAATATTTTTCCTATTTAATCATCAAGCTATCTCCCTATTTTCTCCTCAAGCAAAACTTACCATTTTGCCATTCTTACTCAACAAGCACAAATAAGCCATCTAGGCTACAAATCACAAATTCAAAGTACATAACATTATATGAAAATATATTTATGTATGCAATAAAGTATGATATGCATCCCAACCCCCTTACTCTAAGGTTGGTTTCAACTAGGGTTTCACATACTGCGACACTATCATCTAATTCGGGAGATCATAGATAGGAATGATGTAAAGATAGAGAGAGTTCTCATGGATAAGAACATAGCTGTCCCACTTACAAAAGCACTATCCCAAAAGAAACATGATTTTCATGTTGAGTCATTCGGTATTAGATACATGAATAATTGGTTCTAGTGCAAGTGGGAGTTTGTTAGTGTTGTGCCCAAGAGGCAATCACTTGTACATTGTATATGACACGTTTTATTTTAATAAAATGCATTATTTATCTTACAATTTCTTTTGTTTACTTTTAAGTAATATAACTGTTCGATAAAGTCCCTAGTACAACACTGTGTTAAGGAAATCATGATATGAGATTTCTACTATACTGTATAGTGTTAGTACTTAAATAGTCCCCAGTCGTAGTATTAATGAGACAGGACATCATTAATGCTTTAAGACTAGCATGTGTTAGATTTCATGATTTGATCAGGCGGTGGTTCTTATATCCGTGAGTATTGAGATACTCAAAGTTAACACATCGATGCTAGTTAATGGAACAAGTTCATTGGATGACCTAGCTTTGAGATAATCACATGGATAACTATTTAGTGCCAGTGATATAATCTCAATATAGCAAACGTGCAAGTATCCTTAGACTTAAGATCTCCAAGGTAATTTGTTTGCTGAGCATTGTATTTTGATTCCAATCTCCGGAGCTCGATTGAGGGCCGCCTATGGGATGGATACTGAGTACATTGTGAGGTAAACGAAAGTAGTTGAGAGGGTCAATAAATGATTCACCACTCCTAATAGTAGGGGTGAATATCTCACGGCTACTTGTAGGAATTACTACACCAGAAGTCCTTGGCTAAGGCGATTGTGTATTGAACATAGTTCCAATTGATACATATATAGAGTAGTGGGTTCCTAGTACAAGTACTATTGTATTCGGGCCAGAATTAATTCTGGAGGAAGTTGGCACTAATTTCGTACTCCAAACCGAATGAGATATTGTATAGTGAAAGAAGTTAATTGCACTGAAGTTTGTTATCGAAGGGTTCATGTCAAGCCACTTGACTTTCTGGACTCTTGGGTGGTCATGATGTATTGCTAGATATCGCTCATGATCTGGGATTGTGGGTTTATTAATTGTTGAATTAATAAACTAATCTTAATTAGAATTAATAGGATTAATTCTAATTAATTATGGGTTATTAATCTCAAAGACGTTTGGATTTATTCATGTTCTCTACTAATTGACTAGGAAACCTAATAGGTCACACACAATAGAGGATTTTATACTTAAGATTTTATTTGATAATATAGAGGGGTTAATTGCGAGAAAGAGAAGTTACTGTGGCCAAATTATAATTTGTTATAATTAATGGTCCAAATTGTAATTGTGAGAACATGATGATTCCAATTCCAATTAGAAAATTCTAATTGTTTTAGAATTCTGAGATTGGAGTATATTTTAAGTAGGATTTTTTGTTTGATATAAAGATACACTCCTAACCCTAACTAATTTTGTGTAAGACACGAAAATAACTCCAAACCCTAAGGCACACGATTTCTCTCTTCTCTCTCTCTCATGATTGTTCTTGAGAAACCCTATCCAACATATTTTTCTGGTAGCACAAGAAATTTTGGTGCTTGAGTATTCCTCTGTGTGGATTACTGTTAGAGATAATCACATGCTGTGATTATAGTGGTTAGACGTTCAACTCTCGTGAAGTTTGATCAAGAGGATTACTGGATCGAGCCTCGACTTGAAGAAGAAATTTTTGTTCTTCGAATGATCAATGAAAAGTAAAAGTTGTTACCTTTGTTATCTTTATGTCTTATTTTTCATACATATGTGGGTCTTGGGATGGTATCTCGTCTTATTCTTCTGTTGCGCCATATAGGATACAAGCCTGAGATACCCAACAGTGTCATATATACTTCCTCAGTCAGATTTCCATTTAGGAAAGCTGTTTTCACATCCATTTGCCAAATCGCATAATCATAATGAGCAGCAATGGCTAGGAGTTTCCTGATGGATTTTAAAATGGCTACTGGCGAGAAAGTTTCGTCATAGTCAATACCATGTTGTTGACGATAACCCTTCACCACTAGTCATGCTTTATAGGTTACTATGTTGCCATCCATGTCCATTTTCTTCTTGAAAATCCACTTACACCCAATAGGTTAAATTACTTTGGTTGGATCAACCAAAGTCTATACTTAGTTGTCGTATATAGAATCCATCTCTGACTTCATGGCCTCAAGCCATTTGCTAGATTCTGAACTATTTAGAACATCCTTCTAGGTAGTAGGCTCATCTTCATCTATAAGTAATATGTCATTGTGGTCACTATTGAGAAATCTATATCTCTCAGGTGCCACACGTATCCTACTAGACCTACGACGTTCTTGTGTAGTAGAAGGTTCATCTATTCTCTCAACAGATGTGGGATCAGACAGTTGATCCTTGTTTGTTTGATCTTCTTGAACTTCACTAAGTTCAATTTTACTCCCATTGTCCCCTTTGAACATGTGCTCTTTCTCTAAGAAGACAGCATACTTCGAAACAAACACTTTGTTTTCAGAGGATAGGTAGAAGTAATATCCGAAAGATTTTTTCGGATATCCCACAAACAAACACTTGTCAGACTTACTATCAAGTTTGTCTGACTGTGGCCTTTTGACAAAGGCAGGGCAACCCCATACTCGCAAATGAGATAACTTTAGTTTTTTACCAAAGAACATCTCAAATGGGGTAGAATCAACCGATTTTGTAGGAACTTTTTTAGTATATAAACAGAAGTCTCTGGTGCATACTCCCAAAACAATTTTAGTAGGTCTACAAAAGCCATCATGGTCCGTGCCATGTCTAGAAGGGTTCGATTCCTTCTCTCAGATACACCGTTATGTTGAGTTCTATGTGGTGGAGTCCATTACAACATACAACGTTATGTTGAGTTATCTCAGAGATAATATCCCATTATCTCTGAGATAACTCAGAAACTCTTAGCTTAAGTATTCTCCTCCTCAATCAGATCTTAGAGTCTTAATACTTTTGCCAAGTTGTTTCTCTATTTCATTCTTGAAGTCTTTGAACTTATCAAAGGCCTCAGATTTGTATTTCATTAAATACAAATACCCATATTGTGAGAAATCATCAATAAATGTTATGAAATAATTATAACCTCATCTTGCTTGTATTGACATTGGGCCACATACATCAGAATGTATGAGTTCTAATAACTCTTTGGCCCGTTCTCCTTTTCTTGAAAAATGAGTTTTAGCCATTTTACCTAGTAAACAAGACTCACATGTGCCATATGATTCATAATCAAATGACTCTAAGTCACTAAGCTTGTATAACTTAGAAACATGATTTTCGTTTACATGGCCTAAATGACAATGCCATAAGTAAAAGGTGTTAGAGTAATCTATTTTAGGTTTTTTATTGTTTATATTGAGAATTGGATTGTCCAAGTCTAGAACATATAAACCATTAACCTAAGTTACTGTACCATAATGAATATCATTCAATGAAAAAGAACAACATTAATTCTTAAATATAAAATGAAATCCATTTAAGTCTAAACATACAATTGAGATAATGTTTTTCATTAAAACTGGTACATAATAATAATTTTGTAATTCTAGAACTAATCCCGAAGGCAGGTTTAGCTTGTATGTCCCCACAGCAAGTGCAGCAACCTTTGCCCTATTTACAGTACGTAGGTCCACGTTGCCTTTCTCTAGTCTTCTACTACCCTTTAGTCCCTGCAAATTATTGCACAAATGAGATTCACATACAGTATCTAATACCCATATCTCATTTCTAAAGACTATATTTTTATCTCAATTATAAACATACCCGGAGTAGAAGTAGAAGTGCTTAAAAGCTTCTCCTTCTGGTTCTTATCCTTAACAGTCTCCAAGCAGGCCTTGCAGTTGCACCTCCAGTGGCCCATCTTATCACAATGATGGCATGGGCCCTTGGTAGCAGCATCATTCTTCTTCACATCACCTTTGAGAATCATGGGAGCCTTCTTCTTCTTCTTTTGAATTCTCTTCTTAAAATAAGAAGATTTTACCATTAAAACTGCATTGGAATCTTTCTACATGGACGACTCTACAGTTTTGAGAAGATTGATCATCTCAGGAATTGTGGACTCAATCTTGTTCATCTGATAGTTAATCACAAATTGTGAGAAACTATTAGGTAAAGACTATAGAATTGAGTCAATACTTAAGTCATGATCCATCGCGAACCCGAGAGATCCAAGCTTCTCTATTAAGCCTAGCTTCTTCAGCCCCTGAGTTGGCACAGAAGAACCCTCTACCATTTTGCAACGGAATAGTTGCTTCAAAATCTCACATCTCTCAATTCTGGCTTGGGCATCAAACAACTCTCGAAGATATAGTATAATCGATTGAACATCTACATGCTTGTGCTGTTTTTGTAGCTCGGGAGTCATGGATGTTAGTGTTATACCCTAGAGGCAATCACTTGTATGTTGTATATGACACATTTTATTTCATAAAAGGCATTATTTATCTTACAGTTTCTTTTGATTACTTTTGAGTAATTTAACTGTTAGATAAAGTCCCTAGTACGACACTGTGTTAAGAAAATCATGATAGAGATCATAATATGAGATTCCTACTACACTGTATAGTGTTAGTAATTAAATAGTCCCTAGTCATAGTATTAATGAGATAGGACATCATTAATACTTTAAGACTAGCATGTGTTAAGACTTCCTGATCTTGATCAGATGGTGGTTCTCATAACCGTGAGTATTGAGATACTCAAGGTTAACACATGGATGTTTGTTAATGGAACAAGTTCATTAGATGACCTAACTTTGAGATAATCACATGGATAACTATTTAGTGCCAGTGATATAATCTCAATATAGCAAACGTGCAAGTATCCTTAGAGTTGAGATCTCCAAGGTACTTTGTTTGCTGAGCTTTGTACTTTGATTCCAATCTTTGGAGCTCGATCGAGGGCCGTATATGCGATGGATATTAGGTACATTGTGAGATAAACGAAAATAGTTGAGAGGGTTAATAAAGGATTCACCACTCCTAATAGTAGGGGCGAATATCTCACGGCCACTTGTAGGAATTACTACTCGAAAGTCCTTGGCCAAGGTAATTGTGTATTGGAAATAGTTCCAATTGATACACATCTAGAGTAGTAGGTTCCTATTACAAGTACTATTATATTTGGGCCAGAATCATTTCTGGAGGGAGTTGGCACTAATTCCGTACTCCAAAACGAATGAGATATTGTATGGTGAAAGGAGTTAATTGCCCTGAAGTTTGTTATTGAAAGGTTTATGTCAAGCCACTTGACTTCTTGGACTCTTGGGTGGTCATGATGTATTGCTAGATACCATTTATGATATGGGAATATGGGTTTATTAATTGATGAATTAATAAACCAATCCTAATTAGAATTAATAGGATTAATTCTAATTAATTAAGGATTATTAATCTCAAAGATGTTTGGATTAATTCATGTTCACTACCAATTGACCCGGAAACCTAATAGGTCACACACAAAAGAGGAATATATACTCAAGATGTTATTTGATAACATAGTGGGGTTTATTACAAGAAAGAGAGGTTGATGTAGCCAAATTATAATTAGTAATAATTGATGGGCCAATTTATAGTTCTGAGAACTTGATGGGTTCCAATTGCAATTGGAGAATTGTTTAGAATTCTCAGATGTGATTTTTGTAGAGGCTTTTGGTTATATGAGATATAATCAAAGTGGTTTTATTGTTGAACAAGAAGTCATACAAAAACAAACAAAATGGCACACATGAAGGAATAGGTGTTAATACTCATTTTTATCAACACACATGAAATAATGTGTGTTGGGCCATCCTTTCAAGAGTATAATGGGGATATGATCTTCATGTTCTCTAGTGAACGTCTCTCTCTCTCATGTGACTTCTTCCAATAGGGAATCCAAGGCTCCTCTTCTTCTTTTCTCTGGTTTTGCTTATGAAGTAGAACAAGAAAGAAAAACCCTAGCCACCATTGTTGTTTTTTGTTAGCACAGAAAATCTTGGTGATTGAGTGAGATCCTCTGTGTGGATTTTTGTTAGAGATAATCACATACTATGATTATAGTGGTTGGACATACAACTCTCGTGGTGATTCTTCAAGAGGATTGCTGAATTGCGCCACAATTATCATACTTAAAGAAGGAAAATTTTGTTTCCCACACAAACAAAGAAATGTAAAAGCTATTATCTTTGTTTCTTTTTTTAAAAAAAATATATGTCTTGTTTTCCGCACATATGCGGATCCTGGGATGGTATCTCGTTTTAAAATTTCCGTTGCGTCGTATATGATACGCATGAGATACCCAACAATAGATGCCAGCATAATACACGATGTTATATCACTATCCTTCTTGTGCTTTTTGTGGACAACATGCTCATCAGCATGAGCATCTTGAGCTAGTGGTGGCAGAATAGGAGCATCTAGCACGTAGAGCAACTTTTGCGATTTGCAAACGATTCTCAAATTTCTATACCAGTTGAGGTAGTTTGATTCGGTTAACTTATTGGTTTCCAAGATGCTACGTAGGTTTAGGTTTGTAGACATGATGCAAGTGACCTAGATGTAAAGATAGTGAGGATTAGCTACTGTATATGCACATGAAATGCAAATAATTAGGAGTTTAATTAAATTCATTTTTACTCCACTATTTTATTCAAACAAATAGTCTCCACTACTGATTCGGGAAAGCCCGTTGGAAGCTTTCCTAGTGGACCGGTATCCAAATTCCTCAAAAATAACCTTGGGTGTGCCAAACAAGCCACCCTTAAGTTCATTGGTAGGTAATCAATACCAATTACATCATATGTAATTACCAAATCATTGGGTGATTAACAGCTTTTAATCTTAAAGCCTTTTGGGCTACCCTAACTTTTTCTCTAAATTTCTTTATACTTGAGTTTACTTAACCGGGATAAAGAATTTAGTTAAACTCGACCCATTAATCAGAAATTTAATTCCATAACTTGAACATGCCCGATGTCGAGTAGGCTTAGGTTTGCCCAACAACCAGGTCTCGAAAAAGGACTCCCATTCTTACTATATTAATGGAAGGAATTAGGTTTAATATTAATTGAGGGATTTGTTCCTTTTAGTGATTTCAATAAATGACATGCATAAAAAATAATAAATCATATAATTGATAATCATGGTAATAAAGCGATTATGTGGCATGGTTATTGACTTTACCCTAAATTAATTTCTTTGAGCCGTAAAAGAAATTAATATAGTTGACCATATGTGTTCATGCATAATTTAAGTAGAAGGTCTTACCTTCTCACTTTGTTTTGGTTGCCATCTTTAAAATAAAATAATTCTACTCCTATCTAACCTATGTAAACTAATTACATAATTTCCTAAAGAGAGAAAATCTCGAGTTACATTCTAGGGGAGTTAGATAAGAGGAGAATTACACAAGAATTCTAGAGAAGGTAGGATAACAGGCCCTATTTCATAAAAAAAACCAAAACTGTAAAATGCATGAACAGATATAATTGGTTTTAGTCCATAACCATCCACTATGCCATCAATTATGTTTATACAAAATAAACATATAATTTTTATTATTCCAAAATCATTATTTTGGAAAAATAAAAAAATAAAAATAAATATTTTAAAAAATTACATTAATTTTAAATTTTCAAAATCATTATTTTGAAAGAATAAAATTGTTTGTCTCAAAATTAGTTTTGAGAAAATGCTTTTGGGTCCCGTCTCTGGTAGTGAAAACGGTGGTCCATTGAGATTTTTCCCTTTTAAAATTCTATTTTAGCAAATTTATTAATTTCTGAAATGGCTAGAACATCACAGTACAGAACAGAACCAGCACCGTTTAGGAGCCAGAGGTGGCACCGACTGCAATCTAGCAGAGTCGGCGATTTTTAAAAATTTTTCCAAAAACTATTTCTGGAGCCTACATCTTCTGCAACGGTTTAGTGAGAACAATTCTCAACAGAATTTTTCTGTTTTGAAGCTCAAAACAAAAACTAATTTGTTAATTTAAACAAAAACAAACATGTTCACAGAAATGATTTTCCCTTAAAAAAAACCTCTAGCACACACAGAAAACAATTTTTGACAACTTTCAAAATATGCTTACACAAGCATATTGTGCTACAGACTCAACCCACATCAAATTCCAAATCTAGAAACATCCATACACGTTTTCTGAATGAAACCAGAACCAGAGAATACCTTTGTATCAAGATGAAAACAATTTTCATCCAAGATAACAAAACAGAAAACCCTTCCTACAGAACCCAGTCTTAGAAACAATCTCTTGATGACTCTTATCTTATGCACGAAATGTTTTCAGACATAGAAAATAAAGTTAGTAGAAAACATATTTCAAAGACATGATCACACCATTGAAAATCACAAAACATGCTTGGAACAATTCACAGCAACAATTAAACCCATTAGAAAACACAATGCAGGAAGTCTCTGATACCATTGATGGGGATTTCTATATCATAATAATGATTACTATGGTGGAAATTAAGAAATCCAAGCCCCAAGATCACAAGCATGTGATTTAAAACAGGTTTAACAAGGAACAAAAGGTAACAGTTTTACCTTTCTTTGTGCATCTAAAAAATAAAATTTTCCTTCTTCTTGTCTGACAATTGTGGCACGATCCAGCAATTCTCTTGATCAAACATCACGAGAATCGAATGTCTAGTCACTACAATCACAGTGTGTTATTATATCTAATAGACATCCACACGGAGGATCACACTTAAGCACCAAGATTTTTCTGTGCTAGCAGAAAAATAACAAGGCGGCTAGGGTTTTATTTTTTTGGTATGCTCAAGAACAACGAGAGAGAGAGAGAGAGAAGAAGAAGAAGAAGAAGAAGAAGAAGAAGAAGAAGAAGAAGAAGAAGAGAAGGGTCTTTTTAGAGTTGTTTTCTGTGAATCCCTCTCCTATTAGGTTTCGTGCAAATCTCCTATATGTTATGAAAAATCACTGAAAAACTAAGAATTCTAAAACAATTAGAATTCTCTAATTGTAATTGGAATCATCAAGTTCTCATTATTATAATTTGGCCCATAAATTATAACTAATTATAATTGGGCCATAACAACTTCTCTTTCTCGCAATTAATCCCACTATGTTATCAAATAACATCTTCAGTATATAATCCTCTATTGTGTGTGACCTATTAGGTTTCCCAGTCAATTGGTAGCGAACATGAATTAATTCAAACGTATTTGAGATTAATAATCCATAATTAATTAGAATTAATTATATCAATTCTAATTAGGATTGGTTTATTAATTCATCAATTAATAAACCCATATTCTCATATCATGGGTAGTATCTAGCAACACATCATGACCACCCAAGAGTCCAAGAAGCCAAGTGGTTTGACATGAACTCTTCAATAACAAACTATAGTGTAATTAACTCCTTTTACCATATAATATCTCATTCGGTTTAGAGTATGGAATCAGTGCCAACTCCCTCCAGAATATATTAATTCTGGCCTAAATATAGTAGTACTTGTACCAAGAACCCACTACTCTAAATGTGTATCAATTGGAATTGTTTCCAATACACAGTCCTTGCCCAAGGACTTCTCGAGTAGTAATTCCTATAAGTGGCCGTGAGATATTCGCCCCTACTATTAGGAATGGTGAATCCTTTATTAACCCTCTCAAGTACTTTCGTTTACCTCACATTGTGCTCTAGAGATTGAAATCAAAGCACAATGCTCAGCAAACAAAGTACCTTGTAGATCTCAAGTCTAAGGATACTTGCACGTTTGCTATATTGAGATTATATCACTGGCATTGAATAGTTATCCATGTGATTATCTCATAGCTAGGTCATTTAATGTACTTGTTCTATTAGCTAGCATCCACGCGTTAATTTTGAGTATCTCAATACTCACGGATATGAGAAATGCCGCCTGATCGAATTAGGAAGTCTAACACATGCTAGTCTTAACGCATTAATGATGTCCTATCTCATTGATACTACAACTAGGGACTATTTAAGTATTAACACTATACAGTATAGTAAGAATCTCATATCATGATCTCCTTAACACAGTATTGTAGTAGGGACTTTATCTAATAGTTATATTACACCAAAGTAAACAAAAGAAACTGTAAGATAAATAACGTCTTTTATTAAATAAAATGTGTCATATACAACGTACAAGTGATTGCCTCTAGGGCATAACACTAACACTTTTAATCTTAAAGCACTGAGTGCTACCCTAACTTTGTCTCTAAGATTCTTTATCCTTGGGTATTTCCAATTGGGATAAAGATATTAGTTAAATCTAACCCGTTAATCAGGAATCATATTCCATAGCTTGAACAAGCTCAATATCGAGAAGGCATGGGTATGCCCAGCAGCCTAATTTTAAAAAAGAACTCTCCTTCTTACTATATTAGTGGAAGGCTTTAGATTTAATAATTTATGTGGAATTTTAATTATTTAATTAGAAGTCTCATCGTTTGGCATGCAAAATATCAACACTTTGACATAATTTTAATAGACTCAATTACATGGCTTTGTTATGGACTTTTCTAAATTAATTTCCTCGAGCTAAGAAGGAAATTAATTTTGGTCAAAACCTATGTGTTCATGCATATTTTGGGAAGAAAGTCTTACCATCTTCTTACTTCATATTGGTCGCCATCTCCATAAATTCGTAAAATAACTTCTAATCTTATTTAACCTAAGTAATATAATTACATAAATTTTTAGTGAAGAAACCTCGAATTACAATTTGAGGGGATTTAGATAGAGAAGATAAGACTTGCAGGCCCTATTCAATCAAAACAAAGTAGTAAATATTCATGACAAAAAATTAATTAATCAAAATTAATTGGTCTACATCCATAACCAAGCTAACATGCCAAAATCATGCATAAAATAAAATAAGGAAATTAAATATAAATTTCCAAAATAACTATTTTGAAAAATATATATTATTGGTCCCAAAATTAAAATTTAGGAAGTATAGCAGGTCCAAAGCCAATTTTGGAAAACTTGTGGGTCTTAAGGGAAAAAGAAAAGAATAAAAAAAAATTTAAATGCCATCCAAGCCACACCCGCCTTACATAAGTCCCACGCGGGATTGAGCAATCCCTTACTGGGATAGCTCAAGCCTGCACAGGCTTGGGCAATTGCAATTTTAATTGTTATATTATTCTTTTTTGCAATTTTTTTCTTTTCCTTACGGGAAACAATTTCCAGGCTTCTTTTGATTTCCTTTTTTTTTTTAATTTTCTAGAAACAACTTTACTGAAATAAAAAAAAAAAGAAGAAATTTCCTCTTCATTTCTCTGAACTTTTTATGCGTTTGGAAACAATTTCCAAAAAAAAAAAAAAAAATCTTTCCTTTCCTTGCCGAAATAATTCCCTTTTCTTATTTTGTTCTAGAAACAATTAAATTGGAAACAATTTTCCAATAATTTCAAATTTCCTAAAAGTGTTTTTCCCTAATTATTGAATTAGTAATACATAATTTCTAAATCAACTTTGAACACAATCAAAACAATTCTTTTATTTTATTTTACATTGATTGGAAATTGTTTCCAATCAAGCACACACTATCTAATTGGAAACAATTCCTATTTCAACCATATTCACAAATTCCAGCAATCCACTAAATTGGAAACAATTTCCAAATTCTTTCTTTTTCCTTCTAGCAACACACACACACACACACACACACACACACACACACACACACACACACACACACACACACACACACATTCCATCTTCATTCTTTCGCTGAACTTTTCAGGGAACAAAAGGAAAAAAAAATGAAAGTTTATTTCCTAATTTTTATTACATAATAAAAATGATAATATTTTTTCTCTTAGTAAACAAAATCATCAACATTTCAAAATCTTTTTACTGAAACCAATTTCAGTAATTAATATGCGAAGGAATAATGATAATAACCTACTAAAAGACTTTTTCCAAAATAAAAAAATTCATGAAACAATTCCACATATCTGAAGTTAATTTTGAAACAATTTCAAAGTTTCGAATAATTATGAAACAATTTCATATTGACAAATTTATTTCAAAACAATTTCAAAATAATGATAAACTCATAAAACACATAAGAGATGACTCTGATACCATTGTTGGATTTGGATAATGCAAACCAGTTTACATGTAGCAGAAAATTAAAACGAAATTCATGCAAAGGATCACTTATGTGTAATTAAACGAATTATGAAAAGAAAGAAAAATTAGTTACCATTAAAATGTAGCTTTAAAAATTTTTCTTCTGCGTGAATCCCCTTCAAAAGTCGATCTAATCAAGCCACCAAATTTCCAAGGATTGGAATTTTCTAACAGTAATCCACACAAGGAATAGTACTCGAGTTATGCAACAAAACCCTATGCTACTAGGTAATATACGGTGGCTTTGGGTTTAACATGGGGAAAAGAAAGGGAAAACAATTGTTTAGAAAAAAAAAACAAAAAAAATAAAAGGTGTAGAGATTTTCAAAAAATAAACAACCCTTATTTTTTACATAGTATATAAAGATATATGCGTTTTCATTTTTCCCACCGCCTCTGAACTTCCTAAACCTTTTAGGAAACAATTATGTCTCGAAGCTTTATCATGTATAGAAACTATTGTTTCCTAAATCCCTTTTGGAAACAATAGTAATTTAATGGGTTTGGGATTTTTCAGGATTTTCAATAGGCCCTATGAATTATAACAAGTTTATAAGTCACCTATAGGGATTTAATAATCGCAATTCAACCCCAACTAATTACAATACTATAAAATTAGCCTATAATAATTATTTCTTCTCACAAATTAACCTTATAGTATTATCAAATAATGTCTTGAGTAGCAATTCTTTTATTGTGTGTGACCTATTAAGGTTTTTAGCTAATTAGTAACTAATATGAATTAATTTTATCATTATAGAATTAATAATTCTTTTTAATAATTATAATTAATTTATTAATTCTAATTAGGATTAACTTTATTAATTCTCTAATTAATAAATCCATATTCAACAGAGCATGAGTGGTATCTAGTAATGCATCATGACCATCCAAAAGTCTAGAAAAGTCAAGTGGCTTGACACGAATCTTTCAATACTGAAACGTCAGTGTATTAAACTCTTTTCACCATACAATATCTTATTCGTTTTAGAATATGGAATTAGTGCCAACTCTATCCAGAATATTAATTAATTTTGACCCAAATATTTTAGTACTTGTTCCAAAAATCCATTACTTATTAACTAGAACTATTTCCAACACATAGTCATCTTTGCTGAGATCTTCTGGAGTAATGATTCCTACAAGTGGACTTGAGATATTTGCTCCTACTATTAGGAGTGATGAATCCTTTATTGACCTTCTTAACTACTTTCATTTACTTCACAGTGTTCCCAATATCTATCATATAGGCTACCTCGATCTGACTCTAAAGATTAGAATCAAAGTACAATACTTACCAAATAAAGTACCTTGAAGAGCTCAATTCTAAGGATACTTGTATATTTGCTATAGCAAGATTCTATCACTACCACTAAATAGTTATTCATGTGATTATCTCATAGCTAGGCCATCTAATATACTTGTTTAAGTAACAAGCATCCACATGTTAACTTTGAGTTTCACAATACTCACGGATGTGAGAACTATAACTTTATCAAACCAAGAAGTATAAATTGTTCTAGTCTTAGTGCATTAATGATATCCCATCTCATTAATACTATGACTACAGATAATTTAAGCACAAACGAAGTTTAGTGTAGTAGGAACCTCACATCATGATCTCTTTCATGATTTTCTTAACACAGTGTTACCCTTGAGATTTTATCTAACAGTTTTATACACATAAACACATGAAATAAAGAAACTGAAAGATAAAGAATGCCTTTTATTTATTTAATGTGCAAAATACATTGTACACATTATTACTTCTAGGGCACAATCCTAGCACCTTGTCCACTTATATACTTAAAATAATATTTTTATATCTAAAGGGATGTTGATGAGACTCTGCTTCATCATGGAGGTCAAGTTCAAGGAGGGAGAGGTGTGACCATGCAAGGACAAGGATCGATGACAAGATCTAGGTCCAAGAAGCTTCAAGATGAGTTTCAATGGCTCATAAAAACATACTTAAGGAAGGAACAGGGTTGGAAGGTTGAGGAAACTAGCCAAGAGTTCATTTTGATGACTATCTAAGAAAGACCCCAACAAAAACTTAAGCCAACAACAAAGGCGGACGAAACTTGACCAAATGAGACCTTTAAGCGGACAGCCGGTGTCGGCCCAAGCAGCTAAATTGGCACCGGCTTTAACCTGCCCAACAATAGCTTCATTCTGGCCCACAACCAGCCAAAGACAGGGCATAACTGGTGCCAGCTTGAGGGCCCTAGCCGGAGCTGGCTCCATTTCGGCTGCCCCGCGTTTTTTATGCTTTCTCTGATTTTCTCAAATTTTAAGTGTTTGTAAAGACTTATTAAGACCCTAAACTGTAGTAGAACTCCAGGAATTACTTAGCTAGGGTAGTATAAATAGCACCTTTAATGATTTGACAAGACAATTTAGAGACTCTAATTCAAATTTGAGAAAGAATTTTGAGAGGCCCTAGCCTTCTTGTTCATCTTGATCAAGACTATACTTAAGGGTTAGTCCTCCTTATGAATGAGCCTATAAATCTTTTCAATAATCCAATGTGGTTTCTTTGAATAGGTCTTAGTTTCTTTGTTCCTCTAAGGTTTGTTTGAATTCCATTACTTGGGTGCCTATTTTCTCTATTCTATTTGTTCTTGTTTACCTTTATTGCTTCAAGGATATTGGGGTGAGATTATAGTAGAACTTTCTACTATTCTTGAGGGTTTTTGAAGCTTAGTTCTTCAAGGGTTTGATAGAGGGTAGGTTGTTATTTAATTTTCTCTCTCATTTTTTTTTTTTTTTTGTCTCAAGAAGAATCCTTGTTTTTGGTCCCATTCGTTGAGCTGAACATATAACCACTAATCCACTCACAACACTAAGAAAAAGCCCACACAAGATCATATCAAAGAGTTTTGTCTCAGAGTATGGAAAAGCTTGATTCCAATCAAAGCTTGAAAGCAATAAAATGAGCCCTACAAAGTTGAAGAAAATGAAAACAAAGAAAATCCAGTAACTAAAAAATATGCTCCAAAAAAGTTATGAAATCTTTGTTATATCTTGATATTCTTGTTGGGAAATTGCTCCTTGATGTTAATATAATCCTTGGGAACACATTTTTCTTGAGTTTGTGGTGGTAATTGGCTTGAATATGAGTGAAAATATTGGTTGTTCTTAAGTGACGGGATTGCAGCCAAGGTGTTTGATAAAAGTTCCATGAGAATATTTTTTGGTATAGTTGGGAACTTTGATTCTTAATATTCATTTCTTGGGATATTAGGACTTATTATATCACTCTGTTATTGAATTCCATGTTCATTGAACTTAATTTTACTAGTGCACACTTGTGATCATTTTGTTCTTCATAATCCTAGTTCTAGTTGTTCTTGTTTCTTTATTCTTGCTAATTCTTGTCTGTTTCTTGGTTAGAAGTGTTTCCTTGCGCGTCTAAGTGTTTGTTCTTAAGCTGATTGAGTTCACATTTCTTGAAATTCTTGATTAAAATTTGATTGCTTGAGGTGCCCAACAAGTGTCTGTTGAAATTCCTCTAAGACCCACTAATTGGAAAAATCCATTGATTTGTGTGATTCACTAAGTTGGACTAAATCTTTTTCTATTGGGGAGAATTGGAATTGAACAAGAAGGTTTGAGTATTGAGAAAAAGGTAAGACGGTGAGCCTATTACTAAAAGAGCCTAAGAGAGCAAACACGAGCGTGGAGTGACCAACCCTTGAGAGCCAACACGCAAGGACACAAAGTGATGAACTATTTTTCTTCCTAATCTCTTTTGTTTTGTAGGTATAAGTAAGTAAATACTCTATCACCATGGCCTATGATCAAGATATCTCTAGGCCTAACCCAAGTAGACCTAGTAGACCTCAAGAAGAACAAAGTGATACTAGGGTTTTGCGTAAAGACTTGCAAACTATGATAAGAACTATGCAAAGTGTGTTTTAAAACATGACAAGGGAGTTGATAAATCATCTTGGATAATCTTCTACCGTTGCACAAAGGAGAGGCTAAGAACGATTTGAAGTACCTAGCCCAAGGATGAGGGATGGTGATGCCCATACTCCTCCGTTAAATGCCCAATAAGGGGAAGAGTGGGATGAACACTCAATCGGGGGATTCCAACAAGCCCCTATGAGAGGGGGAAGACTTGGTATGAGAAGAGGACGAGGTAGGGGCTAAGGAAGGAATGGCGAGAACAACCTAAGGGGGTTAGAAAGAGAGTTTGAGGGAGTTCATGAATGGTATAAGGGGGAACAAGTTGAAGCTCTTGGGGAACACCATAGAGGATGGGGCAATAGAGGAGGAAGGAGAGAAGGAAATGATGAGGAGAGGGAGTTGAACCATATTAAGTAAGAGTGATCCCAAAGCATATTTCAAGTGGGAAAGCAAGATGGAGATCTTCCTAGAAAGTCATACCTATAGTGAGAGGTCAAAGGTGAGGTTGGCTATTTTGTGATTTTTTATGTATGTTTTGGTTTGGTGGGAGCAAGTCAGTGCACAAAGGAGACAAATAGGAGTGAAAACCGTGGCTAGTTCGAATTTATTGAAAGATATGATGAGTACAAGGTTTATACCACACCATTACTACAATGATCTTTACCAAAGGCTCCAATAACTCAAGTAAGGGAACAAAAGTGTGGAAGATTACCATAAAGAGATAGAAGTAATGTTGATGAGAGCTAAAATCAATGAGGATCCTAGAGTAACAAGGGCAAGGTTCTTGGGAGGATTAAATAGGAAAATTGCCAATTTGGTAGAATTGCACCCCTATGATCAATTGGAGGATATGGTACATGCCGCTGTGAAGATTGAGAGGTAATAAAAGAGGAGGGCATTTACTAGACCACCACTTCCAAACCTTAACACTACTAGCAAGGTACCATTTAAGAAGGATGAAACCCCTAAGCCATTCCAAAGGAACTTCAACAAACCAAGGGAGGCTTGGAAACCTAAAAATGATTGGAAGCCTAAAGAGGATTGGAAACATAGAGAAGGTTGGAACAAAGACAATAGAAAAGTCATGGAGAGGCCACAAAGGAATAGGGACATCAAGTTTTTTAAGTGCCTTGGATATGTACATACTCCCCATGAGTGTCCAAGTAAGAAAATAATGTATATTAATCCCTATGGTGAGGTTTCTACCAACGAAGAAGAAGAGGGAGAAAGGTACCAAGGAGATCAAGAGGGAAATGGAGAAGAGGAAAGTGATGAAGGGAAAGTTGTTGGTCTAAAATACTCTTTGGTGGGAGTTACAAGAAGGTCATTGAATTCACAAGTCATTGAAGATCAAGATCACTAATAGAGAGAGAACATTTTCTACACTACGTGTCTAATCAACAAGACTCCTTGTAGTGTTATTGTGGATAGTAGGAGTTGAACTAACGTGATTAGTGTAAACCTAGTTGAGGAATTTAACATGAGTTGGATTAAATACCCCAAGCATTACAAATTGTAATGGTTGAACGATAGCGGGGAAGAAAGAGTAAACAAACAAGTTTTGGTGTCTTTAGAGATGGGGAAATACAAGAATGATGTGCTATGTGATGCGGTACCCATGCAAGTGGGTCACTTGCTCCTAGGGATGCCTTGGTAATATGATAGGCATATAAAGTATGATGGGAGGAAGAATACTTATTCCCTACTCAAGGAGGGAACTAAGTTTACCCTCACCCCTATGGCCCTAGTGAGGTGAAGAAATATCAAAGAATCATGAAGGAAAAAGAAAAGAAGAAGGGAGTGCAAGATGTTAAACAAAAATAAGAAATTGAGAGGAAAGAAAAAGAGTTGAGAGAGAGAATGGACAAATAAGTACCTTTGACAATTAAGGATAGGAGTGAGCAAGGACAAGAGAGGGGAGGTAAAAGAAGAGTGAATTACATTGCAAAAGAAAGTGAGGTCATAGAGGCTATAGAAGCTAAGGAACTGGTTATTCTTCTTTTATGCAAAAGTTCTTATGTTTCTACTAATTTATCTACATTGTCTTTACCTAATGAAATTGCAACTATTCTTCAAGAATTTAAAAAGAGATGCTTGGGGGGCTACCACCTATAAGAATGATTGAGCATCAAATCGACTTTGTACCCAGAGCCATCATCCCCAACCGATCGGCATATAGAAGCAACCCGGAGGAGTCCAAGGAGTTGCAAAAGCAAGTAGAGGCATTACTTGAGAAGGGACATGTGAGTGAGAGCCTAAGCCCATGTGTGGTTCTGGTTCTTTTAGTGCCCAAAAAGGATGGGACATAGCGTATGTGCGTGGATTGTCGCGCTATCAACAACATCACAATAAAATACCGCTATCCCATTGTTAGGCTAGATGACTTGCTTAATAAGCTATTTGGTGTATGCATTTTCTCTAAAATTGATTTGAAATCCTGTTATCACCAAATTAGAATAAGAGAAGGGGATGAATGGAAAATGGCTTTTAAAACCAAATAAGGGTTATTTGAGTGGCTTGTCATGCCATTTGGATTGTCTAATGCTCCTAGTACTTTCATACGATTAATGCACCATGTTTTAAGGGAATTCATTGGAAAATTTGTTGTTATGTACTTTGATGATATATTAATCTATAGTAAATCATATGTGGATCATTTAGATCATGTTCAAAGTGTGCTTGTTGCCCTTAGAAAGGAGAGATTGTATGCTAACCTTGAGAAGTGCTCTTTTTATTTGGAGAGAATTACATTCCTTAGATATATTGTGAATGCTAAAGGGATTGAGGTTGATGAGGGAAAAGTGAAAGCCATCTAAGATTGGCTAACCCTTACCACCATTACCCAAGTCCGTAGTTTTCATGGGCTAGCTAGCTTCTGTAGGAGGTTCATCTAAAATTTTAGCACTATAGCAGCCCCTCTAACCGAAGTGGTAAAGAAAAAGGGGGGGTTTAGGTGGGAAGAGACCCAACAACAAGCCTTTCAAGCCCTCAAAGACAAATTTAGCCAAGCTCCAATTCTTATTCTTCCTAACTTTGAGAAAGCATTTGAGATAGAGTGTGATGCATGTGGGGTGAGAATAGGTGCGGTCTTGACCGAAGATAGAAAACCCATTGCATACTTTAGTGAGAAATTGTCCGGGGCGGCCCTCAATTACTCTACTTATGACAAAGAGCTTTTTGCCTTAGTGATGACTCTAGAATATTGGCAACACTACCTTTTGCCAAGAGAGTTTGTCATTCATACCGATCATGAGACCTTTAAACACCTCAAGAGCTAACAAAATTTGAACAAGAGGCATGCAAGGAGGATGGAGTTTATTAGGACATTTCCTTATGTCATTCAATATAAGAAAGGTAAGGAAAATGTAGTAGCGGATGCACTCTCTCAAAGGTATACACTCCTAAACTTTTTGGATTTTAAACTTTTTTGTTTTTAACTTGTGAAAGATTTGTATGTTGATGATGAGGAGTTTGGGGATATTTTCCATACTTGTGAGAAAAGTGCATTTGCTAAATATTATAGGCATGGTGGTTTCTTGTTTAGGGAGGCAAGGCTTTATGTGCTAAATGGATCTATTAGGTTGTTGCTAGTTAGGGAGGCCTATAGTGGGGGACTAATGGGACATTTTGGTGTTGCGAAGACCTTAGACATCCTTAAGGAACATTTCTTTTAGCAAAAAATGAGAAAGGATATGGAGAGACATTGTTCTCAATGCATTATTTGTAAGTGAGCTAAGTCTAGATCTCTTCCACTTGGTCTTTATACTCCTTTACCCATACCTAATATGCCATGGGTTGATATTTTAATGGACTTCATCTTAGGATTGCCTAGGTCCAAGGGGGGGTAAGGATTCCATATTTGTGAATGTTGATGAATTCTCTAAAATGACTCATTTTGTGGCTTGTTCCAAGAATAATGATGTGTCCTATATTGAAGATTTATTCTTTATGAAAGTGGTAAGAATGCACGGGATTCTAAGGACTATTGTCTCGGATAAGGATACTAAATTCCTTAGCCACTTTTGTAGAGTTTTATGGAACAAACTTGGTACTAATCTCTTGCTTTCCATAGCTTGTCATTCTCAAACAAACAGACAAATAGAGGTGGTCAACTGAACACTCACCCAACTCTTGCAGACCATAATCAAGAAGAACTTGAAAAATTGGGAAGAGTGCTTGCCACACATTGAGTTTGCTTACAATAGGGCTATTCACTCTACCACTTCTTATTTTCTTTTTGAAATTGTATATAGTTTTAATCCTCTAACTCCTTTAGATTTGGTTTCTTTGCCTATAGGTGAACGGTTGAACCTCAATAGAACTAAGAAGGCAGAAATAGTGAAGGCATTCCATGAGAAGGTGAAAGCAACCATTGCAAAACACAATAAAGAGATCACCCATAAGCTCAATCAAGGAAGGAAAAAGCTGTTATTTGAACTGGGTGATTGGGTATGGGTGCACCTTCGCAAGGAGAGATTCCCCACGCAACGACGGAGCAACCTAGATCTAAGGGGGGATAGTCCATTTCAAGTTCTCGCCAAAATTGAAGATAATACTTATAAGATAGATTTACCCGGTGAGTATCATGTTAGTGCCACTTTTAATATTAGTGACCTCTCTTATTTTGATGTAGATGATGTCAGAGACGAATCCATTTCAAGGAGAGGGAGATCAAGAAGGGGGAGGCATGACCATGCAAGGACAAGGACCGATGACAAGATCTAGGTCCAAGAAGCTTCAAGATGAGTTTCAATGGCTCATAAAACCATGGTTGAGGACAGAAGAGGGTTGGAAGGTTGAAGAAGCTAGCATAGAGTTTATTTTGATGACTATCCAAAAAGGACCCCAACAAAAACTCAAGCCGGCAACAAAGGCGGACGAAACTTAACCAAATGAGGCCTTCCAGCAGATAGCCGGTGCCGGCCCCAAGCAGCCAAACTAGTACTGGCTTCAACCTGCCTAACAATGGCTTCATTATAGCGAATGATTGGCTGAAGATATAGCCTAACCGGTGCCGGCTTGAGGGCCCTAGCTGGCGTCGGCTCCATCTTGGGCAATCGACGGCTATCGCGTGTTTTTGATATTTTCTCCGGTTTTCTCCAATTTTATATGTTCGTAAAGACTTATTAAGACCCTAAACTATAATATAACCTCAAGGATTACTTAGCTAGGGTTAGGGTAGTATAAATAACACCTTTAGTGATTTGACAAGACAATTCACAGACTTTAATTCAAATTTGAGAGAGAATCTTGAGAGGCACTAGCCTCCTTGTTCATCTTGATCAATACCATGCTTAAGGGTTAGTTCTCTTCATGAATGAGTCTATAAATATTTTGGATAATCCAATGTGGTTTCTTTGAATGGGTCTTAGTTGCGTTGTTCATCTAAGGTTTATTTGAATTCCATTACTTGGGTGCCTATTTTCTCTATTATATTTGCTCTTGTTTACCTTTGTTGCTTCAAGGATATTGGGGTGAGATTATAGTAGAACTTTCTACTATTCTTGAGGATCTTTGAAGCTTAGTTCTTCAAGGGTTTGATAGAGGGTAGGTTATTATTTCATTTTCTCATTTTTTTTTTCTTATCTCAAGAAGAATCCCTATTTTTGATCCCATTGGTTGAGCTAAACACATAACCACTAAACCACTCACAACACCAAGAAAAAGCCCATACACGATCATATCAGATGCTAAACAATAATGTTTATGTGATTTTCTTTGGTCTGAACAATTGTTTCACAAACATTACCTTTTTGAAAAACCTCCCTTCTTTCTACATTCCTTATGCCTATTTTCTACTTTGAGTTTTAATTTCTTTTACGAAGGTTTGATGAGGATGGATGATAAGTGGAAAGAGTTTGTATCTTTGCTTTGTTTTTGGTTTTGTTAGGTGTCTTTTTCTCGTAATAATAAGGAGACTATGTCTCAGTTTATGTACGAGGGAGTGAGTCTTTGTTTTTATTTTTAGGAGTTTTATTACTCTTTCTTGTGTTTTATTTTTTGTGTTTTTTATTTTTTGGTTAATCTTATCTTTGTTTTTTTTATGAGTGTTTAATTTTGCAGTTTTGAAAAAAAGATTTCTTAAACAAGCTTTTCTAGTCTTCTCCATGTTTTAATATTTATTGGAGCATTATTACACTTGGGGAGTATTACTTAACTCTCTACCTCCTTTATCGTTTTTCATCTCTTTGGAGTGCTTTCTTGTGTTCATCTTTGGCCAATAAGGACATTGTCCAGTTTAAGTGTAGGGGAGTGATTTGGTGATATTCTTTGTTCAGATTTTTATTAATTATCTCAGTGTCTTCTTGGTATCAAGCTAAAATTTGAAATAATTTTGTTGAAAATTCTTGAAAATTTGACAATTTGAAAATTTGAACGTTTGGAGATTTTGGAGCTAAATTGAGCTTATTTATCTATAATGGAGTACTGTTTTTCTTTTTAAATAGAGACATGGATTTGTCATTCATTATAGTTTAATTTTTATTAAAGTAACCTTTTATTTAGTTAAATTCTGATATGTCTTGAGAATTTAAGTTATCCTTGGTTATACTTGGTATTTGAGTTTTGTTTTATTCTTTAAGTTTGAATATGGATGATGTGATGATTTATGGAAAGTGTTGTTGACTAATTCCGGCATTATGGATTTATAATTTACTTGACTTTGAGTTAAGAGTAAGGAATGTAGGCAAATAGAAAAACAATGAGCGAAGAAAAAAAATCATTGTTATGTGAGCCAAAATAAAAGAATTGAGTAAACAAAATACTTTTATTTTTAATCTTTGAAGACCTTTTGCTGAAAAAGGGGGTTATATGGAGAGAAGTAGTAAGTATTGTTCAGTGCACTCTCTTGAGGTTATCCCAAAGACAAAAAGGTAAGAAAGAAAAAAGAAAAATGTTGAAAAGATGATGACTTTAAGGGGGCTAATACGGTGCATGAAGAGAAATTCATTCATTTGAGGCTATGTGCTTGATGTTGGAAGAAGATTATTCCTTTATTATGGATGAATTTGCTAAGGTTAAATTAAAGAATTTTTTGGTGTTAATCAATTTTCTTAGTGCTTTAATTCTTGTTTGCTTGAGGATAAGCAAAGCATAAGTGTGGGGGTATGTGAAAGGGCATAAATTCACATATATTTTCCTAATTATTTGAGAATATTTTGTGATACTTTTGAAGTAATAATTAGTTATATTCTTCATATTTTTTATTTTACCTTTGAAAATGTATTTTGATGATTTTATGTAGAATGTGATGAAAAATGAAGCAAAAGCGTTAAGCAGACAGGCTACGGCGGGCGCAACCGGTGCCGGCCCTTCACTGGGAAAACAATGCTGGCATAGAATCACAGCTAGTGCCGCCATAGAGGTACATCTTATGGTGACTTAGAGGAACGGCCAGCGTTAGCTGTGCACCAATTTAAGGTGGTGGGTTTCTTTTTCCAAGAAGATTTTGTCAATTTTAGTTGGATTCTTTTGGGAACTCTTTCTACCATGGAAAAAGACTCTTGTGGGCACTTTTTGGCAATCTAAACTCCTATAAATATAAGAGAATAACATTGTACAAGAGATTTCTAGTTCTACTATTTTCATTGTAATATTTTATAGAACTCCTAGAAAAACACCATGAACAAGAAGGATCAAGGAAATCATGGAGAGGAAGAGGAGCCTTATCAAGAAGATTGCAAAGAAGAAGGGGATTACACTTATCTATGAGTTTTTCTTCTTTCTTTCCTTGTAATTTTACTTTTTTTAAAGTTGGATTTATATGTTTTGATTGTAGTTGAGGATATTTTTACTCTATGATTTTTTGTTAAATTAATTCTAGACTTGTTGAATTACAATTCTGGGTATTTGATTACTTGATTTTATGAGTTGAATTAGTTATTCTGGAATATTAATTCACTATCTTGTGATCTCTTAATAGACTTGGGAAATGAAGTTAAGAGAAAGACTTTGTAATCAATGAGAGATTGATATCACCTAGAGTATAGGGGCATTATTTCTTCCATAAGACGTTACTATTGCCTAGAGTATAGGGACATTAATTATTTTATTTAGTTGTTCTTAATGCTTATTTGTTTTAATTAGGGAGGCAGAGTATTCCCTTTAATTAGACTAAGAATAAAAATGTCACGGCTTAGGAAATGATTAGAATTTGCTTTTGAAACATATATTTGTATTTTGGGATTAGGAATCAATTAGTTGAACTTCACTTGTCATAGAATTAAGATATTTCTTTATTACATATCTTTTCTCCTTATTATCACTTATTGATTATCCTTGTGATTTTTCTTATGTGGACTTAATTTATTCTCTAGTATATTAGGTTAGTTGGTTATTTATTCAATCTTCTTATTTTGTTGGCTAAACAATAAAGATTTGGGTAAAGTAAGATAGGGGTCTAACTTCATGTAGATTCGATACTTGTTGATCCCTATGTTTGCGATAAGTATACTTGCATATATGTGTAATTTAGGGATTAATGTTTCAATTAAAACTTGGCTAGGGATGTTTTAATTAGAAAGACGTATCAAGTTTTTGGCACTACTGCTGGGGATGGGCACTATCGAAAACACTTGAGCCTTATTGTTTTAGCCTTTATTGTATTTATAAATATCACTAACATTAGTTTTTAGGTACTTTGTGAATATTTATGTCTTAGTATATGCTTTTTTTATTTGTTTGAATTTTTCTTACTATTTTTATTTTTCTTTTAGATTTGATTTTTATTTTTCTTTCTAAGTGTAAGGTTGACATCATCATGGATAATCATTCTGGGAGAAGTACATGGCATTGGACATAAATTCAAATGAGCTACAACGATGGTAGATTGGTATAACTGCAAGCTCGCATTGATGTTTTGGGTGGGATGTAACTTGAAGCATCTATAAATTCCTTTGTTAACAATGCAAATACTTCGATTAATGATGGTTACTACTTTTCATATAATAAGAATTTTTATTAGTGGCCAGAATAAGAAATGGTTAGTATAATGAGATGAACATCTTAGTGCAACAAAAATATCTTGGGAACCTAGATGGAATTTTTGGATTTGTTCTACCCTACCTTAAATATTCAGATTTTGACTACTTTAGTAAAGTGAGAGTTTAGGGGCACGCTCAGACCAAAAATTGAATAGTGTGATAAGACAGATGTTTTGGTATAACCCAAGCTATCAGGAGCATTGCTGTAATTTTGACCACGATAGGGATTTTGACAGCAAATTGAAATAAATTGAGAAAGAATTGAGAATTTTGAGTCCTATAATTGATTTCAGTGAAATTTATATATTCTATTGGAGGAATAAAATATTTTCCTAATACGAACTGGATTTATAGCTATTTTCTAAGAAAAATTGGAAACGAGATAAAGATTCGAACACATGGCATTATGTGAATAATGGATAGAGACAAGTGTCAAGTTATGAGAGGCTCTATAAGATTTGCATACACGATAAACTTATCAAGAAAGTTTTATAAAATAAATACGGAAAATGGTAGAAAATTTAGAAAATGACATGTATAAAGGATAACCTACAATTCATTAATTGTTGGTTGACCTTGTGACCATTTTTGTCACAAGATGAGGCAGTGGTAGGTTGTTTTTTAGCAAGAAGGACATAAGAAGACAAAAAGAAAACAAGGATGAAGAGGAAGAAAAAGTTGAGAACAATTAGAAAAAGAGAGAAAAATGTTGTGTTCTTGAGACAAAATTAAGCTAGAGGATCTCACAAACAAGGTAAAAGGCTGCATCCTATGAATTGAAGTTGTAGATTTCATCACAGTTATCATTTTGATAAGAATTTTAACATGAAATCATGAAGATCATGATTATATATAGCATTAATTTGCTAAGGAATTGTGTGTGTGAGTGTTTGTCGGCTACTTGGAGGGTTCATGTGCTATATTTTATGTGATGTATAGGTGTGTTTTGATGGTTTTTTGAAGGATTGATCACGGTTGTAAAGTATGATGGTGGAATTGGAAAGAAAACGGGAGCTAAACGCTTAAAAGAATGAATTATGATCATTATTGGTTGTAAGTTGGTTGTGTGTTGTTTAAATATGAACTTGGTAACTTGCTTGAATATGAGAAACTAAAGAATGAAGGGTGGTTTGAGGGGAAATGAAGTGGATTAAGTGTGCAATAGATGGTATAAAGCAAGGAGAACAAGCAAGTGAAGTTGTTTATGGAAACGGATAAAATCTAATGAAATTCTGAGAGCTTTTCATCTCAGCAGTTTCTAGATGAAACTGAAGTTGAGGGGATGGACCCCATAAAAATGTAGTTGAAGGTCTAGCAAGCATTTTGATATAAAATGGAGACCAATTGGAGTTGTGGATCAAAAGTTATGCACAAAGCAAAATGGTGTATCAAAGAGGTAAAATGCATAATTTTATTTTAAAGGAAATGAACTCAAAGGAGTTTTATTTGTATGAGAAGAGGAATAAGAATCATGAAGAGATATTATACTTATAAAGAGAAAGGAAATGTGTAAATAAGAAATGAAGAATTCGGATATATGATATATGTATGTATATGCACTTATTCTACCATAAGAATGAAGAAATTGGAAATGAGTGATTTCCTTACGTTGACACTAGTTGAATATTGAGCTAAGCTTTGGTCTTTCAAACTAAATGTGAAATGATAGTTAATGTTGGTTGTTCACGTTAAACATTTGGTGGCTAGCTAGATATGCTATCCAGTCAGCTATAGCATAGAACATGAGGTGAGTCCCACTTGTTTTAAAACTCTTTTTATGCTAGTGAAATTATGGTTTTATTGAGAAATGTTCTATGACCCCTTTTAGTTTCTATGAATGAGAATATGGTTTTCCTGAGAAAGAAATTATATCATGATATGTTAGATTTAAATGAAAACATGGATTCTTATTTTTGGAATTATTTCTAGTAATTGACTATTTCCTAAAGTATAACAATGAGGTTAAGGAACCTTTGTGTTTTCCTAAACAAGATATGGTTTTCCTGAACGAGATATGCTTTTTCAGAATGGGAAATTTTGGAAACTCGGGAAAACAATATTTTCTACAAGGACTTTTAGGTCACTTAAAATTATGAACAATTTTTTGGTGCACATGTATACCTAAAAGGCTTTCTTCTCATTAATTATAAGACAAAATCATATTTTATGCTTAGAAAGCATTAATGTTCCATGTATGGAAAGGACTTTTCCAAAAATGTGAATTATGTATTTTATGGAAGCATGATTGGAATATCTTGAATTAATCCTTCTATTATGGTTAAAATTCTTGAATTCCTGAATAAAACACTTTTTGGAATTGGGTATTCTTCAAATGACAAAAATACCCTTGCAAACTCATTTTATTGCACGACAAGGACTTTTATCCTTTTCCACTATGGTTTAGGAAAACTATCTCTTGGTATAAGATTAACTTTTGAAAAATGACATTTTAGCCCTAGAAAATGTTTTATTGGTATTGCTTCGGGAATGGATATTTATCTGGCCTTATGAGCCAGTGGAATTAGATTGGTTTTATGAACTAGTAGAAACATTAAGTACTCAAAAAAAGCCGACTTTTGTACTATCTCATATTAGAGGTAGACGACCCCAAGTAACCTAGATAGTTTTGGGGATTGTCTTAATCTAAACAGGGCAGTGGGATATTAGAAATTGCTAAGGACTTACTTGGTGAGTTGGCAAGTGCCTAGTTGATCCCTTGCTCCCTCTTGTGTGAAGAACGGTGAGGGAATGGGTCCTTGCACATAAGCAAGTAGTAAATTATAACCTATGCCCTCTCTCGTCTGAGGAATGGACAGTGATCCGAAGGCATATGAAATATATTAATTAGGTAGAGTGTGACGACATTTCTACCTTTCTGGCAATGCACAATTGAGTGCTATAGGCTTGTGTCCTTAGTAAGGCAAGACTGTGATGCCGAAGGCAAAGCCTTGTGAGCTTTGCACATAGGTCGTCCTTTTATTGAGAGAAGTGTCTGCATTTCTGCAATTAGGGCAATGATATTGAATAGGACTTAGTTTTCCAAAAATGATTGAATTCTAAATAAACTCTTTCTTAAAGAGTTGTTGAATTATTTTTAGTAAAATAATGTAATACAATTTCCCATAATGGATTTATGCAGCTACAACTGATAACATATTTATCTGTTTGTTAATAAATCACTCGCACACACAGGACTTACTGGGTGATTTTTCATTCACACGTGTATTATTTATCTTAAAACTTTTAGGGTCGAAGATATAGCAGAAGCGTAGTGGACTCTTAGACGCTCATACTATATCTCGGACTTATTGTGCTTTAAATGTGATATCAGGAGATAGACTCCATGTATCTTCTTGTTTCTAAATAAATGCATTTTAAGCAAAATTTCCGTTGTGTTCTAAGTTAAGTTTGTTATGTAGCCCATTTGTTTTGGCAACTAGACGGGGCGACATCTGATAGTGAAGCCCGCTACGTTATGAAAAGTTGGGGTGTTACAATTGGTATCAAAGCATAGTGGGACCATAATAAAGTTTCTGATGAAGAATAGCTAAGCCTCTCATGGGACCTAATGGAGTCCATTATAGTATGTAGATTTATATAGGTGATGAATTTTATAGAGCCAGATATGGATGTAACTGGGATGTATGAATTTTCGGTATTCAAGTCAGATATAATCCCTTCTGATGAGTTATAAGAAGAAATAAAAAAGTTGAGTTAATTTTGATATTTTCAAAAAAGAGTTTTGTGATCCCAAATTTGGATAACAGTTAAGAGAACAAGGATAAGAATCCCTCAAAATTTATATATTGAGTAAATAATTACTGATATTAAATTTTTATTTTTGGGATCAGCAGTGATGAGATGATGAGTAAGGAATTTTACAATTAAGGAACTTGTATATGCAGTATAATGTAAGATGTGCAGATGAGGATATAAATACTTATGTAATACTCTAGCAGTATATTTTCAAAATTAGAAACTCTATCTTATCATAATACATGGAAGGGTGCAATCATACCCTCACTAATGTACCGGATTCCATTAGAACTCTGAAGTTAAGCGTGCTTGGATTGGAGAAATCCTATGACGGGTGACTATCTAGGAAGCAATCATGGAAGTTCAAAGGGAACGATTTAGAGAAATTAAGAAAGTAAAAGGAGGATTTATATGCATAATAATGCAAATACAAAAGGAAATTTGATAGAGGATATATGAGAAAGAAGTATGTTAAAGTGTATTACCAACAAGAGAGGATATGGGAGTAAGGCAGTTTATTCATTACTTTAATTGTGGAAGGAAAGATATATGGTGATAAATTACCCCCCTGAATAATTTGTGAAACGGGTCTTATCAAGGATCAAAGATAAAACTCATAAAGAATAATTGAAGTCAACTCTATCTTTAAGTTAGAGATGGATAACTCTTAACTAACGTCAGTGGCTGCTCTGAGTAAAGTGGAATCAATACATTAGCATTTAAGAAGGATGCATTGTAAATGTGTCGTTGGACTTGGATAACGAACGGATTAATGGATTGATTTGTGTAGAATTCACTGTAGTAAGAAAATTGTATAAGAAAAAATCCCTTAGAGTTACATTGTCCAATGTTGTGCTTTATAATTGTATAACTAATAGAGGTTATCCTATAAACTATTTGATACCCTGAATTTTCAAAATCCTATAGTGGGAGTGTCTTATAAAATGTATACTGATATTTCAGGAGAAATAGAGATAGTACAGGGGATTCATCCATAGACGTACTAGGAACCAAATTACATGCAGGATACTATCCGAAGGATAAAAGCATAACTTGCAGAGAATAAGGTGATATAAATATCACTAAAGATTACAAAAGCACTTCAACACTTAGTAAAGAACCTTATTTCAGAGAAAAGCCATCTCAGAGATAAATACGGACCAAGCTCTGGAGCAATTTCTTTGATTTTATCCTTTGAGTTTTATGGAGAATTGGACCAAGAACAAAAGGCTGAATCTTTGATGGAAATAATGGAAGCTATCTTTGAGATTCTAAATTATTCAGAACAAAGAAAATTTCCACTTGCTACATTTCAATTTTAGGGATTAGCGTGGGGCTAGTGGAATAGAAAGAAAGGTGAGTGGGAGCAAGAATGAAAAGAATAGATATGGAAAGAATTTTTGGAAGAGTTTAGGGAAGATTTTACACCCTATTGGATAGTTGAGAGAAAAGAAGAAAACTTCTAAAATCTTCAGCAAGATGAGATTATTGTTAGAAAATATGCTGTTGAATTTACACGACTTTCAGAATATTTCCCTTTTTAGTATAGATTGAGGCAGACCGAACCCAACATTTTGTGAAAGGATAATAACCTGAATTAAAACGGGAGTTAATTAGTTCACCCTTAAACGATTTTCATACAGCCATCGAACAACTGCTTGCTTGGATAAAGTAGATAGACAAGAGCAAGGAAGAATGGCCAACACAAGTAAACTGGATAAAAAAAGAAAGATGCAAGAAATAACACAAATTTCGAAAAAAGTAGGAGATAAGTATTCTAGGTTTTGCAATGTAAAGGGACATAATACTGTAGCTTGTAAGAAAAGATTCCATAGATGTTCTATTTGTTGAAATAGGGGACATATGGTAGCTGATTGTCCTATATAAGGAAACTCAATTATTATTAAAAGAAAAGGTTGTTAAAAGAAAATTTGAAACAAGCTAGGGGGAAATGAGTACTAATTTCGGAGAAAGCAAAAGACACATAGACCTACAAAGCGAACTTTGTATGAATAGTATAGATGTAAAATTGACATGAAAGGTAATAGATAGGGCACAAGGAAAGTATTTTAATGGAGATATATATACCAACTGATGTAAATCCTTGGTTATTATAGACGTTGTTAAATTCTAATAATATGCTTCGTGTTTTCTAGTCTGGGAGTATGTGATTGATTCTAAACAATGCCAATCGAAAATGTTGTTGCGATGATTCCAAATTTAACGTACAAAGAAAAGTTGATTAACATTTTTAAATGTGCCAAAAAAATAAATGGCAACATATATTAAGATACCCTGGAACTATTATCTTGTACAAGATGATCCTTGAGGAAATGAGGAAGAGATTCTTCGTATTGAAGGTCGACATTATGTACCAAGAAAGTAATTTGTCTGCATGGAGTACCTCCTAGCATTATGCCTAATCGTCATCCAAGATTCATCTTAAAATTTGGAGGACAAGTACAGTGATTATAAAGAATAATGTCAGAATTTAGTACTGTAATACACTACAAAATAACCCAAAATTTTGAAGATGTATTGTGAGCATGTACGTTGGATTTTGGAACTAAACAGATTGATAACTTGACATGTACGAAGTTTGTGTACAATGGCAATTATTGATAAATGTTTGAACAATTCTGTTTGAGACTTTATATAGAAAAAGTATCAGATGCTCCTATGTTTGGAATGCTTAAGACAAAAAATAGAATATACCAGACATCATAAATCTTGAGAAAGTATGACAGATGGTAGAATTGATCTAGTAAAATGAGAGATTGTACAAAGCTGGTAGAGAAATTATTTCAACCAGAACAATAGAAATTTGGAAATTACAGAAAGAAACCCAATGTATTTAAATTTGACACTAATATATCATATAGAAAAATAAAATGTAGGAGATAAAATAAGCATTTTGGACAAATTAGATCGCTCCGATCCTAGAAAAGATTAAAAAGGTAGAATATTGGATGCATTTTTATCATCATACCCAGAAACTAATGGACAAACAGAATAAGAAAACAGGATTTTAGAAAACATGTTGTTGGTATGTGCTTTAGACTTTTAGAGCAAGTGGATTGATAACATGGCACATACGGGGTTTGCACACAACAATAGTTACCAATCAATCATTGGGATGGCCCCATTTGAAGCTATGTATAGAAGAAAATGTCAATCCCCATGGTATTGGGAATGTTTAGGGTGGATACCGAATGAACAAGATGTTTTTTATCCTAAGAAAATATAGCAGACAATAGAACTGATTAAAGGCAAGCTAGAACTTGCTCAAAGTAGATAGAAGAGTTATGCTGATCAACATAGGAGAGATTTGGAATTTGTGGAAGGAGATCAAGTATTCTTGAAGATGATTCGACAACAATAATTAGGAAGCTAGGAACAAGGGAAAAAGATTAGCACCCAGGTATATTGGACCATTTCCCATTGTCGAAAGAATTAAAAGAGTAGCTTACCATTTGGAGTTACCAATAGAAGTTTAAGGTATTTATGATGTATTTCATATCTCCCAATTCTAGCTATATGTGGCTGATCCTACACATTTTTGGAATAAAGAGCCATTGAGATGACTCCAAACTTGGAGTATGCTAAGGAGTTATGAAATAAGAAGATTCCGCTTGTGAAGGTATTATGTAATCATTACCCCATATAAGATGCTACATAGGAGACAGAAGAAAATATATGGGAAAAGTATCCAGAATTATTCCAAAGATAATCCAATTTTGAGGACGAAATTCTTTGAAGGAGAGGAGATTGTAATATCCGGCATTTTTTAATTTTAGATGGTTACTACTTTTGATTAAATAGGAATTCGTATCAGTGGCCAGAATAAGAAATGGTCAGTATAATGAGATGAACACCTTAGTGCAACAAAAATATCGAAGGGCATTATTTGAATTTTAGAATTTATCAGGACCTAGTTGGAATTTTCAAATTTGTTCTACCCGTATCTTAAATATTTAGATTGCGATTACTTTAGTAGAGTGAGAGTTTGGGGGTATGCTCAGAACAAAAATTGAACAGTGTGATGAGACGAACATTTTGGTATAACCTAAGCTATAAAAGGCATTGTCCTATTTTTGACCGCGAATTGGAAAGAATGGATAAAGAGTTGAGAATTTTGAGTCCTATCATTGAGTTCAGTGAATTTTATAGATTCCATTGGTGGAAGAAAATATTTTCTTGATGCGGACCGGAATTATAGCTATTTTTTGAGAAAAATTGGAAACGTGGTCAATATTTGAACGCATGGCATTGTGTGAATAGTGGATGGATATAAGTGTCAAGTTATCAGAGGTAGTATAAGATTTCCATACATGATAAGCATATCAAGTAAGTTATATAAAATAAATAAGGAAATGGTGGAAAATTGAGAAAATGACGTGAAAAGGGTAGCCCGCAATTCATTAATTGTGGGTTGACCTTGTGATCATTTTTAGTCACAAGATGAGGCGGTGGAAGGCTGTTTTTCAGCAAAAAAAAATTAGCAGCAAGAAGAACATAAGAAGAGAAAAAGAAAACAAGGAAAAAAGGAAGAAAAAATTTAGAAACATCGAGGAAAATTAGAAAATAGTCCGAGAAAAGTGTTCTTAGTGTTCTTGAAACAAAATCAAGCTAAAGGATCTAACAAACAAGGTAAAAGGCTACACCCCATGAATTAAAGTTGTATATTTCATCGCGGTGATAATTTTGATATGAATTAAAACATAAAATCTTGATGATCATGATTATGTGTAGCATTAATTTGGTACTATATGAAGAATTGTTTGTGTGAGTATGCGCTGGTTCCTTGGAGGGTTTACATGCTATATTTTGTGTGACGGATAGGTGTGTTTTGTTGGTGATTTAAAGGATTGATCTTGGTTGTAAAGGATGATGGTGGAATTTGAAAGAAAATGGGAGTTAAACACTTAAAAGAACGAATTACGATCATTCCTGGTTTTAAATGTTGGTTGTGTGTTGTTTAACTATGAACTTGGTAACTTGCTTGAATATGAGAAAATGAAGAATTAAGGGAGCTTTGAAGGGAAATGAAGTGGAATAAGTGTGCAACATATTTTATAGAGCAAGGAGAACAAGTAGGTGAAGTTGTTTGTAGAAAACGGATAAAATCCAAAGAAATTCTAAGACATTTTCATCTCAGTAGTTTCTGGACAAAACTGAATTTGAGGGAATAGAACCCATAGAAATGTAGTTGAAGTTGTAACAAGAGTTTTGATATAAAATGAAGACCAATCGATGTTGTGAATCAAAAGTTATTCACAAAAAATATGGTGTATCAAAGAGGTAAAATGCAGAATTTTATTTTAAAGGAAACGAACTCAAAGGAGTTTTATTTGTTTGAAAAGATGAATGAAAAGAATGAGAATCATGAAGAGATATTATGCTTATAAAGAGAAAAGGAAATGTGGAAATAAGAAATGAAGGATTCGGATATATGACATATGTATATGCATATGTATATGTGCTTATTCTATAAAAAGAATGAAGAAATAGGAATGAGTAATTTCATAATGCTGGTACTAGTTGAATATTGAGCTAAGCTTTGGTATATCAAACTAAACATGAAATGATGCTTAATGTAGGTTCTTCATGTTAAGCGTTATGTGATCAACTAAATATGAGATCGAGTCAGCTATAACGTAGAATACGAGGTAAGTCCCACTTGTGTTATAAACTCTATTTTATGCTAGTGAAATTAAGGTTTTCTTGAGAAATTTTCTATAACCCCTTTTAGTTTCTCTAAATGAAAATATGGTTTTTCTGTTAAAGAAATTAGATCATGATATGTTAGATTTGAATAAAAACATGGATTCTCACTTTTGGAATTATTTATAGTAAGTGATCGTTTCCTAAGTTATGACAATGAGGTTGAGGAACCTTTATGTTTTCCTAAGCAAGATATGTGATAGGGCCTAAATTAGTTATATTTTTTCTAGTTATTTAAGACTCTTTTGTGATACATTTCATTCAATAACTAGTCATATTCCTTCATATTTGAGATTTTACCCCTGGAAAGGTGTTCTGTGCATTATTTCAGATTTTAGGGGTAAAACAAAACAAAACATCACAAAACAGAACATAGGTGGCGCTGGACAGGCCAGAGGAAGTAGCGCCGGCCATGTGCTGTTGGCATGCACTTCGAGGCGACAAAAAATTGCTGAAACAGGACTAGAACAGAACCGAACTAGCACTAGCTCTAGCAGCTAAGGCGGCGCCTACTGTACTCTGGAAAGCATGGTGCAGGAATCAAGAAAATCAGCAAACAACTGAAGAAACAGAATATAACCAGCGCCGGCTCCAGCAATTAAGATGGCGCCGACTGTGCCCTGAGGATAAGACGGACTTTGAATTTTGCACGTGGTTTTTGGTAATCTGTAGAATTTTAGTATCTTCCTACTTCTACATGACCAAGAACCTTACACCAATGAGTTTAGGCACTTCCTAAGCCTATAAACAGATGGAAAACACAAGAGAAAAGAGAGGAATTCATAGATCATCATAGAAAATCACTCAAATCAAAGGAGGAATTCTCCAAGAAGGTCTTCAAAGGAAGAAGAAGGAGGCTTGTCTATGAGTGTTTTCTTTTACTTTGTTTTTCTTTTCTTGAACAATGATGTATTAATTATTTTATTGTAATTTGACATTATTATAGGTATTCATGATTTTTAGAGTTACTTTGATCTTTTGATTAATTGATTATTATTTTTGGTATTTAATTACTTGTGCTAATTACGAGATTAATTGGTTGTTTCTTTGTATTAACTTGCTTGAGAAAGAGGTTAATGGTAGTTTTAATTCATTAATTTCTTACTTGTTGTCTTTTAACTTGCTTGAAAAAGGGGTTAATTGATAAGAACTAGGTAATTGAAGGTTAATTGATATCTGCCAGAATATGGATTCATTGGTTAATTTCATGTTTTAAGTTTGCTAGAGTATGGAAATTTAATCAATGATTGTGTTTAATGCATCTTTTGGGTGAATTAGTTGAGAAAGAGTAAGTGATGATAATTTGTCTAGAAGATAGTGAATTCATGGATTAAAAAAGAAGTGAGTCTATCTTAATCCTTCATGATGCCAAGAGAATAATTAACTTTGATAATGATTAGGTCCTTGAAGATCATGTTTTTCAAAATAATGGTTTAAGTTACATAATTCTCCATCATTAACATGTATATATTCGTTTATTTTATTTTATTTTATTTTATTTTTCTTTTTATTTCTTTTCACTTGATTGAGTCAGTTAAACAGTGAGAGAAAAGTGATTAATGCATACTTGTTCTTGGAGGATCGACACTCGTTTGAACCCTATGCTATGCTTAATGATGAGTACGCTTGCTCATATGTGTAATTTAGGGTTAACATTTTAATTTAAACTTGATTGGGAATGTGCTTATTTTTATATGATTTTTATACCCAAATAAATACGTATCATGTTTTTGGGACCGTTGCCGAGGATTAGGATATTTTTCTGTTTCATCATAGAGGTATTTTTGAAAAACATGATTTGACATCATATTTTTTGTGCCATTACCGGGGAACAATATCGTGAAAGCTTAGATTTTGTTGATTTAACCATATAAATAAGTAAATAGGTAAATATGTGAATATGTAAATATGTACAATTGTTCTTTTTGCAAAAAAGGTGCCATTTTTTGTTTCCTGTGTATCTTCTATATACTTTGTAATCTAACTTACTAACTCTGACTATGTTTACTTGACTAACTTTGTCTTCCTTTAATTCTGTTTGAATTGTGCATTCTGGTATCTAATTATTTGCTATGTTCAGGCAAAATGGCAAATTAGAACCAGAGGAGGTTTAATGAGGGGCAATACCCCCATTATTCCTCCAAGATAACACTCAAAGCCCCAGAATCAGTAGAGCTTGAGACACTAATTGGAAAATTTGCTGTCCATGTCATGAGACGCTTACAAGAAATAGATTCCACCTTTGAGAAGTTTGAGAAGATGATTCGCAAGATGGAGAGACAAATCTGGTTTTTGACTGACATAGTGTTAAATTCTCAAGAACTAGCACCAATAAGCAAAGAGGAGACAAATGTGATTGCATTATGGAGTGGAAAGGAATTGCCCGACATCATAGATTGCAATCGGTGCTAGCTAACCTGTACAACCAAGAACCATGCCTCCAGCATGAAATCAGCGCCAGCTGAGCCAGGTGAACCAGCACCAGCTGAACACTGTTCTTCTTCTGGAAACCCCACTAAAAAAATCCACTTTGCAGCCTCAAATTCCTTATCCTACTCATATACACAAAGCTCGGAAAGAGGCCCAATTTGTCCAATTCATTGAGCTATTCAAACAGCTGCATATAAGCATCCCACTCAGTGAAGCTCTAATCTATATGCCCAAATATGCCAAATTTCTCAAAAGCATGCTTGTAAGTAAAAAACGATTGGTGGAATTGTCCACAGTGGTTGAAGAATGTTAAGCCATATTACAGGATAAACCAAATTTGCCACACAAAGGGAATGATCCAAGGAGTTTTTCTATCCCATGTTTAATTGTACTCTTAATTTCTATAATGCATTAGTTGACCTAGGTGCTAGCATTAACTTATTGCCATATAAAACATTTAAAAAGCTAGGCCTAGGAGAACCACAACCCACTATGATGAGTATTCAACTTGCAGATAGATCTATCAAATATCCTAAGGGCATAATAGAAGATGTGCTGGTGAAAGTTGACAAATTCATATTTCCAGTAGATTTTGTTATTCTTGATATGGATGAAGATTCCAAAGTCCCTTTAATCTTAGGTAGACCCTTCTTAGCAACAGCAAAGGCGTTAATTGATGTTCATGGGGGGAGGTTGACACTTAGGGTTGGGAATGAGGAAGTAGTCATTTAAATCCAAAAAAACATACAACACCCTCTATCTTCTGATGATTCTTGTTTAACAATTGATATTCTTGATGAACCTATTTTAGAGTTTATGCAGGAATCAATTGAGAAGGAGTTGATGGAAACATCAGTGGCATATTTGGAGGACTTTCATGATGCGGATGGAATGGAGAGTTTTGAAATTGAGAAAAGCAATTTGGGGAGAATGAAATCATCCATAGAGGAGCCCTCATAATTGGATTTAAAAGACCTACCCAAGTATTTGGAATATGTGTTCTTAGTTGAAGGACACAAATTGCCTGTGATCGTTGCCAAATATCTCACTAAAGAACAAAAGACCAAATTGGTAAGTATGTTAGGAAAATATAAGGGAGTTAGCTTGGAAGATCACTGATATTAAGGGAATTAGTCCATCCTTTTTGCACTCACAAGATTTTGACGGAAAAAGGTGCAAAGCCCTTAGTGCAACCCCAACGTAGGTTGAACCCACACATGAGTGAAGTGGTAAAAGGAGAGGTGATTAAGCTTTTAGATTCAGGTATTATTTACCCTATTTTGGATAGTGTTTGGGTGAGTCCTACTCATGTGGTACAAAAGAAGGGAGGAATGATAGTAAGCCCCAATGATAAAAATGAGCTAGTCCCTATGAGATTGGTCACGGGTTGGAGGTTTTACATTGATTATAGGATACTAAACAAAGCCACTAGAAAAAATCACTTCCCTCTCCCTTTCATTGATCAAATGTTGGAAAGGTTATTGTTGGATGAGTATTATTTTCCGACTGGGTGGTTTCAATAATACGGACATGAGTATAATTGTTTCTTGGATGGATTTTCTAGCTACCTACAAATCCCTATAGCTCCTGAGGACTAAGAAAAAACCACTTTTAAGTGTCCGTATAGTGCTTTTACATATCATTGGATGCCGTTTGGTCTTTGCAATGGTCCCGGAACATTCCAAAGGTGCATGACTGCTATATTTGAAGGGCTTGTAGGGGACATCATGGAGGTATTTATGAATAATTTCTCAGTTTTTGGTAATTCATTTAACTTGTGTTTATCTAATCTTGAAAAGGTACTAGCAAGATGTGAAGAGACTAACCTCATGCTTAACTGAGAAAAATGCCACTTTATGGTGCAAAAAGGTATTATGTTGGGGCATAAAATTTCAAGAAAATGTGTAGAAGTCAATAGAGCCAAAATTGAAGCAATTAAGAAGTTGCCTCCCCCTACTTTGGTAAAAGCTATAAGGAGCTTTCTTGGTTATGCAGGTTTCTGCAGGAGGTTCATCTTAGACTTCTTAAAAATTTCCAAACCTCTTACTTATTTACTTGAGAAGGATGCTGTGTTTAATTTTGATGACAAATGTCTCAATGCTTTTACCATGCTTAAGGAAAAATTGATTAATTTACCCATTTTGATTACACCTGATTAGTCTTTTCCCTATGAAGTAATGTGTGTTGTGAGTAATTTTGCAGTTGGTGCAGTACTTGGACAAAGTCAAACTAAACACTTTCAACCTATATACTATGCAAGCAAGACTTTAACGAATGCACAAGAAAACTACACAACAACGGAGAAAAAATTACTTGCCATAGTGTTTGCCTTTGATAAATTCCGTTCTTTTCTTATTTTGTCAAAAGTCATTGTCTATCCGGACCATTCTGCCCTAAAGTACCTACTAACCAAACATGATTCCAAACCAAGATTGATCAGATGGGTATTATTATTGCAGGAATTTGATTTGGAAATTAAGGACAAAAAGGGTGCGGAGAACTTGGTACAGATCACTTATCTAGATTGGATAATCTTAATTTGGAAACATTGGTAGAGAAAGACATCAATGACACCTTTCTGGATGAACAACTCTTGCTAATAGAAGGTGAGATTCTAAACACCCCTTGGTTCGCAGATTTTTCTAGTTACTTGGTTGCAGGAATTATTCCAACAGCTTTCACAATGCAACAAAAGAAGAAATTCCTCTTCGAAGTAAGGCATTACTTTTGGGAAGACCCTTATCTATTTAAGTATTATGCGGACCAAATCATTTGAAAATGTGTGGACTCCAAGGAAGGAGAGGATATTCTTAGACAGTGTCATGAAGGACTTGCTGGAGGGCACTACCAAGCTAACAACACTGTACAAAATGTGCTAGAGTCTGGATTTTATTAGCCCATATTGTTTCGAGATGCCCACAGGTTTGTTCAAAAGTGTGATAGGTGTCAACGTACAGGTAACATTTCTAAATCTAATGAGATGCCATTGCAAATTTTTCAAGCTTGTGAAGTATTTGATTGTTGGGGGATAGACTTCATGGGACCTTTTCCTAGTTCCTTGGGAAATAAATATATTTTGGTAGCAGTGGATTATGTGTCTAAATGGGTAGAAGCATAAGCTCTACCAACCAATGATGAAAGGGTTGTGGTAAAATTTTTGAAAAAACATTCACCCGTTTTAGTGTGCCTAAGGTGCTCATTAGTGATAGGGGGACTCATTTTTGCAATGCACAAATAGAAAAAGTTCGCAAACATCTAGGCGTGAACCATAGACTTGCCACCCCGTATCATCCCCAAACAAGTGGACAGGTTGAAGTGGTTAATAGGGAACTCAAACGCAACTTGGAAAAAACTATTAACCATATTAGGAAAGATTGGAGTCTAAAATTGGATGACACTCTTTAGGCATATTGGACAGCTTTTAAGACCCCAATTGGCACAACTCCTTTTCGGTTAGTATATGGAAAATCATGTCATCTACCTGTTGAGATTGAACATAAAGCTTATTGGGCTATCAAACTTGTTAACGTTGATCTTGCGACAGCTGGGAAGTCCAGGTCGCTTCAACTCACAGCCTTAGAGGAGTTGCGCAAAGATGCTTATGATACATCATTCTTTTATACTTCATCTTTCTTGTGAGCAAAATTTTCAAAATTTTCAAGCTGTATTTTTAATGCATGTCTTTGTGATATATTATAGAGCATATGTTCTATATCATTTATGGCTTACGCATGATTTTTTGCACGCATTTGGACTAAGTAGTTATTGATTATATGCTTTACATTATTCTTAAATTTGTTTTTCCACTAAAATTCATTGAGAATTCTAGAACTTACTTAAATACCTCTCAAGAAAAAATAAGAAAGACATTCATGATTTCACTTAGGAATGACGGTAATAGGCCTTCTTTGGATAGTTTGAGCTTTTCAAGCCTACCTATTTTATTATCCCTAGTGTGTGAAACCCCGGTCAAAACCAACCTTAGAGTAAGGGGGTTGGGATGCATATCATATTTTATTTCATGGTTAAATATATTTTCATATGATTTTTTTGTGTTTTAGATTCGGGTTTTATTGTCTTGAAGTCTTGTTGGTGAGTATTGTGTGAGAGGGGTAAAATGGTAATTTTTGCCCGAGGTGAAAATAGGGAGATAGCCTGTGGATTGAATAGAAAATAATTTTCTAGTGAAAATATCAATAAGAGTTGTTGTGGTGTAGTGGTTAGAGCTTTGGAATTAATTCTTGAGGTCTTGGGTTCAAATTCCATCATAGAAGTCTTAGCTAGATTAAATTTTATTTTT